>OX122882.1:63298026-63483026 GCA_944738645.1 Eristalinus sepulchralis | reverse complement strand
TGGTTAGGAACTCATCAAACTGATGCAGTATCAGATTTCTCTTGCAGTCTTGTGTATAATTTGAAAAATCGTCCCTTATAAGCAAAAAGTAAAGAGTTTTCAAAAGCACATTTCTTACAGAAGAATTTTTCAGATTCACGTATGGAAAGTTGTTTGTTCAATTTTGATTGCTTGATTGTATCAATGCTCAGATGCCCAAGATGCTTGTACCACCATCGCTAGCACCAATTACATAAATTTTGATTTGTCTAAAACATCGCCCGTAGAATTCGAGATGCATATATGTACGCTTAACGACAGAACGATAGATGAACGATCTGTTGGACCAAAACAGCATAGCGAATCCTTTTATGCGCCTGCCATTGTATTAATAAAGAAAAAATCTGGATAGATAAGAATGTGCATGGACTACCGGGCCTTAATTAAGCACACAGTTCGTGACAATTACCCACTCCCATTAATAGAGGGTTGTTTGAAATATCTAGGGGGAAAGAGAGTCTTTACTCTACTTGACCTTAAGAGTGGATTGCATCAGGTCAAGTTGGCGCCGGGCTGTACTTATTTGACTTCTTTTGTTACTCCTCCGTTACTTCCAATGTTTTATATCGCGCGATCATAGCAAGTTAATAGATTCTTAACGGATTATTGTTTATATTATAATTGAATGAAAATACGAATGAATGTTCTCTTCTATTCCTATCCGGTGGGAGAAACGCGTTTGAATCCAGAGTAACTGCGATACATATTTGAAATATGAACAGTTGAATTTCAGGGCCTACTACAAATCGGTCCTCCTGACTCCAAATCGTCCCGATTTTCTTATAAATTTAATTTTCTGTTAATACCCCAGGGCTTCATAATTGCTGCTTCCCAAATCCCTTCGTAAGGTGTCTGTTCAAGCTGAAAGCCCTCAACCTCTGTCAACAAATATCAGTTATTTGGTAGGATCTTTGATACCCTATAAATCTGGGGATAACTTTCCCCCTTTTGTACTTTCATAATTCTTAACCATGACATAACTGCCTATTTCATAAATCATGTCAATTCTTTTACTGTCTTTTAACATCTTATTGCGGTTCTGATTTGTAACAATTTTTTCTGCTCCTTTTGGCGAAATTCTTTACGATCCTGCTACTGCTGTCGTTTTGTTCAAGTTCATTCTCTTGACTTTTTCTGTGTATCCATTTATTCTCCCTTTTGTGGAGATTGTTCTCACGTTTACGCAAATCGCTCTTCATTTTCTCGCTCGTCGTCCTCACCTTCCTCATCTTCTCGCTCGTTTCCCTGAGGTTCCCCGTCTACTGTCGGCACATCGGAGACCCCGCCGCTGCACATTTCGGGCAAATTACCAGCAATAGCTCGCTTTTGTTGCCAGTTGTTTTTTATTCAACTTAGCAAGCCATAAATTAAGTTGTAGCGCCGTGTAAAATTTATATTTCTCATTATCAGCCATCGTAATCCCACTTCTGAAGTTATGATTGAATGAAAATACAAAATACTTTTTACTTTAAAACGTTATTTTCACTGGTAACTTTATTTTCACACGTCTTATTTATCTGACTGTTCACAAACGAATGAATGTTCTCTCCTATTGCTATCCAGTAGAAGAAAAGCGTTTGAATCCAGAGCATACTGCGATTCATATTTGAAATGTGAACAGTTGAATTTCCGGGCCTACTACAATATGGATGATATAGTCATCGCTAGTGAAAACTTAGTTGAAACACCTTCAGCTACTTACCGGGGTACTGCTGGTACAGCTGGATTCAAGTAACCTGGTATATGCTTCTAACTTTCCGGCTTAACCAAACGCTGTATTTCTGCCACCCTGTGGCTAACTAATGCTGCCCAACTAGTTGGGGAAGCGAAAATCCATGCGAGGGTTATTTTGGAGTCAATCCAAGCGTATTGTATTATGTTTCGCAGATTAAAGACACATGCTGTGTAATCTAACAGTTTGGCTAACATTATGGTTCCACAGTGTTAAAGTCGTGGCAGTGTCTGCGTTTTCACGGGCGCTACTTGGGCCTTCGATAGAAGCGAATGGAAATGAACAGTTTTTTGAACATCGAGAACCCTGAGGTTGACTGCTGCACCATACGCTTTCTCGGACGCGTCTCTAAAACCGTGCAGCTCAAGTTCTTTATTCTCTTCGCTTGTGTGAATCCATCTTGGAATGCAAATCTTTTGAAGCTGCGACAGTTCTTTCCGGAAGACCCTCTCTTCCTTATTCAGGTCGAGAGGAAGCGGATCGTATCAATCCAAACAGCGCTGCCAAAGTTGTTTAATATTTTTCCCTTTATGATGACAAGCGAAATCCATCCCAGTGGGTTTAGCAATAGCTTAGCAATACTGAAGAGCACTTCCTTTTCGTTAGTGCCGCAAAATCTGATAGGATGTCTTTAAGATGTCTTCGCTTGGAAACCATCTGATGTCTAATGTCTTTATGTTGCTGAACGATGAATCCGAGTTAACAGGTATAGAAAAACTTGCTTTCCTGTATTCCATTGGGATTTTGCTTAAAATCTCTTAAATTTACTCGCCCATTTGCGCAAAATGAAGCCTCCCGCCCACAGCAAACTGTTGACTTGCTGAAGTCGCTTCACTACATCTTGTATGCTGTCAGCTACTGCAAAGAGATCATCCGAATATATTTCTTCCTTTATAAGACGTGCTCCTAGAAAAAATTTCAGCTTGTCATCATCCGCAAGCTGTTTGAGTGCTCGAATCGAAAGATAAGGTGCGCATGATGTGTAGAATGTGACAGTCTTAAGGACAGTGTCACAGTTTTGCCATAAAATCATTTGGTAGTAAGAGTCCTCACAGCCGACCTGAATTTGGTGGTATCAGCGATAAATGTGTATTTATGTACAGCTCGACTTCTTGAAAACCGCTTGGTGAGGTAAGAAGAAATGCTGAACTTTGTCCGTGTTGACGTCAACTTCTTCCATATGTCCGAGCTGTAGATACTTATTGGTGCATCTAGTGTACGCGTTCCGGAGTGTGGTGCTCACACTGAACGGGCGTGTGTTCTAGTCGAACAAGCATATGCAATGCGCCTTGCTTCTAGGATCCAAGCGCAGGCCTGTTCCCTGCCTTGAATGGTAACGACACTTCGTATGTACCATCTTGCAACCTCTTCGCTTTTGCCTGGAAGAAATTCTCACACTACACGTCTTCGTCTATGCGTTGCATAATTTGAGGTACTTCTTCGATTTCCCAAAATTGTTGGAGTTGCCGGTTGGTAGAACTTTCCTTTTTTCGATTAATGGTGTGAATTCTTCTTTGAAAAGTGTACCTGCTGAATTTCCGCAAGGCTTTGTTTTGGCACCAACCTTGTTCAACATTTTTATCTGTGATATTGTCGTCCTTACAAACTGTCATGTTGGTTTATATGCTGAAAATTGCCTTGTATACGTCCCACACAAATGCAGTTGTCATTACAAACAATTTACAATATGGACTTCCTGCCTTTCATGAATACTTCAAACATAAGAAAATTAAAATTAATGCTGAGAAATGTCAATCAATCTTTCGAATTAAAAATTCAAACTTAGCACTTGGACCCGAAACTAACCTTCGGTGAATGGACTGATCCAAAATGCGCAGGGATGCCCACTTCTTTACCACCTGGTAAGGAGGACGGTGGACAAAAGAATGCTCGACGACGAAAATCCGGGTGATCTCCGGTTCAGCACATCAATTTCTATTCGCGATAGAACTGATAGTGATAGAGATCGAGGTTTTTTTGGTGGTTACAACCCTCATGATGCTAACGTTGTTGGTCCCCTACGGCCAATTTACACTTCAATTAAGTTAGAATAAGCTAGTTTGTTATAAAAAAAACTTAAAACTTAAAAAAAGTTAGAATAAGCTAGTTTGATATAAAAAAAAACTTAAAAAATAAAAAAAAAATTAAGGTTAAGTTAATGTTAGTGTTAGGATTGTTAGATTAGTTGTAGTTTAAGATATACTTAGTTTTTTTTTTAAATAATTAATTAAATAACTAAGTTTTTTATTTTTAACAATTTTCTTAGTTTTAGTAACTTTTATAAGTAGTACATTGTTTAATAATAAAATAAAACAAATACGCTGAAAGGCACGAAAATAAAATATTAAGATTATCTTAGAGAGCCCGTATAGGGCCAGAAAGGTAGTTTTTATAACCACATCCAAATTTATAGCTAGTTTAAGTATTTTTGTATATAGATATAAGAAATCAGAAAAAAGGAACAATAGAAAAAAAAAAATACATTTAAAAACGTTAAAACTAACCTTCGGTACACATATTAAGAAAACATTAAATAAGATGAATACTGCCATCAAAATGTTATATCCCTTAACAAATCGGAAATCAATGCTGAATCGTCAAAAGAAATCAATATTATTTAAAGTCGTATTCCAAGCAATTGTTACATATGGTTCCGCAGTGTGGGGTAACTGTGCAAAAACATATATAAAGAAGAATATCAAAATGATGCTGAATCTCCCCTGGGATTTTTCAACACTTGTTTTACATGAACAAGCTGGTATACTTCAGGTTGCCAGAAGAATTAAAATTCTTATTGAGAAGTTTTTTTCAAAATGTCGAACAGTTGAAAATTCACTTGTTACTGAGCTTACACCACCTTAATTTTTTGTATCTTTTCCTTAACGATAAGACTTACCTATTGTAATTCGGTAAACTTCTTTCGTTATTTATTGAAATTCTGTTTATTTATTTATATATCTTTTTATTAATTTACTTATTTATTTATTTATTCTTTATTCTTAATTATTCATTCCTTCACTATATCTATTATTTCGTTTGCATTGTTTCCTAATATTTGTTAGTGATACAATTTTTATTTTCTGTTACTTATTACACTCTCTGTTTTGTGTATAAGTGTACTGCTCTTTAATTTTAATTATATATATATTTGTTTTAATTCTCTTGTCATATAAAGGTTTTTATGCATTGGTTTCCCTCTGATATTTCTACCATTTTACTAATAAAATTGCACATTAAATGTTAGTGATTTTATTTTCAATAATTGTAAACTATCATATCTTTATTATATTATATTATTATACATATTATAAAATATCTATCTAGGTGGGATCTGCAACAAAATAATATATCTATCTATCTAGGTGGGATCTGCAACAAAATAATGACCACAATCATACGAACAAATTGACCAAAGAAAATTTCGCAAGCAATGGGGCTCAAGTTATGGAATGGTCGTCTCAGTCTCAGTCAGTAAGAAAAGCGAATTTGAAGTAAAATTAAAAATTTCAAAGCAGCTATGGGAAGGTGTGCCGTCTTCATGGAGGGATATCTCAAAATTGCAATACAGCTGGAAGTCGTACCGCCATATAGTGGCCGCAGCGGAAAAAAATACGTAAAATGTAATAATTTTCTCGGGTATCGATTTTTCGACTTTACTTATTTAAAAAACTAGAAAGCCAACATTTTGTTGACTTCTTATGAACCGTTTCGGTGTACGACTAGGTAAAAGTTGGGACTTTAAAAATTGTTTTTTCAAGAAAATACGATGTGGCATATATTTTGAAATAAGGAACATGATGTTATCTTTACTTGAAAGGGCGTATATTTAGCCTTCAAACTGCATTAACAGTTTTTTCATTTTGACCACCAGTTTTGTAGACCAAGGAAGTATTTTCATGTTTGGTGGAGCATAACAAAAGTGATCTAGGAGGCTCCAACGGGAAACAGCATTTTTCTCTAGCTTGAAATATTCTCTATCAATGGATTGTGCAAAAAAAATCACGTTTTTTAACTGTGGGAGAATGAGTCGAGCATTTTTTTAATTTTCCTACGATTTCCCTTCTAATCCTTGCATTTTCAAATACCAGGAAGTTTAATAACTAGCTAAAAGGTGATTTTTTAAAAGCTATAGGAAAGAAATAGAATGTTCACCGAACTCGCCTCTCAATAAGTCCATTGTTGCACGTGCTGTGTGGCATGTGGCACCGTTTTGTTGAAACCACATGTCATGCACGTCAAGCAAAGTTGGATATCATCTCACGGTAGCGCTCACCATTCACAGTTACGTTACGATTCGCATCATCTGTGAATAAGTACGGTCCAATGATAACTAGCCCATAAACCGCACCAAACTGTGATTTTTTCTGGATGCATTGGTAGCTCTTGGAATACTTCTGTCTGATATTCACTCCAAAATCGGCAATTCTGCTTACTTACATACCCATTGAGCCAAAAATGAACTGACCAAAAAATGGAAGAAGTGCGCGATGAATTTTTTTTACAGAGCACGCATTTTGATAATAAGATTCAATAATCTGCAAGCGATAATTGACAAGTTGTTCGTTTGTAAGACGATTCATGGTTAAATTATAGACCAAACTGAAGATGTTTGACAGTGAAACAAAACACGAAACGTGCGCTAGCTGTGTTGCCATAAAGATAAAAGGTAAAAAATCACCCTTTTTATTCATAAAAAAACAATAATTCTGGTGATTTATATGGTAGTTAATAAGGTCGCGAATAAACATGACTGCCCCAAATGGCTACTTTGCAGCACTCCCGATGTTACCTTTATTACCTGGTCGATCGACCAAAAATATCGCAGCAGTACGTGATGATGTCGCTCAAACTTCATCCACCTCAATTCGACACCCAGCTCAGCAAATTGGTGTTTCCAAATCCACTATGCAGCGAATTTTGACGAAAGATTTGCATCTTCATGCACACAAAGTTCAATTGACTCAGGAACTGAAGCCAGCTGACCATGCACAGCGAAGGGAGTTCGTTGGAGAGGCAACATGAAAATGCTGATTTTACCGAAAAATCATCTTTAGTGACGAGGCCCTTTTCATCTTGATGGCTTCGGCAATAGGCAGAATTGTCGCATTTGGGACGAGGAAAATCCTCAAGTGATTCACTTGAAGCAAATGCATTCTCAACGTGTCACTGTTTGGTGTGGATTTTTGGCTGGAGGAATCATTGGACCTTTTTTTTATGAAAATGAGTCAGGTCAAGCGCAAACAGTCAATGGTGTTCGGTATCGTGAAATGATAACCAATTTTTCCGTGCCTAGAATTCAAGAAATGAATGTGGGGGGGATGTGGTTTCAACAAGATGGCGCCACATCTCATACAGCTAGAGAAACAATTCAATTGCTGCATTAGTTATTTCCTGGTCGTATTATTTCGCGTATTAGAGACCAGAATGGGCCGCCTAGATCGTGCGATTTAACACCATTGGACTTTCTTCTTTGGGGTTTTTTGAAGTCGATGGTTTATGCGAATAAGCCGAGGACGACTCAAGCCTTAAAAGAGGAAATTGGACGCCGCGGCTGCCATCTGGCTGATGTGTTAGTCCACACATGCCTCATCCTGTCTACTTTACGATATAATAAAGAATTCACGATTATTTTTTAAATATCTGCGTTTTATTTAAAATTTAAACCTTGCGTTGTTGTTGGGACACCCTTTATTTTAGGTTATGTCTTGTACTAATAGAATGTATTGCAATATGACAACTCAGCCGGTCGTCATAGAGGGAATCGAGTTCAGTTGTCACGAGCAGGGAAAGGGGTCGTAAATTTAAAGGAAAAATAACAAACAACAAAATAGTATAAATTTATTTATACTTATCTCGGTGCGTGTCTGAATCCAAGTGAAAGTAATCCAAGTAATTCTCACAGCTGCACCATCTCTGCTCTGCTCTGGGTGGCGGTTGGAGGTTGGAAGATGAGAACCGCTGTGAGAGTACGCTGCAGTGGAACGATCACACGTTGTCAAAAGCGCATAGAATACATAATGCAAAAATGACACAATTATTGTAACAAATTCTAGTGCATTTCATCATGATGAATAGTAAAGTAGCGCAGGCAGGTAACAAGCAAGTCTTCTGCAAGTTTATGTTTTATTTGTGCTGCGATACCAACAGAAATGAATGACTTAACGCTACTAAGAACAAAATCAAGCAATCTAGCAATTAAATGCTCCCATCATGTTGTTACATAGCTTATAATTTGGACATTAAAGCATGGAGAACAAAAAAAAAGTGTCGTCCTAGAGATAATATTGAGCAATTACTGGATTGACGCGGACAAATTAGATTAAAGTTTATGTGCAACTATGGCTAGAAATTTATATCCCCAGCCTAAGTTTATTGTCGTAAGCTGTTATTAAATATTCTTTTTTATGCAATTAAACAAAAAAGTGCGTCTTTTTCAATTTTTAAACGTACATAATATTACTCCGTTATCCCTTATGGTATATGAACCATATTTTGACAGCAAGAGAGTCTTACGACGCTTACGACAAATTTCATTAAGAACGGTCAACGGGTTCAATAGTTACAGATTTATTTCTGCGTTCCCCATAAAAGAGCACCACTGTGCGCCACCGACACTGGGGACGGATGTTTTCTGTACAAACTTTTATTTGTAAATTATCCCAGTAAATAAGCAAACGCAGTCATATTAAGGCTTAGATATTTATTAAGTTTACAAGATCTAATTAATTAATTAATATGAATAAAATGCAAGACTTTTATATTTATTTAACATTTGGTAAATCAAAGGGGTTACATTTTTATTCTTATTTTATTTTATTATTTTAATTAAATCCGTTCTATAAAAATAATAAAATATAAATAAAACGTCTGCCCCTAACAATAACCACCCCATGAAGGTACTTGGTGAAACACACGCAGCATGCACAAAAGCAGTTCAAGGTAGTAGCCGACGCAATGCATGTGAAAAACTAGGTCACAAGAGTTAACCAAGTGCTGCACTTGAAAGCATTTTGGAGAGACTTGGGCATGTTAAAGGGTACCAATACGACCTAATAAAGAATCTCTTGGATATATGCAATTAAAGTTCATTTCACTCCATTATTCCTTCAATTTATGTTGCAATTGTGATAGGTTTTGGGCCCAGGGTATGCAAACAAAGTTAACTAAGAAGTTGACCAAGTTGGAATACTTTGTGGTTGAAGAATCTAATTCCTCGTCGGCTGTTTTGGACACTTTTTTTTGACATGAAACAAGTTTATGTCATTTGTGTTGTCCCGACGTTTCGACAGAGGATTCTGACCTGGGCCTCAACCAACACGCCTCTCCAGCTAGCACGATCTTTTGCCAGCTGCTTCCAATTGCGCACTCCAAGTTGGTTGAGGTCCTTTTCCACTTGTGTGCGCCATCTCAGTCTGGGACGTCCTCTGTTGCGTTGTCCCTGTGGTTCGGATTCGAAGACTCTTCGGGCCGGAGCAGTGCTGTCCATCCGCTCTACATGGCCTAGCCACCTTAAGCGTTGTATCCGTAGACGCTTGACTAGGTTCATGCCGCCGTACAGCCCATACAGTTCGTGGTTGTTGCACGCAGAACTTTTCTCTCGAACAGACCAAGGGCTTCCTCATCCGCTTTTAGTAACGTCCTGGTTTCTGCGCCGTAAAGCAGGACTGGGATGATCAAGATGTTGTACAAAGTCACTTTGGTCGTTCGGGAGAGGGCTTTATTACTCAATTGCCTCTTAAGCCCACACTGCCATATGCGACCTTGAAATCGACGAATAGGTGGTGAGTGTCGATTTTCACTTCTTGGGTCTTTTCCAGAATCTGCCGTAGTGTGAAGATCTGATCGATGGTGGACTTCTCTGGCCGGAAACCACACTAATAATAACCCATCAGGTTGTTAACGAACGGTTTTAGGCGTTCACACAATACGACAGAGAGGATCTTGTATAACCGATTATGGCGACATCTATCGGAATTCCGAAATCGATGCACTTCACGTGCAAAAAAGTAGACTCCTATCAAGACTAAAACTCATGTATAGACGGTTTACGGATCCGCAGAGTGCAGAGATTCGCTGAAGTCAAAGATCAAAGTATTCCAACAGTTAATTCGAAAAAATTACAGTTTAGCTGTAAGCTTGCATTGGGGCAATAAGAATCGGGCTGTACGATCTTACAACCCGAGCAAGTAAATAAAATCTTCCGGAGGAGAGATCATAATGACATTTAGTGCGTTCGACTTGACAGAACAACAGACAACGCGAAGTTACTTACGTCAGTTGGCATCGATCCAGATGGGGCTGTGCTCGACGACGACTTCTTCAAAGTGGAAGATCCCCAGGAGAAGGTGAATGCAATTGCTGCTGTTTTCCAGAAAGTGTACACGGTCAACGAGACACGTAGTCTGAACCGCGACGTGGAGAACAGGGCCTTACTGAACCACTTCTACCTTCGGAACGTAATAAATCAATGACGATCCGAGAATCCCGGTTGCACCAGGTTCAGTGACGACATTCTGCAAATAATGCCGTCGCCGATGATGGAAACAACTCCATCCTTATTTCGAAAGATGAACTCCAGGGTATCTTCAACTCACTGAAGAATAAGAAGTCAGTGGGAATCGATGGGATACCAAATATTGTTTTGCACCATCTACCCTTTGAGGCGGTGGAGAGGAGAACAATGCGTTGAGTAATGCATATTACCCGAAGCATTGGAAAACAGCTGTGGTACAACCAATCCCGAAACGGGACAAAGACACTTCGATGCCAATAAATCTCCGGTCTATAAGTCTTCTTCCGTGCATATGCAAGGTATTCGAGAAGATAGTCATTTGAGCCCTGAAAGAATGGGTTGAGGAAAAACAAATAATACCGAAAATCAATTTGGCTTCAGGGCGAGGCACGACACCATTCATGCCGCGTCTAAATTGGTTTCCGACATACAATGAAATAGAAACAAGACCCAGTGTACAGGCGCCTGCCTGGTTAATACAAGAAATCCTACACCAACGAGGTTCTGTACAACGAGGCTAATTTTATTATCAAGTTGATACGAAGTCACACTGCTCGAGGTATGGCTTCAACCAACAGTCTGATCTTTGGGTCTTACTACCCAAATGAAATGTACCATGAACGGGTACGTCTTAACGGCTTCATTCCGCCTGAAGCGTTCCTTTATCTGGATGCGAAAGGCCTGATACAAAATAGGGAAGGTTGCCCTATCATCTTCCACGTCGCACGCCACTTCAATATGAGCCGGAGGTCGCTCGCAGCCACGAGGATCCTACGGTTCAGTAGAGCGACTTCTACCAGCCACAGAGCAGTTACACCCAAAGAAAGGCTTTTCTACTGGTGGGTACACCAGAAACAGCGTTCGATGCCGCTAACTTCTCATACAAATAGACGTGGTAGTTGAGTCTATAGAGCCAACTCATGTAGGTTAAGGAAGTTTAGGAACTTTATATATAAAAAAAATATTCAAATAAAATATATAAATAAAAACAACAAAAAACAAAACGCAAAAAAGGTGCATCACGGTGTATTAAATATATATGTAAAGCATATAAATGAAACATACGCCCTAGTGCACGCGTGCAAGTAGAGTTAAGTTTTAGGTTAATTTAGTTGTATATAGTTATAAGTTAAAATTTCTTTTTAGATAGTATATAAGGATTATTTACTTCTTTAAGTTTGGATAAGAACAATAAGAACCAAGAAATCCAATTTTTTCCAAGTTCTCTTGGAGGAATTCAAAAAATGTACATAGTCTTAAGCAATAACTTTCAAAACCATAAGAGGCTGAAAAGCGTAAAATAAAAAGCCTAGATTAGCTTAGAATACTCGTGAAGAGTTAGTAAGTTAGAATTAAGATCATTAGATTAAAATGGTAAGCTAGCTTTAAGTGTTTTTTTCTAGCATCTAAGTAACGTAGAATGAACTAATAAAACTGAATTAAAATCTAAAACACTGATGTTTTTTTACACGTTTTTAAAAACACATGTTTACACCACGGAGGTCTGTGAACGACGGAGGACTTCAAGGGGAACAGGCGGTAATCACTTGGGCCTATGTCCGGCCTATATGGTGGATGCGATAAACCTCTTATCCGAGCTCCCGTAGCTTCTGACGAGTCATCAACGAAGTGTGTGGTCTGGCGTTGTCCTGGTGGAACACTACACCCTTCCTGTTGGCCTGGTCGATCGCCTGCTTCAAGCGGTCCAGTTGTTCGCAGTAGATGGTAGAATTAAGCGTCGGGCCATATGGGAGCAGCTCATATCAATCCCACCAAACACAAAACCTTCCTGGCCGTCAATCCCGGCTTGGCCACTGTTTGGGACGATTCATCAGCTTCAACCACGACCGCTTTCGCTTGATATTGTCGTATGTGATCCATTTTTCGTTGCCAGTCACCATCCGCTTCAAAAATGTTTCAGAAGCATATCGCAGGCGTTGATTCGGTGCAGAAGGTCTTTTTTGCGTCAAAATCATGCGGCACCCAAACATCAAGCTTTTTTTGTATCCAGTCTTCTGCAAATGGTTTAAAATGGTTTGGTGACTAACTCCCATCTCCTGGGCGATGTCACGAGATACCACATGCCGGTCTAACTCTATGATTTCCATGATTCGATCGGTATTCGTCGTCACAGGTTTTCCGCCGGCTGGCTTATCCATGGTGTCGTTTTCACCGGCTCTGAATCGTCAAAACCATTCCTCCGTGGTTGGAAGTGATAAAGTACCATCACCCAAAACATCATTAATCTCACGGAACGTTTCTCTAGCGGATTTGGCTTTAGCGAAGGAAAACTTTAAATTAGCGCGAATTTCGGCATTAGTGAACTCCATATTTACACGTCAATAACTGTTGAACGCAATATCCAAACTAATCACGCTTAGCGTCATTTGTAGGTTATGTCAAGACCTTTCAAATGATGTATAGTGTTGTCACGACGAGCTCTGTAGCGCTTTGTACATAGCCTGAAAATTCAAAAGACAAAAAGGCGGAATGCATATTTGACAACCTTATAAAGGGTGTCCCAACAAGAACGCAAAATCTAAATTTTAAATAAAACGCAGATATTAAAAAAAATCGTGAATTCTTTATTATATCGTAAAGTAGACAGGATGAGGTTATGTGTGGAATAACACATCGGCCAGATGGCCGCCGCGGCTTTGCTGGCACATACGCGATCTTTTAATGAATGAATGGTATTTCATTAATGCAGCGTCAAATTTGCTCTTTAAAGGCTTGAGTCGTCGTCGGCTTATTGGTATAAAACATCGACTTCAAAAAACCCCCCAAAAAAGTCCAATTCTGGTCTCCAAACCCGAAATAACACGATCGGGAAATGACTGATGCAGCAATTGAATTGTTTCTCTGGCTGTATGAGATGTGGCGCCGTCTTGTTGAAACCACATCCCCTCTACATTCATTTCTTCAATTCTAGGCACGAAAAAATTGGTTATCATTTCATGATACCGAACACCATTGACTGTTTGGGCTTGACCCGAGAAAGGTTCAATGATTCCTCCAGCCCAAAATCCACACCACACAATGACACGTTGAGGATGCATTTGCTTCTCGTGAATCACTCGAGGATTTTCCTCGCCCGAAATGCGACAATCCTGCGTATTGACGAAGCCATCAAGATCAGCACTTTCAAGTAGAACTGTAGCCGCAAAACTTTCACCACTTTGGTAAAACAAAACAATGAAAATGCGTTGTTCATTCGTGTAGCGCTCCATTTTTATTAATCTCATACCTTCTACTAACAAAGAATAATAATTGTTCAAATGTCAAACAAATTTAAATCTTACGTTCTTGTTGGGACACCCTTTATAAAATTAAAGTTGCACTACGCTTCAAGGCCGATGAAGCGGATTCACTCTCATGCTTGAAAAACCGCACTCTTGATCGCTGTTATACCGACTTTCATCCTTAATTGTACTGCAATCTCCTAGGAGTCACTAAAGCGAACAGTTGCATTCTGTTCGACAAAGGCGAGTAAAGGGCGCTTAGCGACGCCAGCAGAAAGCGGTATTTCTCCTGAAATTTCCAGGACAAGGCTTTGACAACCTGTGTAATTTGAAAATGTTCACCAACAACCAAGGAGCTTTAAAGCTGGTTGAAAATTCTGTTTTTCATGCTCGTTCGAAGTATATCGATTTCATTTTGTTCGCGAGGTGCTGAGGTATTGGCCGATTGCAGAAGTTCCCCCAAAATCCCTACCAAATCCATAGCACGGCAAATCTACACTAGGACTCGGACTTAAAGATGATCAAGCCACGATGCAATTAACGTCCCTCGCAGAGCCATCTACATTTCAACTCCAAACCTGACAACCTGAAGTTAATTTCATTTTATTATTATTATTGAACAACATCTATCATTCGTTATTTACGCTTCAAAGTAAACTGTTGTTTTTTTGTACTGCGTCAGCGCAACTTTGATAGAATCCCACTTTCCAAATAGCACCTTCTGGAAAGATCCTACATAAAATCTGGAATGAGGTAAAACGGGAACTTTACAGAAAGATTAAATTGTCAGCAGAGACCAATAAGCAAGGATGAACAAGGAAGGAGATACACAGCTTCTTCGTCTCCCGCCCTTGGGGAAAATCTTACAGCGTTTTTTGTATCATTTCCCCTTCTTGAACAACTGATTCGAGAGCCAAATTCACAGACAGGGTTTTTCTCCGAAATGAGAATACGTGTGAGCTACTCAATCAGCCAACTACCATCCCGCTCAAAATATTGGGGTGGGTTTTAATATGAAAAAAAGTCGTTATTTTTTTGCCAATTTCATTTAATGTCATAGAATGCTGGTTCATGTGATAAATTTAGCGGAATGTGGAAACATATTTTTTTTATTATTTTTTGTTTTTTAAGACATTTTACACAGTTGAACTGATTAAAAATTCAAAATGTATTTAAAATACCGGCAATATTTCTCACTACCAAAAAATCCAAGAACATGGCGGAGGGAGTGCATGTTCAGAAGGTGCACCAGTAAGGCAGCAGTTGCACTTAAGGCATACTTTTAAGAAATGTTTTAACATATTATTTGTGTGTAAATAATTTTGAATTTATTAACATATCAATAGACCTTGTCGTTAAATTACAAATTACAATTACATACATAATTGCAGACATCAAACTTATATGGAACTAACAATTTTATAATAATGTATTCAATTTAAATAACGTTTCTCTAAAAAGGAATTGTTATATTACAATGCTTCCCTTGTAAAATGAATACAAAACGCAACTACAGACTTATATTTAAAATGAAAAATTATCATAAATCGCACTATTACTTTAAGTAAACATATGTTATTTAATAATTGTGCTCGTCATACTGAGTAGATATGATTAGAAAAATATTGAATTCCATTATATTATTGATTTTATAGGAATCGATGTAAATACGTTTTTCGTTAGTTATAGCTTTAGCTTTATAATACTATCAAATCGAAATTTTAGTAAAAATTAAATCGATAATATACCAAACAAGAAAATAAAATTCCGAACATGCGCATCCGTCTTTAATTGTACATTAATTTCTGTATTTCAAAAGTCATCGGATATTCAAACAAATATAAGTTTTCCAGCGTTGTTTTAGGTTGTAATTAGTTACACAAACTATTGGCATTACTAAATACATTTTAGTTTAGTAATGTAGTGGAATAGAATCAAAAAGAGTAATTTATTTTTTATTATTTATAGCCCATTATTAAAGAAGAGATTGTACCATGTGGACTTGTGTTGTTTTTCTAAGGCTCATCAAAATCCCTACAGTAAAATACTAAATTCGTCTTTATTTCTATTATTAAATAAGGTGCTATTAATAAAATTCTTCTTAGTAGTATATATAATTCAGAATATCAGCAGAAACGAAAACTGCCTAAAAAAAAAATTCCTTCTTATGCTCAACTTTGAAATTTCAAATATGCATCCTCTCGTTTTTTGTACATATTTCACAAGCCATTGTATATGTAATATAATACTGAATATCTATTTAATAATAATTTAAAATATATTTATTTTAACTATTTACAGTTTTGATGACACTAAGTTCATACGAACCTACTCCGAATGATATTTCATAATGATGGACGAATACAGGAAATACGTAAGCAATTTACGAATGTTTGACACTATTCTGGGCAAAAATTCAGGAAATGGTCGAAATGTTGCAAATTTTGGAGGGGAAACGTAAACAAGTGTTGGTAACATGAAAAAATGTTCGATGATTCGTAAATAACTTTCAGAAATAAAGCTAAATCGACCACAATTCGTCAATAACTGTCAAACTTTTGATGGATAAAGGCGAAATCAGCTGATCGATCAGCTGTGAAGCTGTGCATCTTCTTCTTCATTCATCCCTGCCAATAAGGAAACAGTCGACTCCCTCGTTTCCCGCCGGTGAATTCATTTTGACAGCGTTTTTTTTATAACACTTCCCCTGCTTGAACAGTTTATAGAGGTTCGGTGAAGTACGAACCTCTATGTCACATGGGCAGAACAGTGTCTGTGCTGCGGAACAAAATGAAATACTGGCTGTGGGCATGTTCAATGTGTATACCGGCACATTACTTCCCCTCCAATGACAATGATTAGAATCCGCCGAATCGAACCTTTCTCCATACCGTGTCGTATATGTTGGAACTGGGTCGGTGTGTTGACGTGGCTTAAACTCTTCAGCTGGAGATTCGATGTGCGCTGCATTTAGACAATCAAGAGAGACGTTGATATGTTTTTGTATGTATTTGTCATGCCGGTTGATAGCTCGATATGATCCATCATATGTATGGCGGTTGGAATGGTGGTTTGACGGAATCCTTTCGAACAAAAACGTGTTAGGTATTATGTAGATCTTTTTGAATTAGTGGTATCGTTGATGAATGATGTGAAGTTTCGGGAAAGCATAATTGAGACATTGCCTCTCGAGGGACTTCACGAACTCGCTTGCAGGCTTATCACTTTGCATGGTACTCAGGAACTCACCTGATCGTCCTTATATGCTGTACGGAGACAACAACACAACACAACATTTAATTGCTGCCTTCAGGGAACGATGAAACCTCTCAATAAGTCCGTTTGATTGTGGATGATAAGCTGTCGTCCCTAAGTGTGTGATCCCCAGAAGCTTTGTTAATTCCTTGAATAAGGAACTCTCAAATTGGCGGCCTTGGTCCGTTGTCACACACTGCGGAACGCCGAATCGGCAAATCCAGTTCTCGTACAGGGCAACTGTATATGCAGAAATGTCGTACAGCTTCTGGTCATCGCGAAAACCTATCGATGATAGCGAGACAATAGCGCCGGCCCCACGGTGATGGTAGAGGTCCCACAATATTGACATTAAAATGCTGAAATCGTCGGTCGACCAATGTATATTCGCTACGTTGTGCAAAGTTATGACGATGTACTTTCATTTCTTGGAACTGAATGCAAGTTTCTGCCCAATTTCGGCAATCGCGCTTAATACCCGGCCACACAAATCTTTCCGCTACCATGCGTATCGTTGTCCGAATACTGGGATGTGCCATAGAATGAACGCTATTAAAAACTGTTTTTCGCAGTTGCATGGGTATGTAAGGCCGTACCCGTCAGTAGAGACGTCGCAATATGCGCTGCAATTGTCGTCCTCGGGAATGCTAATTTGCTTTAAAATCAGGCTGGTAGGTTTACCTTTTAGTAACACCTGTAATTCAGAATCTTGTTGTTGTAATTTTTCCAATTATTTATAATTAATTACTTCTGTCGATGTAATTCCATCTATACGTGACAATGTATCTTCCCCTGGAACATACCGGATATCTTTTGAAAACTGTCTGATGTAGTCGTTTTTCAAGTTTTTGCCGAAATGCGAACGTAAGGGGTTTATGATCTGTAAATATAACAAAGCTACGACCTTCTAACATGTGTTGGAAATCTTTTACTCCACGATACGCACTTAGAAGCTCTCTGTCGTAGGTGCTATATCTTTTCTGACTTGGCGTCAGTTTTCGGGAGAAAAATCCTAGGGGTTTCCACGTTTTTCCGACCAATTGTTGCAGCGCAGCACCTACAGCAACCTTCGACGCGTCAAAAACCAGAGCCATTTGACAATCCAAATCGGGGTAGGCCAGAGTAAGAGCATCTGCTGCAACTTGCTTGCATTTTTCGAAAGCGATGATGGTGTCGTCGGTCCAATTAACTTTTCTGTGGTCATTCTTTTTGTAATGCGTAATAAGTTTTTGTAGAGGGCTCTGCATTTCCACCGCTTTTGGCATTAAAATTGAGAATCACAAGGAATTGTCGTAGTTCACAGACTTGTTCAGGCCGCTTGTAGTTCAGGATTATGCTCACCTTTTCTGGTAGCGGTTGTATCCCATTTGCACTTATTGTGTGTTCAAGGAAATGCACCACAGGTTTTCCAAACTGACATTTACTCACGTTAAGCACTATTCCGTTTTGTTGGAGACGTTCGAGAATCTGTCGTAAGTGATTTATATGCTCCTCCTTATCTGTTGATGCGACAAGGATGTCATCGATGAACGCATTAGCAAAATCGAAGTCGCGCAAAATGCTGTCGATGAACCGTTGAAAAGTCTGCCCAGCGTTACGTAGGCCAAAGGTCATCCCGCAGAACTCGAAAAGTCCGAACGGAGTAGTTATGGCGGTCTTCTCGATGTCGCTCTTCTCTTCCCTCTACAGGGATTTGGTGATAAGCACGTTGTAAATCAAATGTAGAGAAGATTTTTGTCTGGCTCGGTAATGGCGTTTAATAACCGAAAATCCCCACATGGTCGCCAATCTCCATTACCATTGGGGACCATATGGAGGGGGCTTTTAGAAGGTCGACAAATTCCTTGGTCGAGCATAGATTGAAACTCAGCTTTGGCGATCTCTAACATCTGTGGGGACAGCCGTCTTGATGGTGAGTATGTGGAAGGGCCTTTGGTGATTATGTGATGAGTTACGTTGTGCAGCGGCTGTCTAGTTTTAGGCGACAAAAGTGTCTCCTTGGATTCTGAAAGAAGTTAGCTATAAGCAAGTTCGCAACAAATGTTTATCAGTTGAAGTGACTTTATACGTGCAATGTTGCCGCAGGATTTTACTGATGTCGTCGTATCAATTGTGCGCTTATTTCGAAAGTCTACCATAATTTTAAGGTGGTGAAGAAGAAGAAGCCACTGCGAATGTCCATCTGAAGTTACGTCTTAATCCCAAATTCAATTAAAGAGTTTTTCGCCATATGTAGTAATTCTTATCTCATTTGCTGCGTACAAATAGCTTGGTGTTTGCTTCGTTCGTTTTTGTTTCAAAGTGGAAGGTACTACAGATACGTCAGCCCCTGTATCGGCAAGAAATTTTATTTGGGTTGATGGATCCGTGATGAATAACCGGACACTTTGAAGGCCATTGTCGGTTACCGCTGAAACCGACAGGCCATTTAGTTTTGCTGTTTTTTCGATGAGTGCTCGAAAGAACAAGGTGAACGCGCTTACGTGCATTGCGCCGGTGCTGACGATGGTACCAGCAATAGCTTTCGTCTTTCTGGGAAGATCTACTCTGCCTCCTTTATCACCCTGCCACCGGGTTCTGGAACGTGATCGTCTGCGATGTAAGAATGAAGCTTCGTACCCTTTTAGTTGTTGCACTTAATGAGTTAGTTGAGAGATTTGGTTTTCTAAATCTGTGGTTGCAGGTGCTGCTGGCGGTTGTTTTTATTGATTGCGGCCGCATACGATGTTTCACTTACTCAGCCAGCTCAGCTAGGTGACAGAGTTCTTCTTTGCTCATACTAATAATAGTGCGCATGTCTGTTGGCAAACGTTGTAGCCAAAGTGACTTAAGCAGATCGTTGCTTACAGTTTTTCCAGCTAATTCTCGCATTTCGCGCAAAATATGTAATCGTTTTTTATCTCCTAATTCGATTTCTTGCAGTAATTTTCGCACTTCCAGGTGAACTTTTCGTGGGCGTTGTGTCGTCGGTGCTCATGATTCCGCATTCACAGTACGGGGTCACCAATTATAGAGGTCCGGTGAAGTAAGAAATATATAATTTTATTAATTGTAATAGC
Source organism: Eristalinus sepulchralis (assembly GCA_944738645.1). NCBI lineage: Eukaryota > Metazoa > Arthropoda > Insecta > Diptera > Syrphidae > Eristalinus > Eristalinus sepulchralis. Next base: position 63,463,187 of record OX122882.1, on the reverse strand, counting down.
TTGTTATTCTTGTACTTTTATTGTAATAGATTTGTAACGAAATTTTTTAAATTCAAGTATAGATGGCGGTAGAGGCGGCGGCCATGATGATGTTCGAACATCGAAAGAGAAATTTTCATTAAAAAATCTGTTTGACTGGCAGTCCTTTACATAATAAGAAACTGTGTTGCGGAACAAAAAGATATGTGGGCTTTGGGCATGTTCAATGTGCATGCCGCCACAAGCTGATTCAAAGCAGTTTCACAGACAGGTTTTTTTTTCTCTTGACTCAGAATACGTGTGAGCTGCAACATCAGCTGATTAGTTTCCCGCGCAAACTACTTATGTGAATGTGGGAGACGGGGAAAAAATTCCACCACGAAATAATGGCCGAAATTGGAGGCGTTCGTACTTTGCATCATTAAGACAGTAGTCTCATCAGTTGAAACAAACATATGACACGAATTTATTTTGAACACAATAACTAGCCAAATAGTATTTAGGAGTTCCCAAAAAATTACTTAACTCCTATCACTATCTTCTATTTCTAACAGTCGTTTTCCAAAAACTGATTTCTTTCATATAATTGTGTTAACAATTATTATGTTTGGTAAAGCAATTCCCATATTTTGATAATTTTTTATTTCTAAAAGAATAATATGAAAGGAATTCAAATTTGTTGATATGCCCTTTTTCCGAAACAGCTCAGTCTTTTTATTGAGTTCTTATGTTTATATTACTTATATTACAAAATGATGTATTATAATTGCCACTCATAGGCGCTTTAAGTAAAATATGTTGGGGTTCTAATTAATTGATTCATGCTATAATGAATTATTGAAATTCCATATTCATAGTCGAATCATATGTTTTTCAATGTTTGTATTTAGTTAGCTAGATAGAAATGTTTTTCAAATTACCTTCGTATAATTTTTATTCTCTAATAGCGGTTGCCTGGACAAGTATAACCGTTGTATTGGGCTAGGTTTCCTTATGTTTTTCCGAATTACACTTTTCATAATGAGTGGTCAAAATTTTAACAATATAAATTACATTTGTTATTATTTACACATTGCCAAATAATAAGAATTAAAATAATCCTTGTTTTTAGTTTAATACACTTAACTTGGAATACCAGATGAAAAGAAATCCCTCCTTAGTGCCTGATTTTCAAACATGCGTTGATGTTTTAATTTTGTACATATTTCTAAAGTCATCAGGAATATAAGTTCTATCTTGTAGAATATAATTTTTTTAAAGAAAAAATGTAAGTAATACTTTATTTTTTAATGGATTTGTTTATTTTTCAAAATTACGTCCTCTCGTGGCCACAGGCAATCAAGGAAGACAGTCGTTTACAGACCCCCGCATGGTACAGACGTGTTTCGGCTTCACGAAAGCAAATAGATTTTGTCACAAAAAAAACAAAAAATTTTAAGTGTAGCAATAGCCTAGTGGTGTAATACGGTGGTGGTAGAAGCCCTCCAATGTGAATCGGAGGGCAATGAATGTCGATACTCGAACAAAGGGAGCGAGAACTCCTTTCAAGTACTCGCCATTTCTGACGCCGATGATGAGGCAGAAGAAATCAATGAAGAGGAAAGGAAGTTGAAGAAGCTTGATGAGGAAAGGGCGAAGCTCGACGCCCACATAAAATTCCTTTATGAGCAATCAACGGCGAAAAAAGCTACCCAGAAGGAAGTAAAGCAAAAAGAGCAGCAACGAGAACTTGTCGAGCTGCAGAAAAAGCAGCAGCAACAGAAGCCGCAGCAACAACAACATCTAAGGCCACAACAGCCACAAGAGCAGAAGCAGTAACAGCGACAACAACAGCAGAATAAGGTACGATAAAAATTCTTACTATATTAAGTATAAGGCACCCTTAAACCATACCCTTCATTGCTTCACAATGGACGGATTTAGATATCTTGAAGAAAAGTTAGGGGCATCGAACGTAGACTTTTATACGTACACCCCCAGAGGGGAAAGGCCGCAGACATTGCTTCTTAAAGGCATAAGTCCCTCCACTGACCCGAATTACATCCTCGACAAGCTGCGCCAAGTTGGGAGCGACGAGATCCAGTTTGTAGGGGTAAAGCCCTTTATCCATGCGGCAGCAAAAGCGAAGAAGAAGGCACATCCCTTCTTCTCAGTACAGGTCTCCCATGGCACCAAAATTTACAGCCTGCGAAAAGTTCGTTTCTTATGTGGTCTGAGTTTAAAGTGGAAAACATTAACTAAGAAGAACCACGTAGTTCAATGTGCAAGGTACAGAAGGCTGGGGCACGTCGAGGAGAACTGCAACATGGAGTTCCACTGCGCACGATGCACCTTCAGCCACAACAAAGGGGAATGCCCTTTAGGTACGGAAGAAGTCGACGATAAGGCGCTCCTCAAATGTAAACTCTGTGGAGGAAACGGACACCCCGCAACAAATTTGGGGTGTCCACGAATCAAAGAACTCCGACAGAGAGTAAAAGAAGCAAGGATAAGCAAAACGGTGGAAGCCAGGCAAATAGCCCGAGTTGTTGCTACCACTGTTACGCCGGTAATCTCCTATGCCCAAATGGTGACAGGCAGAGAACCTGCACAACGGACAGTGCCAAAGGTTACCCCGGCTCTAATGGCCAGGCAACCCGAGGCAGAGCCCTCCATAAGGGACGAAATGTCCTCCATTCAGTCGATGCAAGCGCAGATGATTGCCTTGCAGAAACAAATGGTCGAATTACAGACCAGTTTCCTTGCGCAGACGGCTAGAGTGGATTTCCTCTTCTCTCAGCTGCCCGCAAACAAACGCGCACAGATATAATGGGCTCGAGGTAAGAACCCTTAAGATCCTAGCAGTGAATGTAAATTCGCTGATAAGGGTCGAGCGAAAATTAACAATCTCTAACTTGTTGCAAACTCATAATCCTGACGTGGGCTAAACTAAGCTAAACCAGACGCGCTTACTCAGGTACAAAAATTACCATATAATCAGAAGAGATCGACCCCAATCCACTCAAGGTGGGGGTCGCCCTCTTGATTAAAAAGAATATTTTTCATAAGGCCGTATATAGCAATGTGGTACATAAATTCAGTGTGCTAGAAGCATCTATCGCACGCATCTCTCTCCAAGGTAGAAAGAAGCTCTTTGTGATCGCTGCCTATGCATCCGAACCCCGAAACCCTTACTTTCTTTCGGAGCTCGAGGCTCTCTTCAATAGCCTCCGCTCAAATTCCAAGAAAAGTATTATATTCTAGCCAGATAAGAGAGGAAACGCCCTCTTAGAGTGGATGAACAATATCAAGTTCAGATTAGATTTGCTTGCAACCGATAGACCATCCTTTCCCAGAAGCGGGTCCTATCTGGATGTGATGCTAATCGACAGACGACTGACAATACGGAGGAATATGGAGCGACGCACGAGGAACTGTTTAACTACGGTCGAGTATGACAGTGATCACTGGTCTTGCCGCGGTAATACAGATACCGAACGAGCTGGAGGAACTAGAAGAATATGTCCAAACGCATCCGTTTTTCTAGAGCCTTATCCAGAGAGATAAGTTCGAGTGTAATCAATCCTCCTACAAACAGAAACCTTACGAACGAAGAGGTTGACAGGTACCTTACACAAATGGACGACGTCATTAAACGTACAATAAACAGGACGATTGCGAAGGTGTCAAAAACCGACTATGGCGATATCTATCAGAATTCCGAAATCGATGCACTTCACATGCAAAAAAGTAGACTCCTATCAATGCTAAAATTCTTGTATAGACGGTTTACGGATCCGCAGGGTGCAGAGATTCGCTGAAGTCAAAGATCAAAGTATTCCAAAAGTTAATTCGACAAAATTACAGTCCAGCTGTAAGCTTGCATTGGGGCAATAAGATTCGGGCTGTAAGATTTAACAACTCGAGCATGTTCCCGCAAGGAAATAAAATCTTACGGAGGAGAGACCATAATAACATTCAGTGCATTCGACTAGAGAGAACAACAGACAACGCCAACCTACTTACGTCAGTTGGCATCGATCCAGAAGGGGCAGTGCTTTACAACGACATCTTTGTTGTGGAAGACACCCAGGAGAAAGTTAATGCAATTGGTGCTGTTTTCTAAAAAAGTTTACACGGTCAACGAGACTCGTAGTCCGAACCACGACCTGGAGAACAGGGCCTTGCTGAACCACTTCTACCTTCGGAACGAAATAAGTCAATGGCTATCCGAGAATCCTAGTTTTACTTCAGTGACGATCTGTATTCGACAAATCTCCGGTCCATAAGTCTCCTTCCGTGGTATTCGAGAAGATAGTCATTAGAGCTCTGAAATAATGGGTTGAGGCAAAACAAATAATACCGAAAAATCATTTTGGCTTCAGGAGAAGTCACGACACCATTCATGACGCGTCTAAGCTGGCTTCCGACATACTCGTACGATGTAATAGAAACAAGACACAGTGTACAAGCGCCTATCTGATTGGCATGGAGAAGGCGTTCGACACCGTATGGTTAGAAGGTCTCTTCCTTAAGTTTGTCAGGCTCGGCATCAATAAAACATTGCTATATATGATCTATGACATGCACACAGGTAAAAGTTTGTGTTCTGTGTTCCATATAAAAAATGGGCTGCAACAAGGAGCTGTTGGTTCGCCGATCTTGTTCACTATATTCACTAGCGATCTCATAGGTTCAATGCCTAACATCATTGCGTTTGCCGATGATCTAATCGCGTACAGAACAGGTCCGAAAGTAGAAGAAATAAACCGTTTGCTGCAGAGCGACTTTGATACAATTCAACGATTTTGTGACGACTGGAAGTTGAAAATCAACTACCAGAAGTGTGAAACTATCCTCTCTAGAACCCCGCTGTCCAGGGCCTCAAGGGACACGAAAATGAACTGTCATAAGTTCGGCATATTTAACCCACTGGGACAGCCATTGACTGTGAAAAGTATAGTTAGATATCTAAGCATTTGGTTGGACCAGTATCTATATAGTGGTATCCACATAGATACAGCTCTGACCATGCCTTCGCTATGGGAAGAGGGCTGTTTTACAGCAGTCAACATGACACCAGAGTGAAGGTCATCTGCTACATGGCCCTCATTCGGCCAATTATGGTATATGGTTGTCCTGTGTGCTTTAACGTGAGTCCTTTCCAGAAAAGATTAGGGTGTTCGAGAGGCAGTGCCTTCGGGCCTGTCTTCGCCTATATCGAACCCCAGAATCCCAGTACAAGAAATTCTACCCCAACGAGATTCTTTACAACAAATCTTATAAGGATAGATAATTTTATTATTAAGTTTATTAATTATTAACCAACAGTCTGATCATTGGGGCTTACTAGTCAAATGAAATGTACCATGAACGGGTACGTCTTAACGGCTTCATTCCGCCTGAAGCTTTCCTCTATTTGGACGCCTATGGCCTGATACAAGATAGGGAAGGCTGCCCTATCATCTTCCACGTCGCGAGCCGAACAGTTGAAATGCAAATGAAATGAAAGGATTTTCTACGGCTCAGTAGGGCGATTTCTGTCCGTGACAGAGCAGTTTCTGCCAAAGAACGGCAATTTTACTGGTGATTACATCAGAACCAGCGTTCAATGCCTTCGGACATATTTATGTAAGTTTAGGTGTTAATAGTAAAGTAGAGTTAAGTTTTAGGTTAATTTAATTGTATATAGTTATAAGTTAAAATTTCGTTTTGGATAGTATATAAAGATTATTTACTTCTTTAAATTAGGTAAAGAACAATAAGAACCAAGAAATCCAAGATTTTCCCAAGTTTTCTTGGAGGAATTCAAAAAATGTACATAATCTTAAGCAATAAATTTCAAAAACATAGGAGGCAGAAAAGCGTAAAATAAAAAGACTAGATTAGCTTAGAGTACTCGCGAAGAGTCAGTAAATTAGATAAGATCATTAGATTATATTGGTAAGCTAGCTTTAAGTGTTTTTGTCTAGCATCTAAGTAACGTAGAATGAACTAATAAAACTGAATTAAAATCTGAATCTGAAAAAACAATCAAGGAGAAGGAAGAAAAACATGGCTGCTTGTCAAAACCCCGATCAGGGTGTCTTTTTCGGTACTTGTCGGACCAAAGTTTGTGTACACTCCTGATTAAGATTTTGACTTTATAATATTAGATTTTATTATATTTCTAAGATGATACCACAATCTCAGTAACAAATTTTTTAAATAACGTACTATTTAAAGTGTCGACGACACTATATCATAAACAATTTCCTGTAGTTATTTACGAACGCAATCTGTTGAAAATATATCAAGGTGGCTGACGAATTCACGAATTGTGGGCAATTTACGAATGTTTGACACTATTGAGGGGAAACATTCACGAATAAGCCGCCATGTTTCTTTTTTGGAGGGTAAACGTAAACAAGTGTGAGTAAAATGATTCGACGCTATGTAAATAACTTTCGGAAAATTAGGCTATATCCACCACAATTCGTAGATAGCACTCAAACGGTTGCTAGACGAAGGGGAAATCAGTTGTTTAATCAGCTGTTCAGTCGACCATCTCCTTCCTTATTGGTTTCTGATTATCAATTGTTATCTTTGTCACACATTTAATTGAGATTTCTGCTCAATAAAACGCATCTAAATAACATACAGAAACTGGTAACATTTTATCAAGTTATTCTTGTCTGCAAAACAGATCGTGAATTGCAGCCCTTTTACTTGGAAAAATGAAAAATGATCAATGTACTTATATACAGTACATTTAACAATGATGCGAATTGAAAAAATAATGGCTGTCATTCACCTAATACAAGTTAAAAATATTTGAAAGGTAAATTCCACTAAAACAATGTCACAGGTTTCAGTTTTCAACAAAATAAATTAAAAATTATTATTAATATAAAAAAAACCATAGCAAAAACCAAAAGAAGTTCCGAATTTCACTTCACAAAGCTTTGCGTACAGCTGGTAGTACTGTTCCTTTAAACACTGTATTCGCAACGGTAATTGTTCCTTGACACAGCGTGCTTGTTGATTTGTGCATTGACGTTGTTGACGCGAGAAAAAGGTATTTTTTTTTTAGATAAGGATGGTAAAAATGGCTAAGAACTAGTTAAGTGTTATTGAGCAGCAATTTATTATAAATGTGTAAGTGAAAAAAAAAGTCCTATACGGAAACATCAAAGGAAACATCAAGAAGCCGGTCAACAATTTAGAGAACAATTGATCCCTTTAGATACCACGGACGGGTCGAATCAAAGCTAGGATCAGGCCGTGTTATAAAGCGGATGGTGAACCAAGAACCATTCATAACTTCAAATTAAGTGAATGATAACCTTAAGAGAAGCAGTAGCATCAAAGTCCACCCAGAAGTCATGCACACTCACGAAAAAACCATTGGTGAACAAAATCAACCGACAAAAACGGTAGCATTCGCTAAGGAGTATGTAAATAAGTCTCCAGACTTCTACCATTCTGTTGTATTCTCTGACGAATTCAAATATAAAATTATTGGGTCTAACGGCCGTTTGAGGGTATGGAAACGACAAAACGATGCCCTTAATCCAAGGAACACGATAAAGACAATAAAGCACCGAGGTGGAAGTGTAATGTTATGGGGCTGTATGGCGTCATCAGGGGTCGGAAAGTTTGAAATAGTAGAAGGTATAATGAACCAGTATGTGTACATTGATATTCTCAAACGGATTTTAAGAGCAAGTGCTGAAATATTTAGTATGTATGAAATATGTAGTATATTGAAGGAAACTTTGTTAGTTGAGTGGACTAATATAAACAGTTCTTACACAGAAAAATTTGTTTTAATGTTTTAATATTTTTGTTTTTCATAATTATTGTCATGATCGTTTAGTTCTTTTGTTTTATTATACTTATTTATATTACTATTCGCCTTAGTTTATTGAATATTAGAAATCAACAATTCAGAAAACAATTGATCGCTTTAGATACGACGGACGGGTCGAATCAAAGCTAGGAACAGGCCGTGTTATAAAGCGGATGGTGAACCAAGAACCATTCATAACTAGAAATTAAGTGAGTGCTAACCTTAAGAGAAGCAGCAACATCAAAGTCCACCCAGAAACTGAGGAGAACAATAGTTCAAAAGGGGTTCAAGTCCTGCACACCAACAATATTAACATGCTGTATTAACCACCACAGAGTCCCGACCTGTCAACAATTGAAAACATCTGGTTTTTATAAAGCTAAGAATTGATGAAAAGACGCCTCGGAATAAAAGGAATTTAAGTCCTTGATCGCATTAGAAGAGACGAAGAGTGTAAGAAGTACACCCACAGCCAATCAGACTGGCGAATATGTCTCGTTTAAATGGGGTGCGCTGTGGTTATTAGTTCCATGTTAGAACGCGTGAAAATGGTATTCCTGTGGAATGAAGGAATTGAATTTTTAATATTTTTTTATATCTTTAATCTATTTTTGAAATAGTAAATACATTATGATATAAAATTGCATCAATAAAATTTTAATTTCTGTACATAAAATTCACTTTTTTGTGTTTTTCTCCAAAATTGTATTTTAATAACCTATTTATTTATGATAGCAACTGTATTACACCGTGGTCGCCGTGGCGCAGTGGTAAGTGCATCGACTGCGGCGCAGAAAAGTCTGGGTTCGATTCCCGGACGGGACACCTAGCATTTTTTCACGGCACCACCTCTTTCGAGTTGCTGACAACACTCAAGGAGTATTAATTGTCTATGGAAAGCTTCTCAAATCTCGCCGTTCGGAATCGGCAAAAACTGTAAGTCCCTTCTACTCGTGAAGAACAATAGCATGCACAACACGAGTAGTTGTTGTAGAAGCTAGGCCCTGGTCCGTTATGGGCTGTAGTGCCACTCAATTATTATTATTAACTGTATTACACCCTTCTAGACTGCAAGTGAGGTTTTTGGCAAGTATCTGTTACCGTAAAAACGAAGAAAATTTTCTCGGATACACTTGCAAAGGATTATATTTACTCTTTCAGATTATATTGGAATCACTCCTTTTTTTATTAACCCAATGTAAAACTGTCAACTGACAATAGATCTGACAATAGAAATAAAGAAAAATGCAGGTCCGAACAAAAAGCAAAAAAAAGCGAGTAGAGAATAAGAGCTGACCCCGAAAAAACAGAAACAATTCGACGCTTAATTTCACCGAAAAACAGACAATTACAATTACAAAGAAAGAAAGGTATGCAAACTCACCTACCTGAGTAAGTTCATTCTAAATTTGTCTTTACTTTCAACACCACTACAAGAGTCCACCTACAAAAGTCGAATTCTTGGGACTGCAACAACATTCACGAGGAAGCTTAAGCTTAAGACAACAATTTGCAAACCCCCGGTCCTGAAAACTCACAACGTAAATGAGGATGTCCAGCTTCCAAGTCGATACAAGTTCAACTGAATTGGGTGCGATATTGTTGCAACGCAACCAATTAGTCGCCTACGCCCCAACATCATTCACATCAAGGCAAGAACATTTCTCGCAGCTTTAATAAGAGGCACTGACTATACAATTTGGTTGCGAAAGATTCCACCAATATGTTTGTTGTAAGAAACTTATCGTTGATTTGGACCACAAACCATTGGAAACGATTTCCCGAAAATCACTGCACTCGTCAAAAGCGTATTCGTTAAGTCTTTTAACTAACAACCAAATTGTCATATATAAATCGGACAAAGCAATGGTCATGGCAGATCCACTAAATCGAAACTCAAAAAAAAAAAACCATACGAAGATGACGACACCGAGCAGCAAGTACTTCTAATATTTAATATCAGCAGCAAGGTATGTAAACAGCTGAGAGAATGTATAATTAACGGGTGCTGAAAATCAACCTTCTCTCAAACGAGTTAAAAATCTTTTCTTCGTGTAGGACAGCATTATGTATATTCAAAGCACACAAAATGCTTATTCCGACAGTAATAAGGGCAGACGCACTGAAATGAAACTTTAATTATGAAAAGTGTGTTCGTCGAGCGAAAGAAACCGTGATTTGGCGCAAAATGAACAGCCTCGTTTTCCTGTAAAGTGACAACGAGGGTGAGAAGCATATCCAAAACTAAACATTTAAAATTGGTGCTACGGAAAATTTTACATGTATTGTTTCGGTTCTATTTTAAAGGAGACGACTACGACTAAATTCCACATATTGAACAGTTTCAGATAACGATAATGGACCCCAGTATCCCTGCAATGAGTTTAAGCGATTCGTTATGGATTGCAAATACGACCATGTCACCAGTTCCCCATATAATCTCAGAGGCAATGGTCTTGCCGCAAAAGCAGTGTAAATCATTAAGGGCATTTTAAAACGTGAAACTATGATGACTCTGACTACCAATTGGGTATATTGGACTGCATGAGCACTCCCCGAAGAGACTTAGGCAGCTCTTCTCAACGCTTGTATGCCGGGAACATCCGATTTCACATCAACAAGACCCTAAGCGCAGAGCGTCACAAGCAAGCAGAGCATGCATCCAGCAGTAACGTATTTACTGAGGTTCAAAAAATACTACAGAGATTAATAACGTCCGTGTCTGAGCAGAGCAGGGATGATAATGGTGTTATACAAAGTCTTCGTAGAGAGATCTTTAGATGGAGGTAAACTGACAAACTAGCTCAATGATTTTGCAGTCCATTCTGACGCAATGTCCAAAACGTCAGTGTTGTACCTATCTAAAACATTTCGATTAGTTTTTGTTGTAACACTGATTAAAGTTTTAAACGAAATCGGGGATGTATGAAATATTATCAGCGACAGGACATTTGCTATGCGATTTCAAGGCGTCTACAGACGAACTAACAAGTCAGAAATTTTTTAGACTTTTAATAAGTGAATTCATCGATAACCATTATGACATACCAAGTCTTGTGGTCAACACCACAATATTATAATTAAAGAAGAAAAAATAGATGTATCTACAAATATGAATCTCCATTCCTTTTTTGTTGGCAATATCGTGCTTTATTTGCATTTTAGTTTTTATTTTATCTTAATTTTTGTCTTCTATTCTCATTTTTTCACATTATTTTAATTATTTTCTATTTATATATAGTATAATTATAATATAATAACTAAGTGCTTGTCATTTTTGATAGTTAATTTTGTTTTAACATATGTATACATACTGAAATTTATGTTAATATTCTTTGGAACTGGTTCATTATGAGAATTTCTTAGATATATTTATATTTCTAAAATTATGTAATTTTCCATTTTCAATATGTAATAATACACAATAACATCAAAAAAAAAGTACTAATGATAGTTCATATTAAGACTAAGTATGCTAAAAACTTGGAAACACGAAAAGATTTAACAAAATATTCATGAAAGATAATTAAAATAATACATAATTCAAAATAATATAATATATACATATACTTCTGTTATCAAAGAGAAATAGAAAGGTATTATATTTGGCGTTCTTTATACTTCTCTATCATAAATACATATAATGAGTCCGGTTTTATAATTCAAGGGTTTGTATTTTTGGTTATTTATATTCACTTTGTTCGACTATAACAATATGCATGTATATATAATTTGTATATAAATATTTACTTCTTTTCCCATTCTTTTTATTATATTTGTCCTTGCTTAGAATATTTAAGTTTGTTTATTTTTAAATCATTCTAAATTATTATTTCCCTTGTTTCTGTTCACCAATTTTTTAGTTATTAATCAATAACCAACCAATAGTTGAAATTTTAACAAAATAAAAAAAAATACATAACAGGTATAGTGTAGTTATCAATATCAATGAATTACAAGTATAATCATTGAAATGCAATAAAAAAAACATAGTAATAATAATAATAATAAAACTACTATCACATTTTAAAGTACGTTCAACGGCGTCGTCATATCATTTAAATTCACCAAATTCGAGCTTCATTACAATTTTTCTGAGCGATGAAGTACGTGGTGTACAATTTGTCCAGCAATGGCAATATTTGATGGTTTAAACCCAAGATCAGATTTTAGACATTCTCTAAGTTAGTTCAATTTGTTTTTTTCAACATATAACAAGATATGATCGCATATAGCTTAACACTACCTACGTATCACTCACCAACCACAAGAAACGGACACCAAACTATTGTATAAAAACAAATTCTACACAGAAAAGGAAGGAGAACTAATCATATGACGCTTCAGGTATCCGAATTCTTTTAAGGCAAGAGGAAAAAATACTACATGGGAACTTAATCCTTCCAAGTTTTTTATAGGAAATACACCCAAATCTATCTTTAAAACGTGAATCATTCAAATCTGCAGCTAAAGAGTACATCTCACGAAGCTCATATAAAGGAACAAAGTAAGCTGCATTTAAAAATACCTTATTCGTAATTTTATAATTTTTTTTTTTAATTCTGTAACAATTCAAATGAATTGCAAAGAATGTATATTTCTCAGTATTTATCATTCTATTACGGCTGGTACGTGAAATGTAGATTGTTTTAAATGATATGTGACCAATTAATACGTCGTATAAAATAAATAAAAATGTAAACTGAATTTAATTACAAGTGTCCGAAATCTTAATTTTCACATACAATTCTTTTTTCAAAAATTTTCCTCATTAACTGTATATTCTGTTTGCAAAGTAAGAGTTTACGCCAAGAAAACAAATTTACAAACTTAAATTTGTCTAGCCTCCTGAAAATCTCTGTTCTCCTCATATAACATAAGAACACTTCTATTAAGTATCAGTTACAGTAACAATTTACTAAAACACTGTTTACACTCCTATACAGTTTAATACATAACATTTAAATGAGAAGAACATTGTTTCATGAAGTTTAGATCATGAACAAGATAATGAACCAAAGCACAAGGAACTGACAGTAAGAAAAAGGTGGAATTGAAAAAGCCCAAACCTTAACCCAATAGAAATTGTATGGGCGCACTTGGAGAAAAAATTGGGAACTAAAGACAAAACCCAATTAATAGAATATACTATATTAAGGAAAATGGTATCATAAGTGTAAGCACTCTCTTGACAGCACTGGTTTGTAATGTTTTTATTTTTGGGGATTTAATAGTTCTTGTTAACGAGGTTAGTTGGTAAACTTGTGTAATAGAATTGTTCGACATTAGTGCTGTTTGCAAAAAAAAATTAAAATAAAATAAAATCCAAGTGCCTATATTTGTAATGTGAATATAAATTTTGTTTTATTACTGTGTGAACAGTTTCTTGACATGTGTACATCTTTGAATATTAAATTCTCATTTTTGCAACCGCAATTTAAAAATTCTTACTTGATACATGTAACCTTTATTCTATGTTATGTTCATCACATAAAAATTATCGCAACGAATAATGGTTGAAAATCATTACAAAAATTAACATCATAAATTATTAAGGTGAGCAAAATGTGAATAAGAAAACGAGGTTGAGTATAAGAAATGAAAAGTGTAAATTTGGGCATCTTAAGGGATCTGCAACTAGACTAGACTTGACTTTGACAAATGAAAATTTAGTAGAACTTAGAAATTAAGCAGTTGAACACAATTCAAATATTCGAGATGAAAAATGTGTCTATACATCGGTAGCTCGATTAACACAATACAAAGATAACACGGTTTATAAATTACAAGACAAAAAATTGTTTCTTTTTTTTTTTTGAATTTTTTTGCATATGCCATCTATCAGTATAACATTGTGTTCATGTTTAAAAAAACTTATATAAAGCTTTGAAGCGCATCAATTTTTAAAACTTAAATCCTAAATATTATGATGCCGACATTAATCTTATGCCTATGGGACTCTTGCCCACAGTCTTGTTTCTGATTGAGTTCTAATAACACATTTAAAAGGTCGTTTCTTAGAGAAAGTAAAATCTGGGTAGAACTTAATACCCATAAGGACAAAAAAATGCAAATGAAGCAATCATCCTATCATTCGTCAATCTGTATCTGATTAGCATGATTTTAATGAACACGTCTTTGAATTTTCTGGCTTTCTTAAATGGAAATGATTCAGGGTTATTCAACATTTGCCTGTACCTTGTGTGAAGTCTATTTCTCGTTTTACACGGCTTAGTTTTGAAAGATGTGTTAATCGAGTGGTGAATGAATATGAACTCTAATAGGTATAATCCAATGATTTTGCATTCTGTTTCGCTTTCTAAACTTAAAATTGATTTTGAATTAGTAAAAAAATATACTGTATCATTTGGATGATCAGAATTTTTCTTAGTTATTCTGCCTTGCAACACCTTACGTTTTTAATATGAAATAATCGAGAACACAGTGTATGCATATATTACACAGTTTTTAGTTGTCACCCTTTCCAGTGTTACAAACATATTTTCTTTCTTTCTTATTACGATTTAACGAGAAACGCCTGGCGGTCAGTGGTTTTGGTGAATTTTATTTTTGGAAATATTTCTTTCAACTTAAAGAAATAATCTATATTACCAAGTTGGAGCCATTTATCTTATTTATATAATATTTAGTTAACCGTTGTTATATAATACAATAGCGTAGATAGTATAATTGTAGTTGTAGTAAATAGGAGGACTAGCTACTCATTTCTCAGTTTTCCGGCCAAAGTATTCAATTTATTAACTTGCACGTATTTATTATTAGTATATCTTAGGATTATTGTATTCATAAAGCTTTTTCTGTATGGAACATTCTCATGCGAATATAATATGTCTTATTTTACTTGGATTTACCATCTACGTACATAACATTACACATTTACTTTGTGTGCAATAAATTTTTCATTACCCTTGTGCCATCAACACATGCACATCATATTGAAGATTAAAATATAGCCAAACGGTTTCTTTGTTGTTTTCGTTAAGAAATAACACACATATCAACTACAATGCTTGCGTCCAAACTCTATGTGATTGAATTGAAAAACAGGCTTCCTAAATACCTAATTACAATTCAAGATTTAGAAAATGATAGGATTTTTTAACGTTTTGAGAATTTTCTTAAAGAAGAGGGTGGGCATACTTGATACACTTGGATGAGGTCTATATTGAAAATGTCTAGTTTCCAATAGATTTGAAGATTTGAAATAAATTACAGATGTTTCCGTTAAGGGGTATTGGTGTACATACATACATGCACAACAGGCGTAATTTCCATTTTTTTTTTAAACTGACAAAAGTACAGACACGGCTTACTTTTTCAATTACAGGGAAAAATTAAAATTTATAACCTTTATCTAATGTGAAGTTCAGCAAAGGATATTTAGCACGAGCTATGGGCAAGCACATTATAAACGCAAATGAAAATTTATTGTGAATTCTAGTTACCACTTAAAGTAATGTATAAATGTTAGCTATAACAGTTACGCAGAAATACTTCCAAGAATAATTTGTAGTACTTGAATTGTAATCTATCACACGTTATAACAGGAAATTTTTTGCAAATGTTGCTGGAATGATGGGGTTAATGCAGTTGCTGTTGGTACAGAAAATTGAAGAAATCCTTGGCCAGTATGATTAACCGATGCCACCGAGGAAGTTGCTGCTGAAGATGTTTGCGTAGGTGTTGCTAAATATGGATGAGCTCTATGTGACCGCAAATATTGTCGATATTTTCCATTACTGCTTAAGTTGTTTCTTATGTTTGCGTTATTGTCATTGGTTTTTCGAGTGTTTTGGATAATTGTAGGCGTGGTATCAGGGCCAGCCTGATAATTACTAGGAACTGTTGCAATTGGGCTACGATCAGTCGTGAGAGATGTGGTTATATTCCAACGAAGATTTGTAGCATCAACTAAAGACGTTGAAATACTGTGACTATTGTTGGCAACTTCATTGTGTTTATTACACGAGTTTACATTGTTACTCATTCTGCCAGATTGATTGCGTAAACATGTAGTACCCGTAGCATACCCACTGGATAGCATGGCGTCGCGCTTTCCAACTACTGGATTGCTAGTTGAACTGCATTTGACACTACATAAGTTTCTGGAGGAAGTGTTGGTAGTGGGAGGAATAATATTTGCATTGTTAGGTGCGATTGACGTAACAATTGTAGCTACGGCAGCCAGCTGATCCCACTCATTTACTACGGAAGATGAGGAATTTTGTACTAGCAGGTTATGTTGATGATTATGATTATGGTTTTGATGATGATGCAGAAGCTTTTGATGTTGTGAAGAAGAAGTTGCGTCCGAACGACAGTGTTGATGACTACGATGAACCGAAGAGGCTGCTGTTGGTGGAACTCGCCTTATTGCTGAAGCATGTTCAATGTATTGACCATTTACAGATGATACCGTCGACGATGAAACTGACACAACAGGATAGTGCGCTTGTTGAGACATTTGTGACATTTGCTGGGGATTATTCTGAGGACGTAATTGCTGATGTTGTTGATTAGTATGATGATGCATTGTATTATATTGCGACCCTGAAGGATGCCTCGGATTAAGATGAGCTTGATGGATTACCTGAGATTGCTGTTGTTGACGCGCTGATGATCTTCTTAAAGAAGAAATATTGGTTGAGGAAGAAACAATGTCATTTATGCTTTGTGAAACTCCAACTAATAACGCAACACTATTTCGAGAAGTCGGCATATTATTTATAAAAGGACTACGGCGCTGGCTTTCCATTTTTCGAAAGTAGCATGGATGAATCATAAGAAGTGGTTCCACACGCTGCCCTGCCGGTGGTTTAGGCTGATTTGGTAGTTCGTATTCTACACTACAATCTACATGTAATGGAATGGAGTAATCTTTTTGAGAATTTATATCATTTCTGGCAGCGACAACCAGATTTGATGCCGCAGCAGCAGCAGTTACAGTTACAAGAGCCGCCGCAGCAGCAACTGTTGGTAGTTGCGTTGTTTGTTGCTGTGACGGAGGTAAGACTTGCCCCGTCTGTTGTTGCCTTTGAGAATTTTGTGATGCTGCAGACGTAGACGCAACTCCATGAGAAATCGATAAATCGTAATTAGCGTAGCAAGTCGCCATAGTCACAAATATTTAGAAAAAACGTTAAGGAATGTCTTATGCGAAGTTAATTACAGTTTTGAGTTGTAACACATCTTGCGTGTATAAATTAACTTGCTTCAATTTAATTAAACTTTTTTTTATTATGATAAACTTTTTTCAAGCCAGGCACTCTTAAACACCTTTTGCAGGTAGCATAAATACACATTTTCGCGCAAATAAGCAAATTATTAGTTTTTTACATTATTCATAACTATTGTTAGCGAAGGTATTTTATTAAAAAAACTGTTTTGAATTGGCACTGGTAATTCTTATTTTCACTCCTTTAAAAAAATGTATAACCTAATCGAACTTCACTTTTTATGAGTGAACCAAAAAAAAGCCAATCAATACGTGCACACTTGTAAATCGATTAGATTTTCATTAATGCGAGCATTTACGACAAGACATGTAGTGATCAGTCTTATTTATGACCAATTTTAAGGGTCAGGTATTATATGAATTATTTCAGTCTTTTCACTTTTTCGTTTTAAGTTTGCATTTTACAGATGTCCACAATGTACATATTATGCTGAAAGCGAATCACACGAACTGTATTTTATCTCCTCCAGGCTAATAAAAAAAAAATATTGATATATAAATATATATATATTTATATATATATATACATACTTATATATAAATATATATATATATATATACATAAAAGATATATATATATAATCAGCCTCTACCGTAAGTTATCTAGTTTTCCATGGAGAGGAATAGGTGACAAGCCATTCACGCTAATTACGTTTTGTATATTTAAATTTAGAAGAATTTAACATTTCACCAGTTTTTAAATAGGTACAGCAATTTTTCAAACGTATTACATGAAGTACTTAAAACTAAAGACAACTTAAATCAGCAAGCGATTGAGACTTGTCAAACAACTGTAAAATTCTGCCCAACCTTCTTTATCGACTGCAATTATAGGTTAAGTAAATATTTCCCGTCAGATACATAAGCGTTCAGCTGAGTATATGTTTTATTAGAGTGTGTATGGGAACGTTCAGATCCTCAAATTTGGTTGCCACACGCGTATGACGAGTTATTTGATGGTATGTCCACATTCATCAAACTTCAATTTTATTCCAACTGACAACGACTAAATTTAAGAAATGTCTGTCATGAATCGTCCGAAAAATTGGTTGAAGTATTTATTATAGAAAATGTAAAAGAAATAATTACACAAAACAATAAGAATATGGAAACAATGTGAATATTTTGGGTCAGTTAGATTATTTTTTAAGAGTCACCACGAAAATATTTGCGTAATTAGTGGAAAAAATTGTAAATGTGAAAATGGCGGCAAATCGTACTTCAAAACACTAATATGAGGCGCTCAATTTCAGAGCCTGAATTGTTTTAGCTGGTATTCTTGTAACTTAAGGGAACTATTCTGACCTAGAACTCAACATTAAGGGAATTAATAACTACTTTTATTAAAATCTTATTAATATTTTAATTTTATAAAGGTAAGAAAATAAACCATTTCCTCATAGATCTCGTTCAAACCTCACTTTGAAAAAAAAAACACATAAAGGTCGCGGTTGTGCGATTGGGCTTCGACATGCTTTGGTACGCTTTTTATCGATAATGTTAAGCCAAAGACAAATCGAAATAGAACTCTGACGTTCGCAAAAGAAAAAGTAAGTAAAAATATATACTTTATTCAGAGAAGAACTCAAAATTACTCGAATGAGGCCGAGTACGTTCGATTTGTTGCGGACATTGATAGAGCCTTGGAGAAGACACCGCAATGGATCCCAATATTACCAACGTGTAGATTGTTTCTTGTTTTATTTAATTATTTGCTTTTAATTAACTAATAAATAATTACGCAAAAAGTTCGCTTAATCTCTAACCTCGGCGCCACTGCCCCGTTTTAATTTGCACAAGGATTTACATGTGTTGTATTTCAAATGCACACATCAATATCCGCGGTACCTCAGGTAAAATTGAAATTCACTAGTGAATCAAAAAAAAAAAATCAACCATCAAGACGGCCAACTGAGTAGGTTGGTCTTACGATATTACGATCTGAGATATGCCAACGCACAATTTCCCAAATCAGTTAAATTTTGTTTGCATTTTAATACGAAATCTGTACACGTGTTGTCTTAATTAATTTCTTACGAGTGGAACTTTTTCAATTGGACCGCTTATGTTTTGGTGTGTAGGGCTCTTGAAAAATTGCTAAATTATTGTAACGGGGTGATAAAAGAGATGGTTGTAGACCGAATTGTACATTGTTCAGGAGAGTGTTATCTTATATCATAGAAAAAATAAAGGTTGGGATTTATAGAAAGGAATTCTTAGAATTCAGTACATTATACAACTTTTCTTTGCAAGTAACCAATATATTTGACGTCATTTATGGCTTAGTCTTCTTTGACTGAGTTAAATGATTTCAATGAAAGCGAAAGCAAATTTTCTGTCAACCAAGAATAATACATTTATTGGATACCGATATGCTCGAACCTTCGTTTAGCAAATCAATGCATTTTTCAAATCAAGGGTTCGTTTCGATAAAGGTGTGCATGTAGGATTATTTTCCCATAGCCCTGAAAGCGATTACAAAAAACGAACGGTCCATTAAATAGCGATTACAAAAAATTAATGGTCGATTGATTGAATTGAGTCTACTATTGACAGCGCAGACTGGTGATTGTATTGACCGATCTATCTTGAACCGATCCATACAAAAAAACATTTCTTTTCCCAAAAACGAAACCTTTATAGTTTCAGTGCTTCTGCCGTCAGTTCAGTCACACTCTTCATATATCCTGAACTTTTAAAGCGATTTTCATGAAATTTCAGATATACATAGATGCACATGACCTAGCCATCATTTTATGTATATATATATTAACATTGATGTCCTCTGCTGAGTTCTTGGAGATTGCTCACCGTTATTGCTACGAATGTCTTTCATTCGCAAAGTGATTTATCGTTCTAGAACATTAAGCCAAAGCACTCATTTCCAGTCAGTAGCTTTACAGCACAGGTGGCTGGGTGATGTGGGAACAGGGTAGGCACTGATTGGTATCAACCTGGCGATGCCCAGCTGTTGTAACTGTTTCCCACACATCAACTGTGCTTATAGTACCTCCACGTTGGTAGCCACCGGGTACTGGTTGTTGTTCATCCGAACTCAACTTGCTAAACCTATAAGTGCGACCTCCGCCCAAGAGGTATAAAAAAGGGCCTGGTCCTCCAGGTTGGGGGTGTGCGTCGGGGTAACTGCCCGGCCACATTTAAAATATAAGTTCCGAAACAACCGAATGCCTCGGATATGGATGGATACACTGTTGACGACCCTCGCAAAGGTACAAAGGACAATGACTTACGGATCTGCACGTGGAATGTGAGGTCCCTAAACAGACCACGTGCAGCCGATGAACTTGCGGAGGCCCTGGACTGCTATAAAGCAGACATTACCGCAATCCAGGAAATGCGGTGGGATGGGCCGGGCAAGAGAAGATTGAGAAACTGCGACATATACCACGGCGACTGCTACAGGGAGAGAGGGAAACGCTTATTTGGATGCGGTTTTGTTGTTCGAGGCAGACTTAGGCAAAAAGTCTTAAGCTTCCAATACATAAGCGAACGCCTCATAACAATCCGCATCAAGGCTAAGTTCGGAAATATAAGCCTCATATGCGCCCACGCCCCGACAGAGGAAAAAGATGACAGCAGTAAAGAAGACTTCTATCACCTCCTAGAAAGGACATACGATCGATGCCCCAGCTACGACACCAAGATCGTTCTAGGAGATTTCAACGCTCAGCTGGGAAGAGAAGAAGTCTTTGCTAAAGTCATCGGAAGACACAGCCTGCACGCCAACACCTCCGGAAACGGACTCAGGCTAGTTGACTTCGCCTCGGGGCGAAATATCTCTGTGGCCAGCACGCGGTTCTCACACCTCAACATTCATAAAGGGACCTGGCGATCACCTGATCAATCAACCGTCAACCAGATTGATCATGTTGCGATCGACGTCAGACACTCCTCCAGTATTCTCGATGTCCGAACATTCCGAGGTGCAAACATCGACTCGGATCATTTCCTTGTTGTAGCCAAGGTAAGAACCCGGATATCGAGAGAGCAACGGAGTCGAAACAGGCCAAAACGGTTTGACGTCGGAAAGCTATAATCGCAGCCGATCGCTAGAGCCTTTACCGATCGATTCTTCCTGAAACTGTCTCAAAGTTCTACGCTGCCTGCACAAACAATAGAAGACAAATGGAAACGTTGTCAAGAAGCCATCAAAGAGGCCGCCACTGATGTGCTGGGTTTCAAGCCACCACCTAAGAGGAACCCATGGTTTGACGACGAGTGCAGGCAGGCGCATGCAGCCAAACAGGAAGCTTACAAGGCAACGCTGCATCGAACGACGAGAGCTGTTTGTGAGCTCTACAAACAGAGAAGAAGGGAAGAGAACCGGCTTCTCAGAAGAAAAAAGAAAGAGCACGAGAAGCGCGCGGTCGAGGAAATGGAAAGGTGCTATGGCAGGAATGACGTCCGAAATTTTTACCGCAAGATAAAACAGATATCTGGCGGTTACTAGCCTCGGACTGAAGCCTGCCGGGACCAAAATGGACAACTGGTGGTAGAGTCGCAGTCGGTGCTGAGAATCTGGAAGGATCATTTCTGCAGACTCCTAAACGGCGATGACGACACAAATCCCGCTGTTAGGCAGAATGTTCCACTCAATTTGGACGATGATGGACAAGAATTTCGTCCCCCCGACCTCGACGAGGTCAAGATAGCAATATCGAGACTGAAGTCGAACAAAGCTGCTGGCGCGGATGGACTATCCGCAGAGCTGTTCAAAGCGGCTGGGGATGAGCTGGTTGGGTGCATGCACCAGCTCATCTGTGAGATATGGTCGGAGGAAAGCATGCCCGACGAGTGGAATCTCAGCATCGTATGTCCGGTCCACAAGAAAGGAGACCCCTTCGACTGCGCCAACTATCGAGGGATCAGTCAACTTAATATCGCATATAAGATTCTCTCTGCCGTATTGTGTGAGCGCCTGAAACCGTTCGTCAACAACCTGATAGGTCCTTATCAGTGTGGTTTCAGGCCAGGGAAGTTCACAATCGACCAGATCTTCACACTGCGGCAAATCCTGGAGAAGTCCCAAGAAGTACAAATCGACACCCACCATCTATTTGTCGATTTCAAGGCCGCGTATGACAGCGTGCATAGAGACGAGCTATACAGTGCCATGTCTAGTTTTGGCATCCCTACCAAAATCGTCAGATTGTGTAGGATGACGATGGAGAACTCTCGCTGCTCCGTCAAGGTCGGTAGCGAACTCACCGAGACCTTCGATGTCAAAAAAGGATTTAGACAAGGCGACGCGCTGTCATGCGACTTCTTTAACATCATTCTTGAGGGGATCGTGCGTAAGTCACACGTCAACACCAGAGGCACGATCTTCCACAAGTCCGTTCAACTGCTAGCTTATGCGGATGATATTGACGTGATCGGCCGAACTCAGCGAGCCGTCAATGAGGCGTTTGCTAGCATCGAAGCGGAAGCGGCTAAAGTGGGACTGGTGGTAAACGAGGGCAAAACAAAGTATATGCTGTCATCAAAGAAGGACGCAGAACATCGACGTCTCGGACAGAGCGTCACTATGGGCAGCAGACGTTTCGAGGTAATCAAGGACTTCGTCTACCTCGGCTCCGCGGTGAATAGGGACAACAACATCAGTACCGAAATCAAACGCAGAATCACTCTTGTGAATCGCTGTTTCTTTGGGCTTAAGAGGCAATCGAGTAATAAAGGCCTCTCCCGAACGACCAAAGTGACTTTGTACAACACCTTGATCATCCCAGTCCTACTTTATGACGCAGAAACCTGGACGTTACTAAAAGCGGATGAGGAAGCCTGTTCGAGAGAAAAGTTCTGCGTGCGATTTTTGGTCCTGTTTGCGTTGATGGCATCTGGAGGAGAAGATTCAACCACGAACTGTATGGGCTGTACGGCGGCATGAACCTAGTGAAGCGTATACGGATACAATGCTTAAGGTGGCTAGGCCATGTAGAGCGGATGGACATCACTGCTCCGGCCTGAAAAGTCTTCGAATCTGAGCCATTGGGACAACGCAACAGTGGACGGCCTAGGCTAAGGTGGCGCACACAAGTGGGAAAGGACCTCAACCAACTTGGAGTGCGCAACTGGAGGAAGCTGGCAAGAGATCGTACTAGCTGGAGAGGCATGTTGGTTGAGGCCCAGGTCCACCCGGACTGTAGCGCCATCCGAAGAAGAAGAAGAAGAAGCTTTACAGCACATAGCTCCAGCCATGGGACAGACAATGTTTTAATTGGCGCCAATACAATCTTGGATGCAATCAATCTGCACATCGTTTCCCCACTAATGGTGGCTTCACGCATACAGACAACCACGTGGATTCGCTGCATTTTCTAAGCCCAATAGCTGACTCTGGAATTTCTCCAATGACTGTACACTGGCTGCTAATATTTGCACACCCGACCCGACTCCACAACACTTTTGAGTGAGCACTGAGGCCAGGTATTCATTAGGATCATATCATCTCAAGATTATGTTGACAACTGCTCTCTTCGTAGTTTAAGTCTACCGGCCATTGCTGATATATTTATTGTTTTGCACTTCCGAGCCGCTTCATCCTTTCTGTCTACTCAGGTTGGCACGTTATCGATATAGACATATATAATGATGAAACACCACCAGATTTGCGTCTGATGATCGGTTGACAAGTCCTTATTGCAAAACTCTTTTCTGCGAACTCGCGGATATACAAAAAAATAATTCGTTTACATACATAGGTGTACACTTGCAAACCAACTCTGAAGATACCCAAACATTTTTTTTACTTTTTTTAAAGTAGTCACCAAACACTGTCATACAGATTTGATATTTGGTAAAAACTCACTAGAATGATTTTGCGTAGGAAAACATCTAGGTGGTTTTGTAGTAATAATTTAGAAAAAACGGGTACTCCAGCAGGAACAGAAAAAATGGGAATAACAAACTCAAACCACTTATAAGAGACAGATTTCTGCAAATGGATTTTAAAGTTGCTAAACGTGATTTTCAAATAATAAACAAATTTACTACCACACCTCTTCAACAACAAATTATTAACAAACTACTTATTAGTATTACGTATTTGAATTTGATTAGTAAAATTACGAAGAAGGGGCACGATCTTTCAAAAGTCCTTTCAAATGCTAGCTTACGCCAACGACATCTACGTGATTGGAAGAACACGACAAGCTGTTAATCAAACGTCTGCTGACATAGAAGCGAAAGCGGCTAAAATGAGTTGGGCAATAAATGAGGGCAAGACGAAGTAGTTGTGATAAAAGAGTAACTTACAACACCGTCGTCTTGTAGTCAAGGACTTTGTCTGTGTCTGTGGTAAAAATGGATCATGATCATGAGCTCAAGATGCAATTGAGTTATAGAGCCCTCTCTCGAAGGACTAAACTAGTTTTCTATAACAGCTTGATCATCCCAGTCCGGATGAGGAAGTCCTTACTCTTTTTGAGAGAAAAGTTCTGCGTGCTATTTTTGGTCCTGTTTGCGTTGATGGCGTCCGGAGGAGAAGATTCAACGACGAACTTTATATCCTGTACGGCATCATAGACCTGGTTAAGCGGCTTCGGATACAACGGTTAAAATGGCTAGGCCATGTAGAGAATCACGACCCAGATACAATCTTTTGGCAAGAAAAGAAGTTCAATGTCATCCACAAGCTATCTAAAGAAGACAAGCGTCTACGACTGGGTAATACGCTTTACATATAGAAACACAAATGCTATTATATAAACGAGTCATATTTCACGCATCCGTGAGGTGAATAGCAGAAACTAATAAGGAATGAGATGGCCGACTGAACAGCTGATTTCCCCTTCGTTTATCGACCGTTGGAGTGTTATTTACGAATTGTGGTGGATATGACATATTTTTCTGAAACTTTTTTACGTGACATTTTTTCCCATTTTACTCACACTTGCTTACGTTTCCCCTCCAAAACTAACATTCGTAAATTACCCACAATTCGTGAATTCGCCAGCCATCTTGATATATATTCAACAGATTGCGTTCTTAAATAATTACAGGAAATTGTTTATGATTTTAGTGTCATCGACACTGAATACTGACAAACATGAGAAACCTAACCTACTTCGATGATAGTTGTTCAGGCAACCGCTATTTAAAAATAAAAATTAAATAAAGATAATTTAAAAAAATATTAAACATAATAGCATAAATTAATGAATTAGTCCCTTCAACATTTTTTATTAAAACTTAACATTGGTCCGTTAATCGAGCCTTGACCTTTATAGTGTGGGTTGGCGCACTGACTCACTACGCTACGGCGACCACATGAATGTAA
Organism: Eristalinus sepulchralis; assembly: GCA_944738645.1. Taxonomy (NCBI): domain Eukaryota; kingdom Metazoa; phylum Arthropoda; class Insecta; order Diptera; family Syrphidae; genus Eristalinus; species Eristalinus sepulchralis. The sequence goes on along the minus strand of OX122882.1, from coordinate 63,437,843 downwards.
TATAAATATAACAACTCACAAAAAGATTGAGTTGAAACGCAAAAAGGACATATTAACAAGTTTGAGAAATATGGGGATTGCTCTACCAGACATAATTTATATTAACAACAATTATATGAATCTCAAGAGTTTATAGAGTACGAGTTTTAGAATTTGAAGTTAATGGTAGCAGTTTAATAATTTTTTGGGAAGTCCAAAAAACTATTTGGTTATTTACTGTATTCAAAATAAATTCGTCTCATATGTTTGTTTCGGAATTTATTATAAAGTTTTAAGACTAGTCTTGCTGATCAAACTACTACCTTAATGATGCAATGTTCGAACGCGCTATTTTTCAGCCATTGTTTCGTTGTGCAGTTCTTAGCAGAAATCATTGAGTAAAGGAGACAGTCAACATCAGTAGGAGACAGTAGTTTGCTGATTCCGCAGCTCGCACGTATTCTCAGTCAAGAGAAAAACAACCCTGTCTGTGAATCTGCCTCGAATGAGTTGTGGTTGAAGGAGGGGAAATGATATAAAAACCGCTGTCTAAATTAATTTAAGAGCGGGAGACGAGAGAGTCGACTGTCTCCTTATTGATCTCTGGTGGATAGCAGAGACATATCAAATTTCAAATTGAATAATTTTGACTTCTGAGACGATTTGTATAAGAAACATAATATAAAATATTATAAGTTATACGGCCGTATAAAGTTTTATTCAGTCTATAACTATTTGTGCTTTTGGTTCTGAAAATGTTATCATTAGTATCTGATAATCCTTTCTCATAAAACGAGTTACTATCTCTCCAAGTCGCAGAAATATGGTCAAAACTGTAAGTCAAAACTGCGCCAGTTGCGCACTCCACGTTGGTTGAGGTCCTTCTCCACTTGTGTGCGCCAACTTATCCTGGGCCGTACTCTGTTGCGTTGTCCCAATGGCTCAGATTTGAAGACTTTTCGGGCCGGAGCAGTGGTGGCCATATGCTCTACATGGCCTAGCCATCTTAAGCGTTGTATCCGTAGACGCTTGACTAGGCTCATGCCTCCGTGCAGCCCATAAAGTTCGTGGTTGAATCTTCTCTTTCAGATGCCATCAACGCAAGCAGTACCAAAAATTGCACTTTTCTCTCGAAGCGACCGAGGGCTTCCTCATCTGCTTTTAGTAGTGTCCAAGTCTCCGCGCCATAAAGTAGGACTAGGATGATCAAGGTCTTATATAAAGCATCTGGCTTTATTACTCAATTGCCTCTTAAGCCCAAAGAAATAGCGGTTGGCAAGAGTGATTCTGCGTTTGATTTCGGTACTGGTGTTTTTGTCCCTATTTACGCGGAGCCGAGGTAGACGAAGTCTCCGCTCCGTCGGAGACGCCTATGTTGTGTATCCTTCCTTGATGACACGATTCGCACGATCTTCTCAAGGATGATGTTAAAGAAAGCACATTGAAGACAGTGCGGCGCCTTGTCTAAAACCTTTTTTGAAATTGAAGGTCTCGGTGAGTTCGTTGCCGACCTTGACGGATCAGCCAGAGTTCTCCATCGTCTTCTTACACAATCTGACGAGTTTGGTAGGAATGCCAAAACTAGACATGGCACTGTATAGCTCGTCTCTATGCACATTGTCATATGCAGCCTTGAAATCGACGAATAGGTGGGTGAGTGTCGATTTGCACTTCTTGGGTCTTTTCCAGGATCTGCAGTAGTGTAAAGATTTGGTCGATGGTGGACTTCGCTGGCTTGAAACCACACTGATTAGGACCTATCAGGTTGTTGACAAACGGTTTCAGGCGTTCACACAATACGGCAGAGAGGATCTTGTATGCGATGTTAAGGAGACTTATCCCTCGATAGTTGGTGCAGTCGAAGGGGTCTCCTTTCTTGAGGACCGGACATATGATGCTGAGATTCCACTCATCGGGCATGCTTTCCTCCGACCATATCTTACAGATGAGCTGGTGCATGCGCCCAACTAGGTCATCTCCAGCTGCTTTAAGCAGTTCTGCGGACAGTCCATCCGCTCCAGCAGCTTTGATTGACTTCAGTCTCGATATTGCTTTTTTAACCTCGTCTAAGTCGGGGGGACGGAATTCTTGCTTATCATCGTCCAAATTAAGTGGAACATTCTGCCTAACAGCGGGACTTGGGCCGTCATCGGAGTTAAAGAGTCTGCAGAAATGATCTTTCCAGATTCTTAGCATCGATTGCGACTCTACCGGCGTCAAACCGTTTTGGCTTATCTCGACTCCGTCTCTCTATATCTGGGTTCTTACCTTGGCTTCAACAAGGTGATGATCCGAGTCGATGTTAGCGCCTCGGAATGTTCGGACATCGAGAATGTTGGAGAAGTGTCTGACGTCGATCGCAACGTGATCAATCTGGTTGACGGTTTTGTTGCTCAGGGGATCGCCAGGTTCCTTTATGGATGTTGCGATGTGGGAACCGCGTACTGCTCACAGAGAAGTTCCGCCCCGCGGGGAAGTCCAACAGCCTGAGTCCGTTTCCGGAGGTCGTGTCGTGCAGGCTGTGTTTCCCGATGACACCAGCAAAGATGTTTTTTTTCCCCAGCTGAGCATTGAAATCTCCTAGAACAATCTTGGTGTCATAGCTAAGGCATCAATCGTATGTTCTTTCTAGGAGATCATAGAACTCATCCTTGCTGTTGTCATCCTTCCCTTCTGTCGGGGCGTAAGCGCATATCAGGCTGATGTTCCCGAATTTAGCCCTAATGCGGATTGTCATGAGGCGTTCGCTTACGGGTTCGTAGCTTAAGACTTAAGACTCGAACAAAAAATCCGCATCCGAATAAGCGCTGCCTTCTCTCCCTGTAGCAGTCGTTGTATGATGATGTCGCAGTTCTTCATCTTCCTTTTGCCCGGCCCATCCCACCGCACTTCCTGGATGGCGCTGATATCTGCTTTGTAGCAGGAAAGGGTTCGGCTGCACGTGGTCTGTTAAGTTACCTCACATTCCACGTGCAGAACCGAAAATCGTTTTTCCTTTGTACGTTTGCTGGGGTCGTCAACATTGGATCCGTCCATATCCGATGCATGTTCTCGTTTCTGAACTCGGTTATTTTTGTGTGGTAAGGTAGTTAGCCTCACGCACAACCTACAGACTGGTAGGCCAGTCGGTGCATACATTGGTTCACAACACAATGGATGCTGTGATGGCTATCCAGGGGGCGCCACGTCGAGGCTGTACGTCAACTTGGCCTATGCACGGACGAGGGCAGCCTTGGCAGCTCACCATGTTGAGCGCAATCAAGGACATTGCCTCGTTTGCATAGGCCCATGCCCCCCAAACAAACAATTAATAAAACGTTTTAATTCCCTGCTTTCGCATTGCCATCAATTTGTTTTAATATAATGATATACATACATATATGTTATTATAAACGGCCTTATGCATATATAAAAAGAGTTTGCATATGGCTTATCTCTAAAAAGTTATGAATATCCCGTTTATTCATAACATATAGTATGCAACATACACCCAACTGTTTGATAAGAGTCGGATGAAACTATTTTAAGATGACTCAGGGAACACTTCCAGAGCATATCCAAGTTGGTAATATCCACCAGAAACCCATAAGGAATGGAATGGTCGATTGAACAGCTAATTTTCCCTTTGTCAATCAACCGTTTGACTGTTATTTACGAATTGTGGTGGATATCACGATACAGAAAAGAAGGTAGGATCTTGCGCATGTTGCACACATAATAATAATAATTGAGTGGCACTACAGCCCATAACGGACCAGGGCCTAGCTTCTACAACAACTACTCGTGTTGTGCATGCTATTGTTCTTCACGAGTAGAAGGGACCTACAGTTTTTTGCCGGTTCCGAACGGCGAGATTTGAGAAGCTTTCCATAGACAATTAATACTCCTTGAGTGTTGTCAGCAACTCGAAAGAGGTGGTGCCGTGAAAAAATGCTAGGTGTCCCGTCCGGGAATCGAACCCAGACTTTTCTGCGCCGCAGTCGATGCACTTACCACTGCGCCACGGCGACCACATTGTTGCACACATGCAAGCCAAAAAAAAACAAGATGGCTGACCGAAGTGACATACATTTTTGTTCACATTGGATTTTGGTTTGTGATTTGAATTAGTTTGGATTCGTTATGGATTTTTTCCTTATTTTTAGTTATTAAATTCAGAATTTTCAATAACAAATAATTGTGATTTAGTGTCAGTGTATCTGACATGCATCTTATATGTACATGAAATAAAAATACGATTTCTTTTGCCTGAAAAATTGTGAAATTTATTTATTGAAAAAATTGTTTGTTGTTTGGAAAACATTAAAGTAAATAAAAGTGCTTTTGTGCGTTGTTTTATGAAATGTTTTTTACTAGTTTTCTTTTCTTTCTTATTGAAGAGTTCTCGCGTACATTATTGAGGTGTTTAATGCGAAAATACATTCTTGACCGAAAGAAAATTTGTTTCACCTTTTTTTCGGACGGAATGTCTTCAGATAAATGAATTAATTTCTTTAAATAATTTCTACTGTAAACTATCTCGTCTTTGTTAAATTGTTTGAATACTGCCTCCATCCTCTCCATGTTTGCCATCATATCCCTGGTAGGCTCTTGAAGAAATCCCTCCGTTAGCTGATTTGTCCAAGTAAATGAAGATTCTTGCTGCCCATCTTCGACTTCTGAGTCAGGGTTCCTTAATCTGTGGCAAATGTAGCCGGCCAAATGCTCCAGTCCGTCGTACTGTAACGACTCCAGTTCATCCGGCTGTTCTTCAGTTGCTGATTCAGTTCCTTAAGAAGGCTGCCAGTCAAATAACTCGTACCATCTAAATCGGGTTTGTCATCAACTGAAGTATTTCCTTTGGAAGATATAAATTTGATTCAGTTATATGAAAAAAGTATATAATGTTTGAAGAAAAACAATACCATTCAGTGATAAACTCCCTTCATTTCGTCCAAGTATATATGCCCGTATCCGGTACATAAATTCCAACCTGTCTGGATGATCATATAGGCCACCCTTGGATCTTAAAGTTTCAAAAAAGGTTTCCAACACATCTTGGTTTAACCTGTATGTTAGTACGTACGAAATATTGTTATTTGTTCCAGTAATCTGCAAAATGCAAAATATATCAGTTAAAGCTTTTTAACCGCATTTTTATACATTCTGATTTACTTACTCGGAATATGTCGGTCTACACTCTTCAGTTTGGGTACTACAATCTACCATCAATGGTTTTACTTGTACCTCGCAATCCATATTCCCAATATTCGAATCCGTTTGTGTGGAACAATTGACTGTATTTGTTTGAAGTATCTTGTCCGTTGAAAAGTTCGACTCAATATTCTCTTCGGTAATCAGTTCATCAATAAAATAAAAAAACAGATAAAGATAATATAGATAATAGATACAACAATCAATCTGCTCTAACCTGGAGATCAAACATCTATTTTGAACTCTCAAACCTCTTGTGGTCGTTTCATTTTCAGCCCTTACAAACGGTAGTAAAATTGAAGGCCCAGCATCTTTTTTGAGACGTCTTGTTTTTAATGTGATTCCATACTGTTCATACAATGGGTTTATTCACACAAAATCACTTTTTTCAAAATGTTTCGAACAAATTCGCGCTGTTTTTACGTTAAATTTATCCTTGTGACGACACAAAAAAACCCACTGCTTACACATTTTGCTTTGATTTGGGAATGAATGCTATGATATGTCTTCATTCCTAATTTTAATTTTTATAGTTATTGTTGTTCACAGAACACCCAAATACTGCACAGCGCATTATAAAAACTAAACTCTTTTATCGAAAATAAATAATACCGATGTAAACAATTTCTTCTCATTCAACGATGTCACAGACGGCGGCCATGTTGAGAGAATTTGACAGATGCGCAGAACGAAACCAAAATAATTGCCCGGAGTATATTACCTCCTATACATGTATCTCGGTGGATATAGCCTAATTTTCTGAAAGTTATTTACGCAGCATTGAATCATTTAACTCACACTTGTTTACGTTTACCCTCCAAAAAAGCAACATGGCGGCTAATTTGTGAATGTCTGCCCTCAATATTATCAAACATTCGTAAATTGCTCATAGTTCGTGAATTCCTCAGCCATCTTAATATATTTTCAACAGATTGCGTTCGTAAATAACTACAGGAAATTGTTTATGATTTTAGTGTAGTCGAACTTTAAATAGTATATTATTTGAAAAATAGTTATTGTGATAGAACTTATATTCCTGATGACTTTAGAAATATGTACAAAACTAAAACAGCAACGCATGAACGTTACAGAGGGATTTCTTTTCATCTGGTATTCCGTGTTAAGTGTATTAAAATCAGAATAAGGATTATTGTAATTCGGGTGTTACTTATTCTGCAAAATGTAAATAGTAAAAAATTAAATTTGTAGCTATAATTTCTATCACTCATAAGAAAAGTGTAATACAAAGTGTAATACATCTACATCTACATCGGTGGTAGTTGTCCAGGCAACCGCTTAAAATAATAAAAATTAAATGAAGATAATTTGAAAAACATTTTTATTTAGCTAAATACAAACTTTCGCCTCGAAAATCAAATGATTTTCTGCTATGAATAAGGAATCTCAATATAACATAATAGCATGCATTAATGAATTAGTCCCTCTAGCATATTTTACTAAAACGTCACGTTGGATAACTAAAAACGCATATGACTGACAATCGTAATATATAATTTTGTAATATTAATAATATAAATATAAATTATTTACAAATTTGAGTTAATTTCTTAGTATTCTTAAAAAAAAAAGTATCAAAATATGGGGACTGCTTTACGAAAATTGTAATATTTGTTAACAACAATAATATATAAGATATCATTTTTTAGAATACGAGTGTAGAATTCGAAGATATACGTGATAGAAGTTATTATTTGGGAATTCCAAAATATTATATGTCTAGTTATTGTGTTTAACATAAATTCGTGTCATATATTTGTTTCAGAATTTATTATAAAGTTTTAACATTATAGCCTAACTGATGAAACTACTGCCTTAATGATACAATTTATTAACCAGGGATGAATGAAGAAGGTGATGCACAGCTTCGCAGCTGATCGATCAGCTGATTTCCCCTTTATCCATCAAAAGCTTAACAGTTATTGACGAGTTGTGGTGGATTTAGGTTTATTTCTGAAAGTTATTTACGAACCATCGAACATTTTTTCATGTTACCCACACTTGTTTACGTTTCCCCTCCAAAAATTGCAACATGTCGACCATTTCCTGAATTTTTGCCCACAATAGTGTCAAACATTCGTAAATTGCTTAAGTTTTTCCTGTATTCGTCAACCATTATGAAATTTCATTCGAAGTAGGTTCGTATTTAACCAAATAAAGTTTTCCTTGAAATAAGTGTCATCAAAACTTTAAATAGTTAAAATAAATAGATTTTTAATTATTATTAAATAGATAAATATGTACAAAAAAGGAAAGGACGCATATTTGCAATTTCAAAGTTGAGCATAAGAAGGAAATTTGTATTTTTTATGCGGTTTTCGTTTCTACCAATATTTTGAATTACATATACTACTAAGAAGAATTTTATTATTAGCAACTTATTTAATTACAGAAATAAGGGCGAATTCAGTATTTTACTGTAGGGATTCTGATGAGCCTTAGAAAAACAATACACGTCCACGCGGTACAAACTCTTCTTTAATAATGGGCTATAAATAATAAAAAATAAATTATTCGTTTCGATCCTATACCACTACATTACATTTATTAAAATGTATATAGTAATGCCTATAGTTTGTGTAACTAATTACAACCTAAAACAACGATGTAAAATTTATATTTATTTGTATATCCGATGACTTATGAAAACAGAAGTGACTATACAATTAAAGACAGGTATGCATGTTCGGAATTTTATGTTCCTGTTTTGTATATTATTGATTTAATTTTTATAAATATTTCGACTTGGTAGTATTATAAAGCTAAAGCTATAACTAACGAAATTCATTTTATAAGGGAAGCATTGTAATATTGCAGGTATGCAATTATGTATGCAATTGTAATTTATAATTTAACAACAAGGTCTATTGATATGTTAATAAATTCGAAATTATTTACACACAAATAATATATTAAAACATTTCTTAAAAGTATGCCTTCAGTGCAACTGCTGCCCTACATGTTCTTGAATTTTTTGGTGGTGAGAAATATTGCCGGTATTTTAAATACACTTTGAATTTCTAATCAGTTCAACTGTGTAAAATGTCTTAAAACAACAAAAGATAATAAAAAAAATTATGTTTCCACATTCCGCAGAATTTATCACAGGGATCAACATTCCATGACATTAAATGAAATTGGCAAAAATAACGACTTTTTTCATATTAAAACCCACCCCAATATTTTGAGCGGGATGGAAGTTGGCTGATTGAGTAGCTTACACGTATTCTTATTTCGGGGAAAAACTCTGTCTGTGAATTTGGCTCTCGAATCAGTTGTTCAAGAAGGGGAAATGTTATAAAAAACGCTGTCAAATTTTCCCCAAGGGCGGGAGACGAAGAAGCTGTGTATATCCTTCCTTGTTCATCCCTGTTATTAACACCAATCAACATCTCCATCTCCCTCGTTCACATAAGTAGATTAGCGGGAAACTAATCACCTGATTACGCAGCTCACACGTATTCTCAGTTAGGAAAAAAACAACCCTGTCTGTGAAACTGCCTCGAATGTTCGAGGAGGGTAAATGTTATAAAAAACGCTGTCAAAATTAATTTATGGTCTGGAGACGAGGGAGTCGACTGTCTCCTTATTGGTCTCTGGATGAAACTTTTAGCAGAAATCAATGAGTGAAGGAGATGGTTAAAATCCCAGTCTTCCTCACCATCATAAGTAGTTTGCGCGGGAAGCTAATCAGTTGCCGGCAGCTCACACGTGTTCTCAGTCAAGAGACAAGCCCTGTCTGTGAATTACTTGTTCAAGGAGGGGAAATGTTATAAGAAATGATGTCTAAAGGATGACGAGGGAACCCACTGTCTCGACTGTCTCATACCCTTATTGGTCTTGGACACCAGCTAATCGAATTCCACTATTTTTGTTGTAGGATTCGAATTATGTTGACTAATCCTGATACTTTGTTGGATTTCGTATTGTTATTTTAATGCGCACAACCAAATGATGCATATATCACCAGGAAAACTAATATAATGAAGTTATGTTTTGAAACACTAAATTTATCTTTCGGTATAGAACTCGGAGCAAGTTTGGCAGGTCAAGATATAATTGTAACCAATGAAGATGAAGTAGATTTGGAATCTGATAAAAAACCCTAAGTTTAACTGTGGCCAAATTCTTTGCATTGCATTTTAAAAAGTGAATACTTGAAAGAAATATATACATATGTAGGTATGTAGGTTTAATTTGGAAAGTTATAAGTACATATAAAATTCACTGCGGCAAGAATATGGCATTTAACGTTTTAAAACAGTTTGTCGGTTGTAACTAAATTACACTTAGCTGATTCTATAGATTATGTATACAAACTTCTGCAATTGTAAAGTATGCACTCTTACTTGCCCTTGTGTTGTTATATCCTTGTGTTCATCGTTGCTGGCTTTGTTGTGTTCATTAACTTACCGCAGGATGCCTCTTAATTTATTCGACTAATCTCTATAAAATGCATAATAACATTATCTGGAAGTTATATATTTTATCAATCCGAACTTCAGGCACGTGCCGTGAATATGTCAATGTCAATGATAAACAGTAAGGCCATGGCGACGCAATGACCGCCAAGCGGCAGGTTGTGGTTGTGGAAATGCCCTTCTCATGTGCTGTTCTCGAAAGCGTTTGAAGTGAAAGTCGGCTTAAAATCTGGGATATCATTTTATGTTTGAAAGAAAAATACTGGGTATTCATCCAATTAATAGAAATAGAGGAAGTTCTGGCGAATTTTGCCATTTAAATAAAATCCTTCGAAAATATTAGCATCACTTCAGACAATACCTATGAATGTTTTTATAAACGCTTTTGATTTGTAGCTGAAAAAAGTTGCTATAAAAATAACAAAACAAAGAAAATCAATTTCAGCAGAATTTTGGTATTGATTTTTTTTATGCTCAAAAATGCACTGAAATAATAAAACAGATGTCAAAGCTGAGCGGCACCGTTTTGCCGCTTAGAAATGATCGTGAATCTACGATCCGGTTGATATCGCGCTAGTTATATGAATTTGGTTTTGGAACCAAATTCAACTTTAATAAAACAAGTTTCTCTTCTGAGTGTCACTTTATTTCTGTTTTTTAATTGAAGAGGTTCCGTCCACCGAACATTTGCCCAACTAGCAATTTATTATACCCATATGCTCGAGCATTGAACATTGCCCATCTAAGCATTTCCTGTTATTGTTTACAGTACTTGGCCATAATAAGGTCAATGTCGCAATGCTCGATCGTTGCACTTTGACTTTGTGAATGGGAAATGCAAGCGTTTGCATTTCCCATTGGTGAGGAAGTGTTCGGTGCTGACGTAACTCCTCCCTCCCTTGTCTTAAGATTCTCCCGAATCTTTGTGAATGAGTTCTTTCTCAAGAAATAAAGTATTATTGTAATAAGGCTTACAATGATAACAAAGGAGCTAAGACTTATACTATAGTTTATAACATTGTGAAATTTTAGTTCTGTAATTTCTTGTATATTCTTTTCATTATTGAATTTGAGTTTTTCAAAACTTAACGTAGTATCTTCTGTAATAGCGACAGTTTGCATATGAAATACAACAAATCTTTCTTTCATTGTGTACATATTGTTACTAAATTGTTTATTTCCCAACCTAACTGAACAATTTGAAAAACTTATAATGTAATTACCTGATAACATAAAATTTCTCTCGTCGCAAGTACTATTGAACTGTTTGTTCTTTATGTTATTTAGTATTATAAAATTATTATCTATTTCGATTATTTCTTCATCTGGACTATCAACTAATTTACAATTTCTTCTTATTATACAATTTTTGCTTAATTTTAGTTCATATATATTAGCATTGTTCTCAAATTTGTATGTTTCATTATTAATTCTTACAATATATTCCAAATCTTCATCAATTTGTTTGTTATTCAAATTCGATATGGGGACAATTAGTTTTTTGTCAATATTCAAAATTCCAGTAGGGATTTTTACTGCTATCACTATTGTATCATTTATGTATGTAGCTATACCAGTTCTTATATTACTTAAAGTATGTATATCAAATTTGTATTCACTTAATTCTTCATTACTTAGTATATTTGGATGGACAGTTCCTAGTCTAGCCGAAACAATATTATCCTGTATATGATCTATTTGCTCTCTTAACATGTTAATACGAATTTGCTGTTCTAAAAATTGTTCCCGTTCGACAATCCGTTTTTCAGTGTTTCTTATTTCTGTAATCTCTTCTATAACTTTGTTTCGGTCTGATTCTAAAATTTTTTTTATCAGTGTGAAGGAATTATTAAAATTGTCGTTAATTTTAACTTGTTTGTTTATTGCTTTTATTGTATTATGGTTATTTTCTTCTCTTTCCTTTAATTGTTCTTCAATTGCAATCCTGTCATTTTCATCTAAAGTGCCAAACAACCATTTTAAACCGTTTCCAACCATGTTAATAAGACCTCTTTTACTTCTGTGAGGAAGAAGTGTAGTAATCTTATTTTTAATAGAAGAAACCTGCCGCATTAGAGATATTTTGTTACTAAAGGTGAGATTATTTATATTACGTTCAAGATCTAGAGCTATGCCAAAAATTTCGTGAGGATTTATAATATGTAATACAATATCAAACTTATTTACTATTTCAACTTTATCTACTTTAATTTCTGCGAATCCAAGGTTTGTGTCAATCCTTTCCATAACAAGGGCCGCTTTATTAAAAGGGAATATGGTTAGAATTAGCATCCATATCAGCATTTTCTGAAAATTTTAATGCTCGTTTAATGTTATTTTCGTGAATTCCTTTTAACGGATATTTGCGAAATTTTGGTTGTTCCTTATGCCTAACGTTAAGATAATTTTTTATAAATCCTATTTTCCTAGTCTCACAATACTCTTCTTTATTTTTGTTAGCTTTATTAATGGAATCAATTTTTTTCTTTTCAATTCTTCTTTTTATTAACTCTATATCGACTTTACGGTTTTGCACATCTATGGGCCTTGCTTTAAGTGTAGAATGAAAAGAGTTGTTATAATATTCAATAGCTTTATACATTTGCTCTTTAATGGGAATTTTATTTTCTACGTTAAGTGACCTGATTCTTTCCGTTAGTGTGTTATTAAGTCGTTCTGCATCGGCATTGCCGGTATGATTATTTGGTTTAACGAAATGAATTTCAATACCTTCATTCTTACAGAATTCTTTTATATGAATGCTATTGAACTCGTTATCACCAACAATTTTTTTCATTTTTCCTTTTATGGATATAAATTGCCGTAACTTTTCAACCAAAGTTTTATGGTTTCTATCTTCGAGATAAAAACTAACAGCATGTTTCGAAAATTTATCGATAAAGCTTATAAAATTGTGTTTACTATTGGTGTAAACATCTACATGAATAATTTCATTAATGTCGCTAGGGGTTTCTGAAATACTAAGTTTTTTCTTTATTGGGTTTCTGTCATATTTTGCGGCAGTACATATGTCGCAGTTATTGACAACTTTATGAATCAAAACTTTTAAATTTGGAAAGTATACTTTTGATTTCATACCTTCGTAATTGGCAATAATGCCAGAGTGACCTGATTCCATCTTGTGGTATAGGGATATTTGTTTTAGAGCTTCATCCTCATTTTAAAGGTCTCTTGCGAAGAAACCGCATTTTACAAATTTAATATTAGGAGTTTTAAGCTCAATTAGTTTTTTCTGTACAATATTGTACAAAGAATCACTTAACTCACAATAAATTCCGACTTTACCCTTTGTGATATGTCTTCGGACTATATCAGATATATGATCGGGTATATCACTTTTGTCAATGAAAATTCTTTTGTGGTTAAAAATGTTTTCAGTTTCTGCTACTTTCTTTTCTGTAATTATAAGTTGGGTTTTAAACCGATTAACCACTGTTTCTAATATTGGAATATGGTCATTGCTATTCTCTTCTTGAGAATGGATAGTTGATATTAATAATGATTCATTACAATTTACATTGTCTACACAATCTGTATTATCAGGGTTTTCACACACATTAATTTCGTTGTTGTTCAGATTGATTCTGCTAAGGAAATCGGCTACTTTGTTGTCTTTCCCTTTAATATAATCTATTTTAATATCATATTCTCCGAGTTGCATCAACCATCGCTGTAATCTTGGGCTAATATTTTGACCAATATTTTTCGCTTGTAACCACTTAATAGGTTGGTGATCTGTCTGCAGGTCAAATTCACGTCCAAACAAGTAAGGCCTAAAATACTTAACGCTCCAAACGATAGCCAGTAATTCTTTTTCGATCGTGGAGTAATTTCTCTCGTGATCGTTCAGTGTTCTGGAGGCATAACAGACTGGGTGACCGTCTTGAGTTAAAACAGCCCCTAAGGCAATATTACTAGCGTCTGTTATAAGTCTAAACCGTCTGTTGAAGTTTGGATATTTCAGGATGGGATAATCTGTTATGAGAGATTTAAGTTTTTCGAAAGCTGCAATGTAGTTTGGGTCATGGACATTTATTTTGGTATCCTTTTTTAAATATTTTATTATAGGAAACGCTATTTTCGCGTAATCCTTTATAAATTTTCGATAGAATCCGGTTATGCCTAGAAACGATTTTATCTGTTTCTGCGTTTTCGGCAACTGTAAATTTTGGATAGCTGTAATTTTTCCAGGATTTGGTTTGACTCCTTGGGAAGTTAGGATATGTCCCAAGTATTCTGTTTCTTTTTGCAGAAAACTGCATTTGTCAACTTGAAGTTTGAGCCCAGCTTTTTTTAATATTCCTAAAATATTTCTTAAATTGACTAGATGTTCTTCCAAGGACGTGCTAAATACAAGAATATCATCCATGTATACGACACAAATCTTGTTTATGAACTTCCTCAGTATAGAATTCATCAAACGTTGGAAGGTCGAAGGGGCATTCTTGAGCCCGAACGGCATTCGAACGTATTCGAAGTGACCGAAAGGTGTGGAAAAAGCAGTTTTTTTCCTATCCTCAGGCTTAACTAAAATTTGGTAAAAACCTTTATCTAAGTCAAGGGTTGAGAAATATTACGACTTCCCTAATTTGTCTAATATTCCTTCAATATTAGGAATTGGGAATTTGTCGCTCACAGTCACTTCGTTCAATTTTCTATAATCTATTACGATTCTCCACTTCGGTTGTCCAGATACACTTTTTTTTGGGACAATCCAAAGCGGACTATTATAAGGAGAGTTGCTTTCTGTTATTATTCCCTGTTCTAACATTTCATTTATTTGTCGATTTATTTCAGTTTCATGTACCTTAGGGTACCTATAGATTTTCGAATATACAGGGTTATTTGTTTTTGTGAAGATTTCATGGGTAATTTCATGAGTAAAAGTTAATTGGTCACCATCCTTGTAGAAAACATCTTTGAAATCTTTTAGGAGTTTTATTATTTTATCAGTTTCTTCTGAATTTATGTGGTCTAACATAATATTATCAAGAATTTGACCTCCTCTTTGTTCAAGAGTGACTATTTCATTTACTTTGTATGGATTATTGGTTTGGATTAAAGGTAAAATTTGGCTATTTATATTTAGATATCGATGCTGCAAGTTGACGGTTGCTTTTAATGGATCTAAAATGTTTAGGCCAATAATAGCATCATAATCCCTACCGCCAAGATCCATGACTCTCCACGTCATAGTGCCTGGAGTGTGAAATTCTACTGGGAGAGGTGTTATTATCTTGTTTGGAACTTTTACAATTCCAGAAACAGTAGAAAAATATTCGGGTTTGTCCAGTGTAATTTGCTTGCATTGGTTTAGGATATTGGGTCGAATAATGCTCGTGCTAGATCCTGTATCCACAAGACAATGAATCTCATTGTTACCGATAGTTAATTTTGTTATTGGTAGTGCTGTTCCCGAGGCTCGTTTGGAAAATTTTCCATCGTTTCTTCTACGTTGCCGATTGACATCATCTCCACAGCGTTATTGTTAGTATTTCGCGATATTTTGGAATTACGAGATCTATTATTGTTAATATTGTAGTTAGTTTGAGGAAGTTGATTATGGTTGAAATTTTGAAAACGAAATGTTGGTGGTGCCCTATTCCTATGAAATGTTGAAGGTCTACCCTTTCTGTGCTGAATATCTATATACCTAAAATCATCCAGCAATCTAAGTCTAGTATATTTATTAAAAATATCAACCATGGTGGCGGTTTCCTCAATATGAGCTCTAATACTGCCATCCATTTTTTCAATTAAAATTTCCTTTAAGTCCCTATCCACATTGTCAGGCCTATAAATTTCTGGTTTTCTACAATCATATTCCCATATTTCACTTATTTGGTAACTAATATTTCTAAATTCGTCAAATAGTTCTCTTAAATTACTAACCTTGACTGATCGACCATAATTAAATAATAATACGTTTTATGCGGCTGGAAATGCTGCCTAAGTCTGTCTGCGATGGCATCCCAATGTGAATCGCCTCCAAGCTGCCGAACACATTTCCCAGCTTCTCCCTGTAGCTTCTCGTTTATTACTATTTGATGACCATAATACAGCAAATCCGTGTCGCCATTGCACAACCTTGAAGTGACGTCTACGGACTTTAAAAACGATGATAATGGAAAATCATCTCTTCCACTGAATGATCTCAGTTGTCCAAATTGACTGAGGACACTTTCTGCACTAAGCTTAAGTCCAGATAATGGGATCTGTGTGGTATTAACTTGATGTTGTTGTTGTTGTTGAGCTTGTTGATGTTGCTCAAATATTTGCTCTTGTTGCCGTTGGAGTTGTTGTTGCAACTGAACAATGTCATTTTGTTGTTGCTTAATTGCTTTCAATTTCCTCCGGTGTTGCCATATCCACTGCTAGTTCACTCTCACTATCACTTTCACTAATCAATATTTTTCGATTTTTATCGAATGCTTTGCGTCTACTGTTCATGAATTGCTTTGTTAATGCTTTAGCATAACACTGTTTTTGATTAACACTGCACTAACTATTTTCGGGCGGAGGAGGGGTTCGTGGACGGAAATTTTTTTCTTTAGAACAAAATAATTCGTTCTTGATTAACACTGAACCAACTACTTTCGGGCGGAGAAGGGGTTCGTGGATGGAAATCTTTTCTTCGGAAAAAAGTTCGTCGACTGCGCCAGTTATATGAATTTGGTTTTGGAACCAAATTCAACTTTAATAAAACAAGTTTCTCTTCTGAGTGTCACTTTATTTCTGTTTTTTAATTGAAGAGGTTCCGTCCACCGAACATTTGCCCAACTAGCAATTTATTATACCCATATGCTCGAGCATTGAACATTGCCCATCTAAGCATTTCCTGTTATTGTTTACAGTACTTGGCCATAATAAGGTCAATGTCGCAATGCTCGATCGTTGCACTTTGACTTTGTGAATGGGAAATGCAAGCGTTTGCATTTCCCATTGGTGAGGAAGTGTTCGGTGCTGACGTAACTCGCTCGCACCGAAGCTTGCCGCGTTCAAAATGGGCATGTAGAAGTAACTGAAGCGGACGGATTGTCCACAGAACTGCTTAAAGCAGCTGGAAATAGCCTGGTTGGTCGCATGCAGAAGCTTATCTATAAGATATGGTCGAAGGAATGCTTGCCTAATGTGAGGAATCTCATAGTCGCTTGTCCACTCTGTCGACTGCGCCAACTTACGAGAGCTGAGCCTCCTCAACATCGAGTACAAAGTCCTCCCTGCCGCATTGTATGAACGCCTGAAACCGTTCGTCCACAGCCTGATAAGTCTTTATGGATGTGGTTTCAGGCCAAGTAAATCTTCACACTACGGCAGATCCTGGAAAAGACCGAAGGCGACGCGCTGTCATGTGACCCTTTAACATCATTCTTGAGAAAATCGTGCGAAACTTACAAGTCAACACCAGTGTCACGATCTTCCAAAAGTTCAGTCAACTGCTAGTTTTCGTCAACGATACAGCTAGCTGTAAATGAGGAGTTTGCTGGCATTGAAGCGGAAGCGACTGAAAAGAGTTTGGCGTTAAATGAGGACAAGATGAAGTATATGCTGTCATCGAGAAAGGACACACAACACCAACGTCTCGGACGGAACGTATTACTACGCAGCAGAAACTTCGAGGTAGTCAAGAACTTTGTCTACCTCGCCTCCGCGGCAAATAGGGATAACAACAAAAATACAAAATTCAAACGCACAATCACTGTTGCAAATCGCTGCTCTTTGGGCTCAAGAGGTTCTCTCTCGAGGAGTAAACTGGCTTCTGGAGGAGAAATTTCAACGACGAACTTTTTAGGCTGTACGGCAGCATGCACCAGGCTAAGCGAATTTGGATACAAGGCGTAGGATGGCTAGGACATGTAGAGTGTATGGACAGCACTGGCCGAAAAGTCTTCGAATCCGATCCATTGGGACAACAAACGGCCAAGGTTAAGATGGGGCCCACAGGTGGAGAAGGACCTCAACCAAGTCCGCAATATTAGGAACCTGGCGTGAGATAGTGCCAGCTGAAGAAACATGTTAGTTGTTTCCCCCCGGACTGTAGTGCCTTTACACGGCAAGTGTCGTACCTGTTTCTTATCGTGGTAGCGTAGATCTCTGATGAGAATTTGTCGTTGGTGCAATGGAAAGTAATAGAACAAGTTCTGGGAAAAAGGTCATTAACATAAAATCATTGTTACAAAATGTGGTCAAATATGTATGTCTTCATAAACAAAGAACAGAAGGCTGATCATGGGAAGGAGACAAATTTTGGCCTACAAAAGCAGAATCCATTCCTCATCTTTGTACCCTGATTGGTCTGACAAATAAAATACTTGACATCATGCAATAACAGAATACGTGCATTACAGGGGACTAGTGGAGAGCTTCAAAAATAATAAATAAGGGCACATCCGCTCTGGTATTACTGTTGGAAATAAAAGATGATTATCGTTATCTAAAATACTAATAAACAAAATAATAATTTTAGGAATTACTTCTATTGAGCGTGTTGTGTCGAACAAAATCATTTATGACAGTTGTAGTGCTGCCAGATCTTAATTTCCACACTCCCTCTCAACTTCATAAAAATAATATAAGATTACGTGTATTTAACATTGAATGATAAATGTGTTCCGTCCTGCCTTGGTTGGTCTGGTCTTGTGCTATATGCATTGCGCTTTGGCTATCACAGTAGATGTCAATGTGCCCTTCATGTAGTTTTAACTCCAGCATGATGTTGCGAAAATATGCTGCATCCTTAGCCACAGATGATAGTGTGACATATTCTGCTTCGGTACTAGACGTGGCAACAATCCTTTGTTTTCGCGATCCCCAATGAATACCTCCGCCAGCGTACAGAAAAACAAATTCGAACTGTGACCTTCTGTCGTTCGTGTCGATTCGTTTTCTTGTACGTGAGGGTTGACGTTTTGGTGACAATTAAATATTTTACAATGTTGAGCCCCGCGTTCCAGTGTTGTCGTCTCAGGTCCTTGATGTGTTGAGAAAGTACATTTAACACGTATGCGATATCTGGCCTGCTAAAAGTTAATAAATACAACAAGCTTCCGATAAGTTTCCTATACGTGGTTTTCTCTCCGTTTAAATATGCTGCCGAGACATCGAAACGTTGTACTTGCAATTCGTGTTGTGCTGCTATAGCCAGAGTAAGGCGAAGGGAATGGATGTTGGCCACTGTGGAATAAGTATCGGTATAATCGAGTCCATGAATTTGATCATACCCTTTCGCCACCAATCTCGCCTTCTGCCGGTCGTTGGTACCATCTGGGAAATATTTTGTTTTGAAAACCCATTTTGACTGAATTACCCTTCTATCAGTGGGTCTGTCCACTAATTCCCAGGTCAAACTCCTCCTGCATCGCCTGGCGCTACTCATCGTGGTTGTCCATGCATTTGAGTTGCTTCAAGCTCACTGGGTCGGCATTGGCTGTGTAAGCTGCTTCAATTTCAGTCGGTATACTCTGATTTTGGTATACTCGTTTTTGGTGAGTTCGTGGACTGATGCTTCTTTAGGCTGTTGGATGTTGCGATCTTGAGATTTGAAATCGAAAATATAATAATTGTCGTGGTCACTTTTATTATTTCCTTCGGTGCTCGAATTTTCGCTAAAAACACGCACATCTATACTTTTGATTACGATACGGGTTCCAGGTTTCTAGAGCCGATATGTTCCGTGCTCACTTTCTTATCCCACTATCAGATGTTCCGTACTCCTTGCATCAAATTTTCCTGGATTGCCTCCTTTTTCTAATACGTATGCGCTGGTTCCGATACACATGAAGGATGCCACGTTCGGCTTCTTGCCTGTCCATAATTCTTCTTAAGTGGCTTCACCATTTGCCTTCGTCGGGCATCTATTTCTAATAAAAGCCGCTGTGCATATCAACTCAGCCCATAACATGTCTGGTAAACCAGCGTCCGACTTTAGACATCTCGCCATTTTCACTAAAGTTATGTTTTCAGATTCTGCTGCTGCATTGTGTTGTGGTGTGTATCGTGCAGAGGACTCGTGATCAATTCCATTTTGCTGTAAGAATTCTTGATTGCATTGGCCGTTTGCTTTTCTGCAAATGCCTTAGAAGCTTTGAATTTTTCCAATGCTTCGTTTTTCTTCTTCATAATGTACACAGAAATTCGTCTAGAGTAATCATCGATGAACATTATAAAGTACGTTGACTTACCTAACGATTCCGTACGCATGGGTCCGCATACGTCTGAATGTACTAGTTACAGTCTCTTAATTGTCCTCTTTTCACCACACACAACAAATGGCTTGACTGCTTGTTTCGCGCAAATACATGGGGCGCAACTAGTTGCTTCAGTGATGTTAAATTAAGGTGACCCATTCTCTTGTGCCTCGATTGTTTACATAAACATAGTACAATCCATTTCCTTGATTAGGTGATTGAATATTATCTTAAGCTTTTTGTCGGTCGCTTCGCTCACTGAAATGAGATTTTCTTTTAAATCGGGAATAAAACGAGTTTTATAAAGTTTGATTTCTTGCCCAATGCAGCTTAACTGTGGAGGTATTAATGCCGTTTCGATGCCTGCTATTCTGATCCCTTTCCCGTTTGCCAACGTTACGTAGTTATCCTTCATTCATTCATTTATTCACGTCAGCACTTACCGAAATGCATTGTACAAAGGAAGCATTGATTTCATCTCTAACGAAAACACCAACGCCACCTGCAGCATAATCATCATTCGGGGCAGCACAAAATCTATAACCCGGAATAACAAAGTCATTGATTTCAGAAGAAAAAATCCAAATTTCAGTGACAAAAACGAAGTCTGGTTTTTTGCGGAAGGTCTCAATATGAGCGACTAATAGATCAAAATTTTTTCTGAGGCTTCTGATATTTTGATGCACAATCAATACGGAATTAAAATCGAAAACAAAATTAAAGAAGCTTCCATTACTTTAAGTTTCAAAGACAGGATTAATGTTAATTTGATCTAGATTATTACAAAAATTCATTAGCAATTAATTGTTAGGTAGATTATTATTCAAATTATTTAGATCCTCAAAGGATCTTATTACATTAATACTGCCTTTTTCCACTTTTCTTAAGAGAATACGACTGTTCTTAATCCAAAGATATTTAAAATTCTGTTCCAATTTTAACTTTTTTGCTGCTACATACAATGCCCTATTATGTTTTGAAAGACTCTCATTAATATATATATTGTTATTACAGTTTACATTAAAGAGAGAGTTCTTAAGATTATTTTTTCTCGTTTTTTTAGAAAGCATAATTTTCTCTTTCAAAGTATTTGATGACAAGTGAACACAGATGATGCTCTTCTGACTGACCTGCTGCTATCAGCTTCTCCATTTTCAGAAATGTTGACATCAAGAGCAGTGTTGAATATTGTGTGAGCGATCTCACGTGCATTACGCTCATTGACTTGTGAAACACCCACAATATCAATCGCATTTACAAGTTCCCGTTGTTCGAACTAATTCACTCTACTCTCCAGTTTACTCATTTTCTGACGTAAAGAGTCGTTCTCCGACTGAAGCTTGTGAATGGAAGAGAGAAACTCAGCATTGAGCTTTTTTAAATTGAGAATCTCCTCTGACAAATGTTTTTTTGAGCTGACAATCTCATCATACAGGTGTTGAAGGGTTAATGCACTGCGTATATCTTCACTGTTTGTATGTGCTGCACTAGACAAAGAACCAGACGAATGCTGCGGCACTTTTGTCTTACCCACTGCTCTTTTGCTCGATGACGTAGTGGTTTCCTGCGTTTTCACCGATTGTTTAGTTGATGTCGCACAGTTAGGCCGAACATGTTCTCCCAGTGGAGGCAATGAGTGCAGAGATCTTCGTCGAACACTCGAACAGTTTTCACACCGATAACCTGCAGCACTTCATTTTAGGAAATCAACGTCTGTGGCAGATTTGTTGTTCGAGGCAGACTTAGGCAAAAAGTCATAAGCTACGATCCCGTAAGCGAACGCCTCATGACAACCCGCATTAAGGCTAAATTCGGGAACATCAGCCTGATATGCGCTCACGCCCCGACAGAAGAGAAGGATGACAACAGCAAGGATGAGTTCTATGATCTCACAGAAAGAACATACGATCGATGCCCCAGCTATGACACCAAGATCGTTCTAGGAGATTTCAATGCTCAGCTGGGGAAAGAGGACATCTTTGCTGGCGTCATCGGGAAACACAGCCTGCACGACACGACTTCCGGAAACGGACTCAGGCTGCTGGACTTCGCCGCGGGGCGGAACCTCTCTATGAGCAGTACGCGGTTCCCACATCGCAACATCCATAAAGGAACCTGGCGATTGATCACGTTGCGATCGACGTCAGACACTCCTCCAACATTCTCGATGTCCGAACATTCCGAGGCGCTAACATCGACTCGGATCATCACCTTGTTGTAGCCAAGGTAAGAACCCGGATATCGAGAGAACAACGGAGTCGAGATAAGCCGAAACGGTTTGACGTCGGAAAGCTACAATCGCAACAGGTCGCTGGGATCTTTGCCGACCGAGTCTCCCTGAAACTCTCCCAAAGTTCGACGCTGCCTGCACTAACAATAGAAGAAGAATGGAAACGTTGTCAAAAAGCCATCAAAGAAGCTGCCACTGATGTGGTGGGTTTCACGCCACCACCTAGAAGGAACCCATGGTTTGACGACGAGTGCAGGCAGGCACATGCAACCAAACAGGAGGCCTATCAGGCAACGCTGCATCGGACAACGAGAGCTGTTCGCGAGCTCTACGAACAGAAAAGAAGGGAAGAGAACCGGCTTCTCAGAAGGAAAAAGAGAGAGCATGAGAAGCGCGCGGTCGAAGAGATGGAGAGATGTTATGACAGGAATGAAGTCCGAAAGTTTTACCGAAAGGTGAAACAGCTATCCGGTGGATACAGGGTTCGGACCGAAGCCTGCCGGGACCAAAACGGAAACCTAGTAGTAGAGTCGCAATCGATTCTGAGAACCTGGAAAGATCATTTCTGCAGACTCTTAAACGGCGATGACGGCCCAAATCCCGCTGTTAGGCAGAATGTTCCACTTAATTTGGACGATGATAGTCAAGAATTCCGTCCGTATCGAGACTGAAGTCAAATAAAGATGCTGGAGCGGATGGACTGTCCGCAGAACTGTTCAAAGCGGCTGGGGATGACCTGGTTGGGCGCATGCACCAGCTCATCTGTAAGATATGGTCGGAGGAAAGCATGCCCGATGAGTGGAATCTCAGCGTCGTCTGTCCGGTCCTCAAGAAAGGAGACCCCTTCGACTGCGCCAACTATCGAGGGATAAGTCTCCTTAACATCGCATACAAGATCCTCTCTGCCGTATTGTGTGAACGCCTGAAACCGTTTGTCAACAACCTGATTGGTCCCTATCAGTGTGGTTTCAGGCCAGGGAAGTCCACCATCGACCAAATCTTCACACTACGGCAGATCCTGGAAAAGACCCAAGAAATGCAAATCGACACTTACCACCTATTCGTCGATTTCAAGGCCGCGTATGACAGTGTGCATAGAGACGAGCTATACAGTGCCATGTCTAGTTTCGACATTCCTACCAAACTCGTCAGATTGTGTAGGATGACGATGGAGAACTCTCGCTGCTCCGTCAAGTTCGGGAACGAACTCACCGAGACCTTCAATGTCAAAAAAGGTTTTAGACAAGGCGACGCACTGTCATGTGACTTTTTTAACATCATCCTTGAGAAGATCGTGCGTAACTCACAGGTCAACACCAGAGGTACGATCTTCCAAAAGTCAGCTCAATTGCTAGTGTTAATGAATGAATTTTGAAAAATAACGAGGATGCGAAAGAAGCGAAATAAGCGAAAAATTCAGTATATTTTTATGACATAATCTAGTGTTGATTGCTGCCTGGCTGACATCGAAATGGACGAGAAAAACAATTTTTTGAGCCAAGTAGGTTAAGCGTTATACAAAGTTTAGCATAGATGTAAGTGTTATACATTGACTAAGTAAGCGTTATACAGCGATTAAGTAATAGATTAGTTTTAATTTTAGTAAGAGATTACTAAGTTCAGCGGGTAACAAATATATATCAAATTTAAGAATTTAGATTAAGTTGAAATTCATAATTAAGAAAAATTTAAATTATTAGCTCGAATTATTCACACAAATTATTCCTAAACATCCCGCCGCCCCTGGAACATAGTTTCAGCCTAGGGGTAGATCTGCCAGCTTGTGTATTGGTCGAAGAAAACTACCACTTGCTGTCCTTAGTGTTACCACTCTGATTTGCCCGTCTTTACCAGGATGGAGATCGGTAACACGTCCTCTTAACCATTTGCCAGGGGGAAGGTTGGAGTCCTTGATGAGAACTAGATCACCAACTTTAACATCCTTTTGCTTCTGCTGCCACTTGGGTCGATTTTGCAAGGAGGTCAAATATTCCATGTGCCATCTCTTCCAATAACCCTGCACTCGGGCTTGAATGGAATTCCACAGCGATAAACGATCAGCTGGAATGTCTAATGAAGGCTCTGGAACTGAAGAATATGGTTCACCTAGAAGAAAATGTGCAGGAGTTAGAATATCGAAATCGTTGTCAGAGAATGAACACAATGGTCGCGAGTTTAATATCGCTTCCACCTGTACTAAAAATGTAAACAGCTGTTCGAAATTGAGTTTATCTTCTCCAATAACCCTTCGAAGATGTTGTTTGACGGATTTAACACCCGCTTCCCACAACCTCCCAAAATGTGGGGCTGAGGGTGGTATAAACTGCCATTCTATACCATCTCCGGCAAGTGTTTCCTCAATTGTCGAATGATTATGTTCCATACGTAGAAAGGTATGTAACTCTGTAAGTTTACGAGCTGCTCCATGAAAATTCGTTGCGTTGTCCGAGTACATGTGCGAGGGCTTTCCGCGTCTTCCAATGAAGCGACGAAGTGCGGCTAAGAACGCATCCGTTGTAAGATCGCTTACTAATTCAAGGTGTATGGCCTTAGTAACCATACACACAAACAATGATATATATCCCTTTGTTATGTAGGACTTCCTTCCGAATTTGGTCTTGATTGCGATTGGACCAGCGTAGTCACAACCGGTATGTGCAAAGGGTCGACACTGTTGAACTCGTTGAGCTGGTAGATTAGCCATAATTTGACTTGCGGTGACTTTTCTTTGCTTGAAGCAGGGTAAGCACTCGTACGTTATCTTCCGCAGCAAGTTTCTGCAGCCCAAAATCCAGTATTCCTGACGAACGAGTGCGAATAATGTTGATACTCCAGGATGTAAGAATCGTTGATGTGCATCGATTAAAATTAGCTTTGTGATACGGTGCTCTTTGGGAATTATGATTGGGTGTTTGGCATTGTAGCTTATGTAGGCTTGCTCAATTCGTCCGCCTACACGAAGTACTCCCTCTTCATCTAAAAATGGGTTAAGATTAGGAATTGGACAGGATTTCTTAAATTTACCAAATTTCTTCAAATGTTGTAATGACGTTGCGAAAAATGTTTGTTGTAGCCATCGGATGACGCTTAACTTTGCGTTGCGAAGTTCTTCTGCTCGCAGATGACTTGAGACATTCCGAGCCATTTTCCGGGTGTTTGCAATAAATCGAAGCAAAAATGCAACACTCCTCAGAAGCTTGTTCCACGACGAAAATGCTTTTGAAAGCTGTTCGAAAGGATGATCCAACGTAATCACGAGTAGAGATTGCTGCGAATGCTTTCTTTCTTCCTTAGTACAATCAGGATGTTCTTCAAATTTAGTAGTTATTGTCCAAGTTCTTGCATCTTGCGATAGCCAGGCAGGACCATGCCACCAAAGAGGGTGGCGAATAAGATTCGAAGGTGGTATTCCGCGTGAAGCGCAGTCAGCGGGATTGAATTCTGACCGAATGTGAAACCAGCAACTTCTAGGGATTGTATCCAAAATTTCTGAAGTGCGATTACCGACAAATGTATCCCAACGGCGACTTGGTGAGGACAGCCAAGACAATACTATAAGCGAATCCGTCCAGGCAAATACATTTGGAAATGTGACTTGAAGCGATTTCTGGACAGCGTCCAGCAGCCTGGCCAACATCAAAGCTGCACATAGTTCGAGTCGAGGGATGCTTAATCTCTTAAGTGGAGCTACACGAGTCTTAGCAGCCACAATTCTAGTTTCAAACTGGCCATTCGGGTGTTGGAAACGGGAGTAAATAACTGCAGCATATGCAGATTCGGACGCATCAGAGAATCCGTGTAGCTGTAGCGAACTTCGCGATAATCCAATGGATCGGGGAATATCCAAATCGGTTAGAGTTGATAACTCCTGCCTATATTGGCGCCATTTTGTTGCGATAATCTCCGGAACGTCCTCATCCCATTCTAACTTTCGATGCCACAGTTCCTGGAATAGAATTTTAAGTGAAATAATCGAAGGTGCGAGAAATCCAAGTGGGTCAAATATACTTGCGACATCGCGCAAGATTTGACGTTTTGTTACGCGTTGAATAGGACTGAGGTTAATGCGAAAACTAAATTCATCTGATTTCGAATTCCAGAACAAACCCAATACCTTGATCCAAGGCTCACCATCAGTATCCATTGACTTCCACGTAGTATCATCGATGAATTTGTTCGGCAAAACTGAAGGACAATTGCTTCGCCATTTGCTTAGCACGAATCCTCCTTTGTTAAGTAATTTAATTAAAGAGTCTCTTTTGATAATAGTTTCTTCGAGAGTATCTGCTCCTGAAGCGACGTCGTCCACATAAAAATCTGTGTTAATAACATCTGCTGCGATAGGAAATTCCTTCCGATGATCCTGTGCGAGTTGCTCCAGAACACGAATAGATTGAAAGGGTGCACATGAAGTACCATATGTTACGGTGCATAATTCATAATGTTCAATAGGGTCACTGGGCGACTTCCTCCAGATTATACGCAGAAAGTCTCTGTCCGACTTCGACACCCAGATTTGACGAAACATTTTAATTATATCTGCAGTAAAAACGAATTTGTGCTTTCGAAATCTTAAACTTACTGAAAATAGATTCCTTTGTATGGGGGATCCTGTCATTAAAGCTTCATTTAGTGATTGTCCGTTACGATCCTTAAACGAGCCATCGAAAACAACTCGAATCTTTGTAGATGTGCTATCAGGTTTGAGAACGGCATGATGTGGTAGATAAAACACATTTTCCTTGTTAATCTCTGTGGAAGATAACTTGCGCATATGTCCCAAAGCCAAATACTCTTCCAGAAATTTAGTATAACCTCGACGAAGGTTTTCATCTCGTTGGAATTTTTTTTCCATGGCCCTCAACCGAGTAATGGCGCCATTTAAGGTGCCTGAGAAACGAGGTAAGTTCCTAAAGGGAAGGTTGACGATGTACCGCCCGTCTTCATCTCGTTTATGAGTTTCTAAAAAATGTTGTTCCATCAGCTTTTCTTCCTGGGTCAACATTGATTTGGAATCGACGGTATCAATTGCCCAAAATGCTTGAAGAATAGAATCAACACTCACGAGACTATGATGCGATTCAATTTCGGATATCTTCCGATTAAATGACAATGGTCCTGCGAGAACCCATCCGAATATTGTTTTGTGGGCGATAGGATAACCCTTCTCACTATATTTACTCTCTCCCTGCAGGATATCCCAAACTCTATCCGCACCTAACAACATATCCACTGTATTTGATTCATTGAAAGAAGTGTCTGCTAAATCTAATGTTTGGATATGATCCCAGTCATTAGTTCCGAACGAAAATGAAGGCAAGTCTGCAGTAACCTTGGGTAAAATAAACGCATCGACTGTTATAGTAGTTGGTTCAAAGCGAGAGGATATGCATAACGTCAGTAAGCCCTTTGACCTTCCTGCATTGGTTGTGCCAATTCCGTTGATAAATACATCTGCTTTCCGACGCTTCAATCCAAGCCGCTGTGCGCACTTTTCCGAAACGAAGGAAACTTGTGAACCGCAGTCTAATAAGAACCTAACTGGTTGATATTGACCTCTGCTATCTAACACATTTCCGACGGCGGTTGGCAACAATGTGGGTGACAAACGTCGTTCCTTACTCACAGAGTGATTATTTATGACGCTATGTGACGTGCTTGGTAGCTGCTGAGAGAAATTGTTTTGTCCATGATGATTGTCAAATCCCCTATGCGACGATGAAGAAATAGTAGGGTTTGAGTTTATCGAATCGTTCGGTATCGAATCAAGATGTACTAAGCTGTGATGCCGCGTGTTACACGTCCTACATCGAGACTTTGATTGACATCTAGCCGAGGGATGACCAGAATGAAGACAGTTGAAGCACAGTTTGTTTAATTTAACGAAGTCTCTTCTGGCCTGAATGGATAATCCAAGGAATTCTGCGCATTGATACAGTTGGTGCGCAGCAGACCATTTTGAACAATTCAATGCTGATGAATAGGAAACGTGAAGACTTTTAACATTCGAACTCCTGATCTTAGAGTCCCGAAAATTACTTCTACAAGCTTCCAATGCTTCGCAGCGTCGATCCAAGAATGTAAGGAAATATTCAATGGACGGCAAATCTTCCTCAACGCTATAGTCTGCCCACGCCTGGCGTGTTTCTGAGTCTACCTTGTTGTGCAAAAGATATATAAGCCACGGATCCCTATCTTCAGAGTTGATCGACGAAAGACCTCTTACAACAGCGTCAGCACCATCGGCTATCTTACGGAGAATGGAAGCATTTGGTGCACTCAAAGATGGTAAATCCATGAACGATCGTATAAAATTATTTATGACATGACGCGGTCTATCATATCGCTTTTCGAGGCGTTCCCATGCTTGAGGGTATGTTGCATCTGATATGGGAATATGGCTCAACAAACTCAGAGCCTCTCCTCGAAGATGTGATACAAGAAGGTGAAATTTTTGAGTTGGCGAAAAATTTTTTTCGATTTTGCACCGTTCCGACAAACATGTCTCGAAAACTGGGCCAATCGCGATAGCTGCCTGAAAATGGCTCAATCCTTATACTCGGTAGACACGTGTCTTGATTTGGTGACGAAGAAGGAATTGATGAATTCAAGCGATCTTGATAAGATAGCCTGTTGTTTAGTTAAACGATCTACGGCTTCAACTTGAACATCAGGTGGCTTTTGGGACGAACGGTCTCTTATAGCGGAAATTAGAATTGATTTAACCATGAGGTATTTCGATTCAAACTCCTCAAATTCCGGACCAGGATCAACATAATCTTCCTGATCTTCTAACTCGTATAAATCCTGTTGTGTAACTTTAAAATCTGCCCACAATTCATTTACTTTCTCAAGGCGAACTTCAATAGCTTCTAATGTAACAGATTCTACTAATGTTTCCGTAAATGAAGCTAACCTGGTTAAAGAACCCTTAAGATGTCCACGTGTTCCACGAAGTTTAGATAATTTTACTTTAGCACTCATCATTAATTAATCAATCAATCAGTTATAGAAAATCCAATAAATTATCGAGATAATAGAAGTTCAAGACAGCGAAGAAATATTAAAGTTAATCGAATAATAGAGCAGGTTGAATAAAATCGAAGATGCACACAATTCCCAAGCAATCACAAGCAATTTATTCCAAATTTCTTATTAAATAAATATTCAATTGAAAATACCATAATCCAGTGTTCGATGAATCCACGAATGTCCAATGTCCAGCGAAGATTAATTTTCTCAGGTTAACGAAACGAAACGATTTACTTTTAATTTAAAGATCCGGCTCGAAGGACCAAAATGTTAATGAATGAATTTTGAAAAATAACGAGGATGCGAAAGAAGCGAAATAAGCGAAAAATTCAGTATATTTTTATGACATAATCTAGTGTTGATTGCTGCCTGGCTGACATCGAAATGGACGAGCAAAACAATTTTTTGAGCCAAGTAGGTTAAGAGTTATACAAAGCTTAGCATAGATGTAAGTGTTATACATTGACTAAGTAAGCGTTATACAGCGATTAAGTAATAGATTAGTTTTAATTTTAGTAAGAGATTACTAAGTTCAGCAGGTAACAAATATATATCAAATTTAAGAATTTAGATTAAGTTGAAATTCATAATTAAGAAAAATTTAAATTATTAGCTCGAATTATTCACACAAATTATTCCTAAACAGCTAGCTTACGCCGACGACATTGACGTGATTGGTCGAACACAGCGAGCCGTTCATGATGCATTTGCTGGCATTGAAGCGGAAGCGGCTAAAATGGGTCTGGTGGTAAATGAGGGCAAAACGAAGTACATGCTGTCATCAAGGAAGGACACACAACATCGGCGTCTCGGACAGAGCGTCACACTGGGCAGCAGAAACTTCGAGGTAGTCAAGGACTTCGTCTACCTCGGCTCCGCAGTAAACAGGGACAATAACACCAGTACCGAAATCAAACGCAGAATCACTCTTGCCAATCGCTGTTTCTTTGGGCTCAAGAGGCAACTGAGTAATAAAGCCCTCTCTCGAAAGACTAAGCTTGCTTTATATAACACCTTAATCATCCCAGTCCTACTTTATGGCGCGGAAACTTGGACACTACTTAAAGTGGATGAGGATGCCCTTGGTCTCTTCCGAACGAGCTGGAGGAACTAGAAGAATATGTCCAAACGCATCCTTATAATTATAATAAAGTGCGCTGGCCACGTTTTTCTAGAGCCTTATCCAGAGAAATAAGTTCGGGCGTGATCAATCCTCCTACAAACAGAAACCTTACGAACGAAGAGGTTGACAGGTACCTCACACAAATGGACGAGGTCATTAAACGTACAATGGACAGGACGATTCCGAAGGTGTCGCAAACCGACTATGGCGACATCTATCGGAACTCTGAAATCGACGCACTTCACGTGCAAAAAAGTAGACTCCTGTCAAGGCTAAAACTCTTGTACAGGCGGTTTACAGATCCACAGAGTACAGAGATTCGCACTCTGAAGTCACAGATCAAAGTACTCCAACAGTTAATAAAACAACATTACAGCCTAGCTGTAAGCTTGCATTGGGGCAATAAGATTCGGGCTGTAAAATCTAACAACCCGAGCATGTTCCCGCAAGTAAATAAAATCTTCCGGAGGAGAGATCATAATGACATTCAGTGCGTTCGACTTGACAGAACAACAGACAACGCGAACTTACTTACGTCAGTTGGCATCGATCCAGATGGGGCAGTGCTTGACAACGACTTCTTCGTAGTGGAAGATCCCCAGGAGAAGGTTAATGCGATCGGTGCTGTTTTCCAGAAAGTGTACACGGTCAACGAGACTCGTAGTCCGAACCACGATCTGGAGAACAGAGCCTTGCTGAACCATTTCTACCTTCAGAACGAAATAAGTCAATGGCGATCCGAGCATCCTGGTTTTACCAGATTCAGTGACGATCTTCTGGCAAATAATGCCGTCGCCGACGATGGAAACAACTCCATCCTTATTTCAACAAATGAACTCCAAGGTATCTTCAACTCACTGAAGAATAAGAAGTCAGTGGGAATCGATGGGATACCAAATATTGTTCTGCGCCATCTACCCTCTGAGGCGGTGGATGTATACACAACACTGTTTAACAATGCGTTGAGTAATGCTTATTACCCGAAGCATTGGAAAACAGCCGTGGTACAGCCAATTCCGAAACGGGACAAAGATACTTCCATCCCGACAAATCTCCGGTCTATAAGTCTTCTTCCTTGCATAAGCAAGGTATTCGAGAAGATAGTCATTAGAGTTCTCAAAGAATGGGTTGAGGAAAACCAAATAATACCGGAAAACCAATTTGGCTTCAGGGCGGGGAATGACACCATTCATGCCGCGTCTAAATTGGTTTCCGACATACAGTGGAATAGAAACAAGACCCAGTGTACAGGCGCCTGCCTGATCGACATGGAGAAGGCGTTCGACACCGTATGGTTAGAAGGTCTCTTCCTTAAGTTGGTCAGGCTCGGCATCAATAAAACATTGCTATATATGATCTATGACATGGTCACAGGTAGGAAGTTTGTTGTGAAAAATGGCAACGAAATTTCAACTACTGTGTTCCATATAAAAAATGGGCTACAACAAGGAGCTGTTTGTTCGCCGATCTTGTTCAGTATATTCACTAGCGATCTCATAGGTTCTATGCCTAACATCATAGCGTTTGCCGATGATCTAATCGCGTACAGATCAGGTCCGAAGGTAGAGGTAATAAATGTCTTGTTGCAACGCGACTTCGATACAATTCAACGATTTTGCGACGACTGGAAGTTGAAAATCAACTACCAGAAGTGTGAAACTATCCTTTTTAGAACCCCGTTGTCCAGGGCCTCAAGTGACACGAAAATGAACTGGCGCAAGTTCTGCATAGTTGACCCACAAGGACAGCCATTAGCTGTAAAAAGTGTAGTCAGATATCTAGGCATCTGGTTGGACCAGTATCTGTATGGTGGTATCCACATAGATACAGCTCTGACCAGGGCTAAGAAGGCCTTCGCTATGGCAAGAGGGCTGTTTTACAGCAGTCAACTTGACACCAGAGTGAAGGTAATCTGCTACATGGCCCTCATCCGGCCAATTATGGTGTACGGTTGTCCTGTGTGGTTCAACGTGAGTCCTTCCCAGATGGAAAAGATGAGGGTGTTCGAGAGGCAGTGTTTTCGGGCCTGCCTCCGTTTATATCGAACACCAGAATCCCAGTACAAGAAATTCTACCCCAACGAGATTCTGTACAACGAGGCAAACCTTATAAGGATAGATAATTTTATTATCAAGTTGATACGAAGTCACACTGCTCGAGGCATGGCTTCAACCAACAGTCTGATCTTTGGGGCTTACTACCCAAATGAAATGTACCATGAACGGGTACGTCTTAACGGCTTCATTCCGCCTGAAGCTTTTCTCTATTTGGACGCTAAAGGCCTGATACAAGATAGGGAAGGCTGCCCTATCATCTTCCACGTCGCACGCCGAACAGTCGAGAGGCAACTTCAATACGAGCCGGACGTCGCTCGCAGCCATGAGGAGCTCCTACGGTTCAGCAGGGCGATTTCTGCCCGCGACAGAGCAGTATCTGCCAAAGAACGGTTTTTCTACTGGTGGTTACACCAGAACCAGCGTTCGATGCCGCTAACTTCACAAACAAATAGATGGGATAGTTGAGTCTACAGGGCCAACTCACATAGGTTAACGTAGTTCTTAAGCATAAAAAAAAAAAAAATTTAAAAAGCCAAAACCAAAACATACAAAAAAATTAAAAAAGCAAAAAAATATAAAAAAAAAATAAAAAATATTAAAACATACAAAAAAAACAACAAAAAGTAAAAATTGAAAAAAAGGTGCATCACGGCGTATTAGATATATATGTAAAGCATATAAATAACACATACGCCCTGGTGCACGCGTCCGTATATTTCTACGGACATAGTTAAGCTTAATGTAAATAGTTAAGTAGAGTTAAGTTTTAGGTTAATTTAATTGTATATAGTTATAAGTATTAGGTTGTAGGTAGATTTTAGATTTATTTTAAGTTAGGTTAAGAAGAAATAAAACCAGGAATTCCAAGTTTTTCCAAATTTTCTTGGAGGAATTATAAACCAAAAAAAAATGTAATTAGTTAAATTTTAAATTTGCAAAATATAAGAGGCCGAAAGGCGTAATAAATAAAAAATCCTAGATTTGCTTAGAGTACTCGTAAAGAGTCAGTAAGTTAGAATTAAGATCTGCAGATTGTATGTGTAAGCTAGTATTAAGTATTTTTGTCTAGCATGTAAGTAAACTTGAATGAATTAATAAAAATGCATTTTAATCTTATCTAATCTAATGAAGCTCGATAATTACCCCACTAGTTATCACAACAGGTCGAACACGACTTTGTGCATATATTCAAATCCTTGAATAGAGACCGTGTTGAACACATATGAGAAGTGGCTCCAGAATCGAGACATCAGGCAGGTTCCTCATTTGTAATTCTAAGTACGTATTGTTCCGCTATTATGAAGCCATAATCCTACTCCTTCTCTCCATTTGACTGTGTTTAGCCTTTTCCTTTTTGCTACAGCAATGTTTTGTCATGTGTGCCTTCTTGCCACAATAACGGCAATTAAATGGAAATGGACGGCTTTTATTGTTGTTGTACGAGAATTTATTTTCTTTGCTCTTCCCCTTGAAGTACATCGGCAAGGTTGGTTGCCCGTTATTGTTCGGTTCCTTTTTCCGATCACTAACCTCGAGGAGTCTGGCGCAAACAACATCAATTTCTGGGTAGCTACTTTGTGCGTCAAAAGCGGCTTGGACATCCTTGTAAGCCTCAGATAACCCATCCAGAAGTATTATGACAAGCAAGTCCTTATCAAGTGTAGCTTCCAATTCCTGTAACCTGCTAGTTGTAGGCTTGAATCCTGGTATATGTGTCTCCTAGGAATTTCCAAACGTCTATGGACGATTTCTTGTCTTTTACTAGAGCGATTATGCTGGGTTCCAATGCTAGAATAAGTTCGGCTTTTGTGTCTATGTTCTTCTCAGTCCAACTCTCCTGGTCTGTTCCTGCAGTCGTTGGTCTTGGAATCTTCCCATCGAACCAATAAGTCGTGCTTTGTGTAGCACTGATTCCATTTGGGGTTTCCATGAGGCATAATTCTGTCCATTGAATAATTGTATTCTTTTCATGGTCATTTCGAGGTAAGTGCGAAGTTATATGAATTTCTGGCAACAAGTATTGCAATCCGCCAAATAAAAGCTTTTCCAGATACTGTCCAGTATTTTTAGCGACATAACCTGAGGGAAATAAAAGATGATTATCTTTATATTCTAGGGATTACTTTTATTGAGCGTGTTGTGTCGAACAAAATCCAAATGAAAAGGAAGGAAAGAAACATTTCCACGTTCTATTATATCATTGACATTTATGACAGTTGTAATGCTGCCAGATCTAAGTTTCCACAATTACTTCAATGGACCAGGCAAAAGCATAGATTATAGAACAGGATCACTAATGAAGAACATAAGAAGATGAAAAATCCTCTTCACACACAATATTGAATAGTCATTTAAGTCAAACTCTAGCAAAAAATATGTTGGAGGTAAATTTATCCAAGGACCCTGGACAATAACAAAATATCATTACTGAAATTAAAAGACTTGAAGTTAATATATTATAAATTGGTGTATACGGTCAGATCCAGCATATTAATAGAATCTTAAAATTAAAAATCATAATCAAATGGATCATAATGGATCTAACAGAATTTTGCAGGTCAAAGGCTACACGGATCGAATATATATATATTTTTTTTATTATATTATTATTTATTAATATTGTTGTTCGCTTGTAGACTGTTTTGTTTTGTGCCCCTCAATTATAATTATTTTCTAGTTGCTGTATAAGTCCCAAAAACTATGATGGGCATTTTTGGTGCTGTATCCGGGACAATTGATCCCATTCAGGAGGGCAGGGTTTGTGGTTACAGGGCCAACAACAATCCCTGTCGATGCACAAATCAAGTTGACATGCAG
The DNA here is from genome assembly GCA_944738645.1 of Eristalinus sepulchralis. NCBI lineage: Eukaryota > Metazoa > Arthropoda > Insecta > Diptera > Syrphidae > Eristalinus > Eristalinus sepulchralis. The sequence continues at coordinate 63,402,765 of OX122882.1, read as the reverse complement.
CCTCCTAGTGGCGCCCCCTGGATAGCTATTACAACATCCGCTGTGAAGTGAACCAATGCATGCAGCGACTTCCTAGCGGTTATGCGGAGGGCTAACAACTCGCCCACAGAAAAACTAACTGTTACGAGAGAGCAAGCAGTATAGTAAGTATATATTAAAGTAAGTAAGTATATATTAAATTTAAAATAAAACTTAAATTTAAATTCAGTCGCAAGAACCATTGGGACATTTGCCGTTCACGTCATGGGAGGGCCTAATTATATATATATAACCTCATTGCAAATCATTGTTGCTCTTGCTGCTCTGACCGCGGAATCTTCGTAATTTAGAAGATAGCTTCAGCGCTGCTTTGCATTGGCAGTCACGAAATTATTTGTGATGCCCTTTTTATTTCGTTAGTATTAAAAATTATGAATCGTCGGTGTCATACACGTGAGTCGAAGGAATCAGAGTATGTTACACCGAGAGAATTACAATAAATCGATGGCGGAGCATGATTCCGCGGGCTGGTCTATTTGCTTAGTGTAGACCGTATTCGCTTTTAAGAACTTTGAAAAGTCCATATATAAAAAAGCACGAGTTCTTGGAATTTTTTTTCTGAGCATTTATTTAATTTCTGTTGCATACATTTCGGCGGATATATGCATAACGCCCTGGCCACGCAATGAGCGGCAAGCGCTAGTGTGACTGAGCGACAGTGGCAGCTGACCATTAAATAAGTGGCAATTCCTAAGCGGCTGAGTGCTTAGTTGTGAAAATTCTTAGAAAATGTCGGCTTGAAATTTCGAATAGTATTTTACGTTTAAAAAAAGGCTGGCTTATAATCCAATTAAAAGAATAAGAGGAAGTTATACTGAATTTCACAATTTATATAATAACTGCGAAAATATGAAGATCGCTTCTGAAAATATCTACTAATGTCTACAAAAGCCTTTGACTTTTTGCGGAAAAGAGTTGCTAAAAAATAACAAAACAAAGAAAATTAATTTCAGGGATTAACGTGTATTGAAGAAGGATTAATATAGAATGCATCATAGATGATGCAACTTCATAATAATTCTGAATTTTGTTTGCAAAAGAAATGCATTCTTTTGAATGAATGCATGAAATAAATAAATATATATATATATATATATATTATGTTGATGATGGTGAGCTGGAAATCGAACCCAGACTTTCTGCGCCGTGGTCGATCCACTTACCACTACGCCACGGCGACCACTTAATTTGATCATACGATAATATAAACAATATACTTTCTGCATCGCCTTCGATATTTGCACAACTGCAGACATATGGTCGATGAGTCGTCGAAGCTTTCTGGAGTACACCTGTCACTGGATCGAAAGTAACTTCAATCGTCATTTAGCAGCTTTAACTTGCAAGCGATTCAGTGGCACACATTCTGGAGAAAGAATCGCTGAAATGAAAATAATATCAATAAGTAGTTATAATATAACAGCTACAATCAAACATAATGAATAAAATGCTCGTGTATGCGCCTAATTCAAAAAATGGAGGATGCCGAAGACGCTACCCAAGCAATAAAGTGTGCTAGTCAAAAATTGAATTTGAAGGTGACAACAGACTTATTAAACATTTAATAACATAATGTACATTTACAGGTAAGATATTTTAAATATAATTACATCGTGGGGCCATTCTCTTAGAAATTGCATTTTGCAATCATATACAGCTACGGTGGCAAACATTATGGCGCGATATCTTTTTAAGCCCAAACTCTTAACATGAAATACCATTATATTGAGTTTAAATTACACTTTCATCAAAGGTTATAAAAAAATTCAACAATTTATGGAAGAAGAGTAAATGGCCAAAATTATTGAAAGTAATACGAGTAACAAACATTTTGGGGTCGCCCATTCTTCTCTGAAATGCTACTCTAACATACATATATAAATTTATTTTTGTTTAATTTTTCTTTTGTCAAAAGCCCGAAATTTATTTCAATTTGAAAATTGAGGAAGTCGCACTTTGATATAAAATTCTCGTAAAATCAATAAGAAACGTAAAAGAGCCTGTCAAAGCCCGGCCTCTTGTCTGCGCCGTTGTGGTTTAGGTGTTATCCTAAACGATGACACTCAAATCATAAACAATTCGGTGTAGTTACTTATGAACGCAATCTGTTGAATATATAACAAAATGGCTGACGAATTTTGAATTTTGACGAATTTGTTACCATTGAACCCCAAACCATTATGTTCCCATCACCGTACTTAACTGTAGAAGTGACATTTTTGGTATTAAAATTAGTTCCGTCCCTCCACCAAACAAAGCGTCGACCATCACTACCGAAAATGTTAAATTTTGAATTGTCACAAAAAATTACTTGATTCCAGAACTCATCCGTCTTCTGCACGTACTCCTTGGCATACTCCAGTCGCTTTGTTATGTTTCTTTCTGATAAGACTGGCATTTTGCGAGGTGTGTGGGCTTTTAGATCATTTTCATGGAAAAAACGGAGTTGGTTCTCTTCATGTAATTGAAAGAAACTTTAACAAAGTTTGGATACGTTGATATTTTAAAACGTTGTATCCCCGAAACCAAAGAAACATTTACACTACCGCCGGGTGTAATGCTGTTACATAATAATGATCCAAAGCACTCAGATGGTATAACAAAAGATTGGTGTATTTGGAACATAAAAAAGGTGTTGCCGCATCCCCCCCAAAGTCCGGATCTTAGTCAAATAGAGCACCATTAGGTTGTTTTAGAAAAGGAAGTTCGAAAAAGAACCATTTGTACCAGAAAAGAGTTAAAGACAGCATTGTATGAAGAATGGCAAAAAATTGCATCGGCTGTAACAAAAAACCTGATCGGATCGATGAACGGAAGAGTGCAGGAAGTTATAAAAGCAAAAGGACAACGCACAAAATATTAAAAAAAATAATTATTTTCATTTTTTGTAACTGTCACAGTTTTGGCCAATGAAATTGCACTATTTTTGGTTTAAACCTTTTGTTGCTAAAATTAAAAAATTAACAATAAATGTGTTTTTGTTTTAATATATTAAAAAATGGCTGAGATATTTCAAGCTTAATTTTAAGGTAATAAGTGTCCCAGTTTGTTTTTTGGTTTTTTGGTTGTTTTACGATCACTATTTAGGGCAAATATTGACGAATAAGCCTCATGTTGCCTTTTTTGGAATTGAAACGTAAGCAAGTGTGAGTAATGGGATAGAATGTTTGATGTCTCGTAAATAACTTTCGAAAATGAGGCTATATTCACCACAATTCGTAAATAACAATCAAACATTTGATTTGCAAAGGGAAATTCAGCTATTTAATCAGCTCTTCAGTCGACCATATCCTTCCTTATTGGTTTCTGAATCTAATTTGACAGCTTGTTATATAACATTTCCTCTCCTTTAACAGCTGAATCAAGTGGAAAATTTATAGACAGGTTTTTTTTACCGAACTGAGTATATGTGTGATGTACTAAACAGCTGTTTACCTTCCCAATAAAACTACTGTGGTGGGTTTTGATATGCAAAAAGTCGTTATTTTTTGTCAATTTCATTCAATGTCATAGAATGCTGTGATAAATTCTGTGGAGTGTGAAAAAAATTTTTTTATGATCTTTTGTTATTTTAAAACATTTTACACAATCGAACCAATTGAAAATTTAAAGCGTATTTGAAATACCGGCAATATCTCTCATCATCAAAAAATTCGAATAATGGCGGAGTGAGTGCGTGTTCAGAAGATACATCAGTTGTTGTTGCATTAATAAGGTACACGTTAAAAAAAAATTTTTAACAGATTATATGTGCGTAAAGTATTTTGAATTTAATAACATATATAACATAACAATGGGCTGTTGTTGTGTTGTTGAATAGTGAACTAAAACTGCATGCATAATTGTAGACATCAAACTGATATAAAACTTAGCATTTTTTACTAATGTATTGAATTTCAATAACATTTCTCTAAGAAGAAATTGTCACATTAAGCAGACGCGATGATCATGGAATAGTCCGGGCTATTAAAAGGACCCGTTCATGTCTGCAAGGGCAATAGGAAAAGAATTATACTTGGCTATCTCCACCAGATAAATCCAGCGAAGGATGGTAGAAGTCGGTTTCCTTTTTTACCGCGCTGTAAGCACTATTCATCACAATTCGTAAATAACCGTAAGATAATTGATATGCCTAGCAGAAATCAGCTGTTTATCTCCATCCTCATTGGTGTCTGTCTAATTTAATTATTATTATGTGCAATTTTGATTCTTGGAGGTAATCAACTGATTGAAACACACCACATGAGTAAGTATGCGTCACAATCCACCTCAGGGATGAACAAGGAATGATATTTCCGAATGATATTTCATAATGGTTGACGAATACGGGAAATACGTGGGCAATTTACGAATGCTTGACACTATTGTGGGCAAAAATTCAGGAAATGGTCGACATGTTGCAAATTTTGGAGGGGAAACGTAAACAAGTGTGAGTAAAATGAAAAAATGTTCGATGGTTCGTAAATAGCTTTCAGAAATAAACCTAAATACATCACAATTCGTCAATAACTGTCAAGCTTTTGACGGATTTAGTGGAAATAAGTTGATCGATCAGCTGTGAAGCTGTGTATCTCCTTCTTCATTAATCCCTAATCAACCATTAAGTGGTTTTTGGTATGCATGAAGTATGGCTCGTATATATCAGGGATGAACAAGGAAGGAGATACGCAGCTTCTTCGTCTCCCGGCCTTGAGGAAAATTTTACAGCGTTTTTATAACATTTCCCCTTCTTGAACAGCTGATTCGAGAGCCAAATTTACATACAGAGTTTTTCCCCGAAATAAGAATACGTGTGAGCTACTAAATCAGCCAACTACCATCCCGCTCAAAATATTGGGGTGCGTTTTAATATGAAAAAAATCGTTATTTTTGCCAATTTCTTTTAATGTCATGAATGATGATTCCTGTGATAAATTCTGCGGAATGTGGAAACAATTTTTTTTTTATTATCTTTTGTTGTTTTAAGACATTTTACACAGTTGAACTGCTTAAAAATTCAAAGTGTACTTAAAATACCGGCAATATTTCTAACCACCAAAAAATTTAGGAACATGGCGGAGGGAGTGCGTTTTTAGAAGGTGCACCAGTAGGGCAGCATTTGCACTTAAGGCATACTTTTAAGAAATATTTTAACAAAGTATTTGTGTGATTTTTAATTTATTAACATATCAATAGACCTTGTTGTTAAATTATAAATTACAATTGCATACATAATAGCTGAAATCAAACATCTATGGAACTCACAATTTTATACTAATGTATTGAATTTAAATAACTTTTCTATAAAAAGAAATTATCATATTACAATGCTTCCCTTATAAAAGATATCATAAATCGCTCTATTTCTTTAAGTATACATATGTTATTTAATAATTGTGCTCATCATACTGAGTAGATGTGATTAGAGAAATATTGAATTCCATTAAATTATTGACTTTATAAGAATCAATGTGGATGCGACTTTTCGTTAGTTATAGCTTTAACTTTATATTACTACCAAATCGAAATATTAATAAAAATGAAATCGATAATATACAAAACAAGAAAATAAAATTCAGAACATGCTGATCTGTCTTTAGTTGTACATTCAGTTCATTATTTCATAAGTCATCGGGTATACAAATAAATATAAGTTTTCCATCGTTGTGTTAATTAGTGAAACAAACTATAGGCATTACTAAATACATTTTAGTTTAGTAATGTAGTGGAATAGAATCAAAAAGAGTAATAAAATGAGCCCATTATTAAAGAAGAGATTGTACCGTGTGAACTTGTATTGTTTTTGTAAGGCTCATCAAAATCCCTACAGTAAATTACTGAATTCGTCTTTATTTCTGTAATTAAATAAGATGCTAATTATAAAATTCTTCTTAGTAGTATATGTAATTCAGAATATCAGTAGAAACGAAAACCGCTTAAAAAATACAATATTCCTTATTATGCTCAATTTTGATATTGCAAATATGCGTCCTTTTCTTTTTGGTACATATTTCACAAGCCATTGGATATATTATATAATACTAAATATTTATTGAATAATAATTTAATATGTATTTATTTTAACTATTTAAAGTTTTGATGACACTAATATCAAGGAAAACTTTATTTGGTTAAATACGAACCTACTTCGAATGAAATTTCATAATGGTTGACGAATACAGGAAATACGTGGCCAATTTACGAATGTTTGACACTATTGTGGGCAAAAATTCAGGAAATGGTCGACATGTTGCAATTTTTGGAGGGGAAACGTAAACAAGTGTGAGTAACATGAAAAAATGTTCGATGGTTCGTAAATAACTTTCAGAAATAAACCTAAATCCACCACAATTCGTCAATAACTGTCAAGCTTTTGAAGAATATAGGGGAAATCAGCTGATCGATCAGCTGTGAAGCTGTGCGTCTCCTTCTTCATTCATCCCTGGTATATATAATCCTGTACCTTTTTTTGTTCGGTAATTGGATTTTCCAGTCGTTAGACAGTTGCTACTTTAGGTTGTTTGTGGTTTTAATTAGTTGTCGGGAAGGCGCTGGAATGTTAGGGGTCATTTGTCAGTGTTATAAGTGGTATGAAGCTATGCGACCTAGTGTCAACTGGCATAAATGAATTTCTGAAAAATAATCGTTGTGAAGTAAAATAAAAGAGTTATGGGAAGCACGGGGAAAGCGTATTTGTCTGGGTTTTTATGTAGACTTTGTTCGGAAATTCATAAAGTAGTTGTTCATATATATAGTAGCAGCGGAAAACGTATGTTAATTGATGAAAAAATTAATGGATATTTGCCCATTACGGTAAGGAAATGCCAGAAATTCAGTATCTAATGACTAGTAAAGATTTCACCAACAGATCCATTGCCAAAAACTATTTGCCACACTTGCCTCCAAAGGGTGGAGGAGCACTATGAGCTATTAATGCGATTATCAGGCATAAGGCAGAAACAAATGTTAAATACAGGGTAAATTTGTCGGAAATCAAAAAGTAATACTTTGCGCACTGTTTGCCGTTTGTTTTAAAATTGAGAAAAATGATTGTCATTATCAAATCGCTTACATATTGATTTCTATACTTTTCATTGGCATCCTTTACAAATATCTCGTATAAAATTGACCCTGGCGTAATTAAAACTAATGGATGCTACTTTATGCAAAATTTTGCCAGAATCACAAATATGTAAATTTATTTCATGAGGAAATTGTTAAAAACAGTTTTAAACGATTGAATTTTGCGAATATAAAAATGTGTTTTTTTTTTAGTATTCTTAACATAGTTTAACAAAAATTTGTGTACATAGAGACTATTATTATATGTAAGAAAGTTGAATAAATAGTATAATATTAGATTTTGTTTTTACCGCTTTGTATAAATTCTGTTTTCAGTTTTGTATTCACAATTTCGACAGTCAAAGGCGAAAAGGATTTTTAGAGAAATTAGAAATTCGATCCAAAGTCAAACTTACTTTAATTTATAGTTGATCAAAAAAGAAATCGGACACACACCTGTTTTCACCTACAAACCACAAAATACAACAAAAAAAAAAAAAAAATAACTCAATTAATTAATGTTTATACTTTTTTTAAAGCTTGTATTATGAGCTCTTAATAAACAATAAACAAAAGCTAATTCATTAATACACATTGGTTGGAGCACAGTTTGAAGATATGTCTCTTAAAAGACACCTCAAAAAAGAAATCGGACACTTGGCAATATTGAACACCCATTCAATTTTTCCCATATTTATTATTAAAAATGCGCTTTTTTATTTGTCGTTACTCATTTGTAATCTCAGTTGCAACAAAAATATATTCAATTTGCAAAACTTAATCAACATGTACATACGTAGTGGTTACACATCCATAGAAGTACGGGAAACAGTTGTTAAACATTTTAAAGAAGGTAAATCTGTGCGCGACATTGCGAAAATAGTAAATAGAAGTCACTCTATAGTAGAAGATATCATAAAAAGATATACAACTTTTGATATCATCGAAAATTTACCGAAGTCCGGAAGACCAAAAATAGGTTAAGAAAAACTCACAACTAAGTGCACCTAAATTGACTGTTGAGGTAAAAAAACTATGTACAGGTAACCCTCCTACAACGCGGTTAATTGGTTCCTGAAAAACTCCGCGTTGTAGCAAAATCGCGTTGTAGGAAACTTTTTTTTCCTCCATTTTCCCTTTTCTTATACAATATCACGCAAGTAACATGTTAAAGTTTTCTCAGCTGAATTAATTATATTAGACCTTTCATCGAATAAAAAAATTTATTTTTTCAAAGATATTTTTCTATTTGTCTATTTCCACATAATAACATAAATTAATTCATTTAATTAATCAGCAAAAAGCAATTCATTTATTTAAATAACATAAAACTAAAGAAAATAAAATCTGGGAAAAATAGACACGGATTTTCAAATCTACATATTTCAGAGGATTTTAAATCTCAACCTTCTACAAATCCGCTTCCTCGTCCTCGCTTATTATAATTTGCTTCAAACGTTTTGCTCTTGGTCGTCCTATTTCAAAATCCGAACTTGACCCACTATCACATTGATCCGGTTCAGCTATTATTGCAAAATTCCATAGTGCATACAAACATTCAAACACTTTTAGTATGTACATATGTATAATACAAACATATTATTATTTCTTTATGAGACTAGGAATAATAGATATACACATATACACAAGTAATTTTTGATAATTGTGTGTTTATAGAATAGTTTATAGAATATTTATTTAAAAAAATGCTTAAAAATCGCGTAGGATTCGGGTTATAGGAAACATTCCGCAATTCGCAAACCGCGTTGTAGCGAAATCGCGCTATAGAAGTACCGCGTTATAGGAGGGTTAACTGTATTTACAAAAAGATGTTCATCCGGAAATCGTGAGAATCGTGTTGAGAAAAAATAATCTCCATGGAAGAGTTGACCGAAAAAAAACCATACATTAGCAAGAAGAACCAAATAAAAAGAAAAACTTTGTTGGGCAACAAAGATTTTTCTTTTTGGAAACGTGTTTTGTTCTCAGACGAAAGTAAATTTAATTTATTTCGATCTTATTTACAAACGTATGTGTGGAGAAAACGAAACGAGGAGCTAAGGGAAAGAAATCTACCACCGACTGTTAAACATGGAGGGGGCTCAGTTATGGCTTGGGGTTGCATGTCCACGGCTGGATCACAATATGGATCAATACAAGTAAATAAACATTTGAAAAGATAATCTAAACCAAAGTGCTTAAAAATTGGGAATAAGGAATGAATACCACTTTTACCAAGACAATGGCCCCAAGCACAAAGCTCTTAACACACGTATGTGGCTCTTGTATAACTGTCCGAATGTGCTCGAAACCCCACCACAATCACCAGACTTAAATATCATTGAACAGCTGTGGAGCTACGTAGAGGTTCAGTTGAAGAACTACTCAATTTCAAGCACACTAAGCACACGCCTTAGAAACGGTATGGGACAAAATACCAGTATCATTCTGTGAAAAATTGGTGAAATCGATGCCAAACAGGTTGAATGCGTTGAAAAAACAAAGGACTACCTTCTAAGTATTAACGTTGTCTTGTTCTTTTATTTGCTTAGTTATATAACTAAGTGTCCGATTTCTTTTTGAGGTGTCTTTTAAGAGACATATCTTCAAACTGTGCTCCAACCAATGTGTATTAATGAATTAACTTTTGTTTATTGTTTATTAAGAGCTCATAATACAATCTTTAAAAAAATTATAAACATTAATTGATTGAGTTATTTTTTTTTTGTTGTATTTTGTGGTTCGTAGGTGAACACAGGTGTGTGTCCGATTTCTTTTTTGATCATCTGTATATAAAACTTATTTTTTTCTGTACCGATTATGGAAAAATGTGGAGGGACAACCAAATTGATTGCGAAACCAGTGTATTTTGTATTTGTTGGGACGGGCATGGATTCGAGCAATTGTTTTGTGAATGTGAATGTTTTGTAGTTAGGGGGAATATTTTTCACGCACGATTTTATCATATTCAATATATTTACTATGTGGTGACAACTGCGTCCTGACGTTATACACCAATATTCACGTACGAGTATTACGGGTGAAGTGTGATTCGGGTCGTTATCCTGTTGAAAATAGAATTCGCAAGGTAAGGTTATTTTTTCAGCGATTTGCACAACATTTTTTTTGAGAATGCCGAGGCATTTGAACCTTGTCCATTGTCGTCACGATAAACTAACAATTTGCTGTACAACTGGTAGCCATAAATCCCATAGCATGAGTCAAGCTATTCCATGCCTGAAGTAGGTTTAACTTTTGAAGCTCAGTATTTAGTTTCCTCCAGACCGTACAAATTCACTTTTGTTTCGTCAGTAAACAGAACACCTTCCCAAAACGGTGTAGGCATAATATATTTACTTTTTGGAAAACTCCAATTGTTTTTTTCTGATTACCTGCAGAAATGTATGCCTTTTTTACAAGACGAAAAGTTTTTGTTGAAACAGGTCTCTCTTGTATACGCAACATCTGATACTGATATAAACCGTTTGTCGCTTTCTACCAACATTTTCTTTCTTTCGTACCGGAATTTATTGGTAATATTTTGCACTGTGTACGTGTAATACCAACTTAAATGAATCGTACTTTTACTTACTGTCTTGTACACATCCTCACAAAATCATTCGGACAAAACTCATTTTGTTGAAAAAAAAGTTCTGTTTTCTATATATCCATTTCTCGAAATCGTGTTTCTTTGCACAGAACAACTGGACCGTTTGTATAATTACCGTTGGATTGCTTTTCCTGTGTAAGACGAAAAATAACGGTAAGTTACTGATGTCTTTGTTCTACGACACAGAAAAGGACAAACACAAAATTATTCCTACAAAGATTTTTCAGTGTGAGAATCGATTAAGGTGCAGTTATTTTGCAAATTAATTCTGTAGCGCACAGCCGTTGTAGTGTAGTTGTATAAAACTTTCCACCCATGACTACCGTTAAGTACGTAGCTAACCGCATTTAAGTTCAGCACTGTGACTCCGAAGTATCTTACACGGAATTTTTTCAAAATTGGACACCTTCCGATAAAATGGTATACGTCCTCTCTCTCATTAAAATTGCACAGATCGCAAATAATTGGCAAATCGGTGCGATGCGGAATAAAGTGTTGGTTTAATAGTTCACTTCACCAGTTAGAAATCTATCATTATAACAAACAGTAAATGCTACTCGGACAAAGAGTACATTTTGCTGCAAAATGTAAAGCAACGAGTGACAACACATACATGCATGTAGATAAAACGAACATAAAAAAGCATTTACTTTAAAAAATCTATTGTATTTATTAATATTTCAACAATGCGTTGTTCCTTGTCGTCGCCGTGACGTTGTGGTAAGTGCGTCGATCGGCACGCAGAATGTCTAGGTTCGATTTCCGGACGGGACACCTCGCATTTTTTCACGGCACCACGTCTTTCGAGCTGCTGACAACACTCAAAGAGTGAAAAGCTTCTCAAATCTCGCCGTTCGGAGTCGGCAAAAAAACTGTAGATCCCTTCTACTCGTCAGAGAATAGTAGCACGCACAACACGAGTAGTTGTTGTAAAGGGTGATTTTTTAGCTATTATCTTTTTGGCAACACTGGTTTAAACAGCTGACGCACGTTTCGTGTTTTGTTTCGCTGTCAAACATCTTCAGTTTGGTCTATAATTTAACCATGAATTGTCTTACAAACGAACAACGCTTGCAAATTATTGAATTTTATTATCAAAATACGCGCTCTGTTAAGAAAGTTCATCACGCGCTTCTTCCATTTTATGGTCACTTCATTTTTGGCTCAATGGGTATGTAAATAAGCAGAATTGTCGATTTTGGAGTGAATTTCAGCCAGAAGCATTGCAGGAGCTACTAATGCATTTAGAAAAAGTCACAGTTTGGTACGATGTATGGGCTGGTGGCATCATTGGACCGTACTTCTGCAAAGATGATGCGAATTGTAACGTAACTGTGAATGGTGAGCGCTACCGTGAGATGATATCCAACTTTTTTTTTGCCCAATATGCAAGAGCTTGACTTGCATGACATGTGGTTTCAACAAGACGGTGCCACATGTCACATAGCACGCGCAACAATGGACTTATTGCGATTTAACGCCTTTGGGCTATTTTTTGTGTGCCTATGTTAAAGCTCATGTGTATACAGACAAGTCCGCTTCAATTGACGCATTGGGAGACAACATTGAAGCATTTATTTGTGAGATACCGGCCAAATGTTGGAAAGAGTCGAAATTGGACTAAGCGGATGGACCATTTGAGGCGCAGACAAGGTCAACATTTGGCTAATATAATCTTCAAACACTAAATTATATGGACAGTACAATCGATTCAAATAAAGATTTCATGCATTTTTCTGAATTTTATGTCTTTTTTTTAAAAAACTTTCGTATAGCTTTTAAAAAATCACCTGAAGCTAGGTCCTGGTCCCTTGTGGGCTGTAGTGCCGCCCAATTATTATTCACCCCTATTCCGGCAGTCGTTTAGTGACATGTCACTTTATGAGTGTGAGAAATCGGTATTCCCATAGTCATTTAAGAATTCATAAAATGACACTAGTCATTTTGCTCCTGTCAGCTCCTGTGGAACGCATTTACCACTCGACATGTCTCATTTGTTGGTGTTCCCGGAGTCACTAAACGACAGGAAAAGTGACAAAAACAGTCGATTTGAAATTAGTACACGACATAAAACTAAATATGTCTAAAGAGTAAGTTTCTTTTGTTTTTTTTTCTTATTTTTGTGTTTCTTGATATACGAGGGCTGTCTGATAAATAACCGACCTAACCATGATGCACGCGACTTTTTCAAAAATTTTTTTATTTATTTTTCTACATAGTCTCCTTGTAACTCCACACACTTCTCCCAGCGATGCTCCCATCTCTGCAACCCTTCCAAATAGTACTTGGCATCTGTGTCTGCAAAATACGAGTTCACGAAAGAGATTGCCTCCTCATTTGACGAAAATATCTGACCGCCGAGCGCAGTTTTAAGTTGAGGAAACAAAAAAAAGTCGCTTGGTGCTAGATCCGGTGAATAAGGTGGATGGTCAAGCAGTTCGAACCGCAATTCGTGGATTTTCGCCATGGCGACTGTTGAGGTGTGAGATGGTGCGTTGTCTTGGTGGAACAAGACTTTCTTTTTTTGCAAATGTGGCCGATTTTTCGAAATTTCTTCCTTTAGCTTGTCCAATAATGATGCGTAGTATGCTCCTGTTATAGTTTTTCCTTTTTCAAGATAGTCTATAAAAATAATTCCATGGCTGTCCCAAAAAACACTCGCCATCACTTTCCCAGCCGAATACACAGCTTTAGGTTTTTTTGGGGCCGGTTCCCCCTTTTCAATCCACTGTTTAGATTGGATTTTTGTTTCCGGCGTATAATGATGAATCCAAGTTTCGTCTACAGTTATCAATCGGCGCCAAAACTCGGTCTTATTGCCTCTAAACTGAGCCAACAGAGCGCTGGAAATGTTCATGCGCGCACGTTTGTGGTCTAGCGTAAGCAAACGCGGCACCCAACGCGCGGACAGCTTTCTCATGCCCAAATCTTGGTTTAATATATGGCAAACACGTTCTTTTGACATCTTCATAATCTCAGCTATTTCTCTAACTTTAATCCGGCGGTCGTCTAGTACCAATTGATGAACTTTAGCGATGTTATCGTTAGTGGTTACAGTTTTTGGACGCCCAGGACGTTCATCATCTTCCAAGCTCCTGCGACCACGTTTAAATTCAGCTACCCAAAATTTTACAGTGGTAAACGATGGTGCAGAGTCACCATACACAGAGTCCAACTTATCTTTGATTTGTGAAGGCGTATTGCCTTTCAAAAATAAAAATTTAATTACAGCTCGATATTAAATTTTTTCCATTTTGGGGGAATCACCGAAATACACTCACAAAAACGACTGTCAACAGATAAAGGTGCAAGATAAATTTCTGAAATTTTGGCGAGTAGCTACTATAATATGCACAATTTGAAGTAGAAACTTTTTTTTCACTTGTGCCGCTAGCTTCACGTTGAGGTCGGTTATTTATCGGCCAGCCCTCGTATATTTGCTTATTATTTATGGTTTCCAAAGGTTAAAGGTATCAACACCTTCGCAAATCATTCGCTTGGTGGGACTCATGGAAGAGAACGTGACTCTTGCCAAAAATTTCCAAAGAGGCGTTACTCAAAGTGAAGACATAAGAATTGGCTTAAAGGAGGTTGCGGCAATATTAAACAGTTTAGGACCACCTGTGCGCAATGAGAAAGAATGGCACAAGGTATGTACAATTGACTAAACATATGTATATGTACATACTAACATTTAAATTATTTCTTTTGAAATACTTCATAGGTTTGGTTCGATTTAAAGTCAAAAGTTAAAAAAAATTGACGCACAACAAAGGGGAATCTGAGGCAACCGGAGGAGCACCCTTTAAACAAACATTTTAACGGAGCTGGACGAAACGGTGGCCAAACTTCTATCAATGCATGAGACAGTGGACCGACTTGGAAGAGTTTTCGGCTTTAAAGAAACTCATCAACGCGGAGTCAACAATGCATTATTAGACAATCCGTTTACATCTACAAACAGAGCTATGCTGTCCATGTTTTCAAATAAAATACTTAAAGATTATTTAAAAGTTATTTTATTGAAGAATTCAAAATATAAACAAAGTGTAAGCATATGACATTTTGCATTTGACAGGCGGCTTTTGTTGTGGAACATATTCCACAAGTCATTCTAGTTTCGGAATACCGATGAAAACATGAGATGACTTTCAAAATGACAATAGTCACTAAAATGAGATGAGAAATGGAATAGGGGTGATTATTAATGAGTAGTTTCTTCATTTTCTATTATTATCTCTGTCATTCTATTTTTTAAGGATTAAAACATTTTTTTAATGTTTTTTTTTTAAGATAATTTGCGCCAATTTGATGCAATGGTTTGTTTAAGCTCGTTTTCACTTTTTTATTGCCTGTTTTCAGCTTCATGGCGAATTTTATCCTGTCATCATTGTGCTTTGCCGTAAGCGGTGGTTTCTTCTTCATCTTTTTGTTCTGAATAATTACAGACTACTTCAATAGTTTTTGGTTGTGACAGCTGCTTGTTCAGCGATTTTGCGAGCCGTTAAATCAAAATTCGATGCGACTCTTAGAAATGCGCTGTCACTGATATCCCTTGGACGCACGCGATATACGCAATTTTAAAATTTTTTTGGTGCTCGTTCGTGATAATGTTTGTTTCGGCACTACCAAATTTGTTTCCTCTAAACATCGTATAACTTTTGGCAATCTCAAAAAAATTAAAATTCCTAATTTCCTCCACACTTATTTACCCAAAGATCTAAAACGCGAATGAATTTACTGTTTGTGTAAATGTGCTTTCTATTATTTGGGCTATTCACCCCTATTCCGGGAGTCATCTCATTTTAGTGACTATTGTCATTTTGAAAGTCATCTCATTTTTACATCGGTATTCTGAAACTAAAATGACTTGTGGAATATGTTCCACATCAAAAGCCGCCTGTCAAATGCAAAATGTCATATGCTTACACTTTGTTTATATTTTGAATTCTTCAATAAAATAATTTGTAAATAATCTTTAAGTGTGTTATTTGAAAACATGGACAGCATAGCTCTGTTTGTAGATGTAGATGTAGACGGATTGTCTAATAATGCGTTGTTGACTCCACGTTGATGAGTTTCTTGAAAGCCGAAAACTCTTCCAGGTGGATCCACTGTCTCATGCATTGATAGAAGTTTGACCACCGTTTCGTCCAGCTCCGTTAAAATGTTTGTTTAAAGGGTGCTCCTCCGGTTGTCTCAGATTCCCTTTTGTTATGCGTTTTTTTAACTTTTGAAATCGAACCAAACCTATAAAGTATTTCAAAACAAGTAATTTAAGTGTTCGTATATACATATATGTATAGTCAATTGCACATACCTTGTGCCATTCTTGCTCATTACGCACAGGTGGTCCTAAACTGTTAAATATTGCCGCAACCTTCTTTAAGCCAATTCTTATGTCATCACTTTGAGTAAAGCCTTTTTTTTTAATTTTTGGCAAGAGTCACGTTCTCTTCCATGAGTCCCACCAAGCGAATGGTGGTGAAGGTGTTCATACCCTTAATCTTTGGAAACCATAAATAATAAGCAAATATATATCAAGAAACACAAAAAGAAAAAAAACAAAAGAAACTTACTCTTTAGACATTTTTAGTTTTATGTGATGTACTAATTTCAAATCGACTGTTTTTGTCACTTTTCCTGTCGTTTAGTGACTCCGGGAATACCAAAAAATGAGATATGTCGAATGGTAAATGCGTTCCACAGGAGCTGACAGGAGCAAAATGACTAGTGTCATTTTATGAATTCTTAAATGACTATGGGAATACCGATTTCTCACACTCATAAAGTGACATGTCACTAAACGACTGCCGGAATAGGGGTGATTATCTGAAGTTTCTTCTTATAGCTAAGAATTTTCTAGAAACTTGCAGGCACCCACTTCAAAACCACTTTGGTTTTATTGGGGGGTAGAGAGAAGTCTGAACATTTTGGTCAAATAAGATATTGATGTACTGCATGAAAATAGGTGTTATCTATTAAGGTTTCCATTAACATACATAGCAGAACGAAATTAAAAAAAATTGTTTAAAGCAATGGTCAATGCCCAACAGGTCGCAAAATAAAGGTTTTATTGTGCAACGGTAAGAGATCGCAAACAAAAGCTATCATTTATAAAAGCCACACGGAATATGGACTGGAAAAATCCAACAGTACAACACCTCAAAGTTTTCGGTGCATCAGCTATAGCTTTGAGCATATAATATCAGTCGTCCACAGACCTCCGCGGTTAAGTACGTGTTTCGGCTACGTAAGTAAAAACGATCAGTTAATTCGCAATAAGATTCGGGCTGTTAGATCTAACAACCCGTGCATGCTCCCGCAAGTAAATAGAATCTTCCAGAGGCGAGATCATAATGACATTCAGTGCGTTCGACAACAGACAACAAGAACCTACTTACGTCAGTTGGTATCGATCCAGATGGGGCTGTGCTTGACAACGATTTCTTCGTAATGGAAGATCCCCAGGAGAAGGTGAAAGCAATTGGTGCCGTTTTCCAGAAAGTGTGTGCGATCAACAAGACACGTAGTTCGAACCAAGACCTGGAGAACAGGGCCTTGCTTAAGCACTACTACCTTCGGAACGAAATAAGGCAATGGCGACCCGAGAATCCCTGTTTTATCAGATTTGGTGAAAAATTTCTGGCATATAACGTCGCCGATGCTGGAAAAAACTCCATCCTTATTTCGAAAGATGAACTTCAGAGTACCTTCAACTCACTGAAGAATAAGAAGTCAGTGGGAAGCGATAGGATACCAAAAATCTGAGGCGGTGGATGTATACACAACCCTGTTTAACAATGCGTTGATTAATGCATATTATACGAGGCATTGGAAAACAGCTGTGGTACGGCCAATTCCGAAACGGGACATCCCGACAAATCTCCGGTCAATTAGTCTTCTTCCGTGTATAAGCAAGATATTAGAGGAGATAGTTCAGAGCTCTGAAAGAATGCGTTGAGGAAAATCAATTTTGCTTCAGGGCGGGGTACAACACCATTCATCCTGCGTCTAAATTTGTTTCTGACAAACAGTGGAATAGAAACAAGACACAGTGCACAGCCATATATGTATAATAGCGTTTGCCGATGATCTAACCGCGTACAGATCAGGTCCGAAGGTAGAGGTAATTAAATGTAAAAAGTGTAGTCAGATATCTAGGCATCTGGTTGGACCAGTATTTATATGGTGTTATTCACATAGATACAGCTCTGACTAGGGCTAATGCCTTCTCTATGGCAAGAGGTCTGTTTTACAGTAGTCAATTTGACACCAGAGTGAAGGCCATCTGCACTCATCCGGGCAATTATGTTGTGTGGTTTAACGTGAGTCCTTCTCAGATGGAAAAGATGAGGGTGTTCGAGAGGCAGTGTCTTCGGGCCATGAGAAATTCTACCCCAACGAGGTTCTGTATAACGAGGCTAACCTTAGTAGGATAGATCATTTTATTATTAAGATGGTACGAAGTCATACTGCTCGAGGCATGGCTTCTACCAACAGTCTTGTCTTTGGGGTTTACTACCAAAATGAAATGTACCATGAACGGGTACATCTTAACGGCTTTATTTCGCCTGAAGTTTTCCTCCTTTTGGACGTTAAAGATCTGATACAAGATAGGAAAGGCTGCCCTTTCATCTTCTATGTCGCACGCCGAACAGTAGAAAGGCTTCTATATGAGCAGGACGTTGCTCGCAGTAGAGAGATTTCTGCCCGCAGACAGATCAGTTTTTGCCAAAGAATGGCTTTTTTACTGGTGGTTACAATAGAACTAGCATTCAATGCCGCTAACTTCTAATACAAATAGACGGGGTAATAGACGGGTATAGGGCCAACTCATGTAGGTTAAGGTAGCTTAGGAATTGTATAATAAGGAAAACAAATTTAAAAAAATTTAAAAATTAAAAAATAAAGTAAAAAAGACAACAACAAAAAAAAAAAAAACAAAAATACCAACAAAACTAACACATACGCCCTGGTGCACGTGTCCGTATCATGTTACGGACATATAATAGTTTAAGCTAAGTGTAAATAGTAAAGGAGTTTTATGTTTAGAGTTAAGTAGATTGTAAATAAACTTAAGTTTAAGTTTAGTTTAGTTAGGTTAGGTAACAGTAAGAAAACGTACATGCCCAAGTTTTAAAATTTTTTTTTTCGGACTGAATTTAAAAATGCTGCATGTAAACATTTACAACGATATTAAGGCTCAGCAAATTAGGCCGAAGGGCAAAATAAATAGTACACAGATTAGCTTATAGTACTCACAAAGAGTCAATAAGTTAGATTTAAGATCAATGGATTAAATTAGTAAGCTGGTTGTAAGTATTTTTGTCTAGTACGAGTATATAAATAATGAAGAATGAAGTATAAAAATGCATTAAAATTTAAAATTCAAATGGACAAGGAATATATTACTGTTGGCACCTATAAATGAAAATAATATAAAGAAGAGACGTTTTGTTTGAAGAAAATTTTGACTCAAAAATAATTGATTAAAGTTCGTCTGAGCTTCTTTGCTTGGATAAAGTTGAGTTTTTAAGTGCTGACATCGAAATAAACTCGATAAGAGAATGACAAAAGACATCTACCATAACATCTGAAACTGCAAAAGGCGTTCCAACTGAAACAAAGAACACCAAGAATATCAGGAAGTAATAAATACTGGACGAGAAAAAATAAATTCTATAAATACCAGTGAAAGAGTAGAGATAGCTAGATGTGCGCTCACGCCAAAAATTGATGATTGTATTATCTTCATTTGATAAATGCAGTCATCAACATCGAGATTCCACGAACAGTAACACATGTAACGTTCAGCGAGAACGCCAAGGAGTGGAGAGGGTCCATATGAAAAATCCTATTGGTAGCATCTGGATTTTTGGCGTAAAGAGAAACAAAAATGGTACAACTGAATATTTTAAATCCAGAATTGTTATCAATGGTTGGTCTCAATAGTTTAAGGTGATTTACTCCGAGACCTTCTCACCTGTTGGGCGTTAAGCAACAATAAGAATGTTATTGGCAATATCAGATGACTTGATTTTATATTTAGATTAGTTAGATATTTCTAGAGCGTATCTCCGAATTTCCCAACCATGTGTTAAGACTAATGAAAGCATTACATGGCTTTAAACAGTCCGGTGGCTAGTGGATTTCTTAGCTTGATTTTTTAGAATGAGTCGTGGGTATACAAAATGAATACAAAAGGTTAATTTAATCTAATTTCCATTTATTTAGTTGATATCTTCTAAGTATGTTCAATGAAAGCTGATTTAACGAATATCAAGAAACAGATTGCAAATGCGTTTGATTTTATGTAGGTGAAGAGAAATGCAGGTACTGGTGATATTACGGTGTGTCAAAACAATACATCCGTAATTCTTTTAAGATGAACCCAAGATGACCCTAAGATATTGGTTATCAAGTAAATGTGGTAGTGATAAATGCAAGAATATTGATCCGACCTCATATTAATCTATTTTCAGGGCCTTGATTATCTGGCAATCTCTACTTGCCCTGACATTTCACATTCTTTCTGTAAATTGTCACAGCGAAAAATTAATCCTCATACAGAATTCGAAACGGGAACAAAAGTTGTTTTAAGATATTTATTGAAAACGACTAATTTAAACTTTATTACAGCGAACAAAGGTCTCCAGTGTACCGATATGTTGTTGCAAATTGGGATGAGGATCACACGGATCGAAAATCAATGACAGGGTATGCGTTCTTTTTGGCTAAAGGTGCTTTGTTTTTTATCTAAAAGCAAAAATCAGATTACTGTTACCTTAAGTAGGACGTGCATCCGCTGCGCGGAGTACTTGAATGCGTAAATAATAATTTTCAGAATTCCGAGGAAAAAGTATCGTTAAAAGTATAAAAGTCTAAAGACAAAAATTTAAAATCAGCGTTTCCCGAAAAAAGTTATCGCAAACAAAATTTTAGGTTCGGAATTCCCGGAAAAAGGAAGCAAAACGACAAAAAGTGTGTGAAGTTGAGTGTTCTCGTCATGGACGAGGATAGTGATACAATTAAGGGTGAAGAAATTTCAAGGAAAGTACACTTTGAAATATTAATGAAAAAAAAAAAAAATGTTGAAGCATCAGCCAAATGTGCTAAAGAGGCGTATGAAAATGACTGTTGATTCCGAAATTAACCACAATAACGATGAGGCATCGTATAGTGGTAAACGAAACAGTTTCGCCAACCTTGCCTCATCGAGGGTCGACGATCAGGACGCTGAAGAACGTGAGCTGGCGGACACATGGACACAAACGACACAATCAAGGTAACTAAGTTGTCCCTAGGGGATTCTTTCAAGATCAAAAACAAAGGCTTTCAGAAGCAGACTATTCACTACCTATCAGAGGATAGTTTAAAAAAAGTAAAGCAACAAATGACGGCAGCTGGTGTAGAATTTACACTTGCGCTGTGCAAATGCGCAGAGATGCATCTGTCGGCGCGCTGTCCCCTGAGGGAGGGGAAAGTGAAAGACAAGTCGCGCTTAAAAATCGTGCATTGTGGAGGGAGTGGACATCCTTCTAGCTACAGGGACTGTCCAAGTGTTAAAAATATCCAGAAGAAGGATATGCAAAAGAAAGGAAGAGTGGCGGATTCGAGGCCGATGCCGAGAACTCCAGCCACACCTGTTACGCCGGTGGTTTCTTACGCTCAGATGGCGTCTGGTAGGCGACCGGCATAACAGACAGTGCTAAAAGTGAACAGGGCTTCGCGGAACTGTTCTCCATGATGGCCTCAATGAAGGCCCAAATGGAGCGGATCCAGAATGATGTTTTGCGAATGGACCGAGTCCTTTCGTCAAGACCGGGTGGGTCAGGTGCGTAACCGTTTTAATGGATACGCCAGCAGTTAGAGAATAAAAAGATCGTGTATTGCGGTGAAGTGCGAAGTTTCGGTGTGTTGGAAGCATCTATAGCGTGCATTTCTCTCCGAGGTAGAAAGAAATTATACGTGGTAGCGGTCTATGCACCTCGCTCCACAAATTTCATTTCAGAGCTCGAATCTTTCTTTCGAAAATTGTGGTTATGCTCAGAGGATAACTTCTTTGTTGTAGCCGGCGATTTGAACGCAAAGCATGAGGAATGGGGGAATTCACTCCTTGAGTGCACTCTATTGAGTTCAAGCCGAATTTGCTTGCAACCGATACGCTGTCCTTTCCCAGAAGTGGGTCTTATCTTGATCTGATGCTAATTGACAGACGACTAACGATACGGAACGTAAACAGACAAATTAGGAACTGCTTAACAGCGGTTGAGAACGACAGTGATCACTGTGGCCTTACTGCTGTTATTCGGATCCCGAACGAAATGGTGGAACTGGAGGAATTTGTGGACGCGTACCCCTTCAATTATTGTAAGGCTCGTTGGCCGCGTTTTCCCAGAATCCAGTCCAGAGAACTGCGTCCGAATGACATGACACCACCCTCGAACAGAAACCTAACTAATGAAGAACGAATGAAGTGTCCATTCGTATGAGGTACCTTGACAGGTGATAAAACTACAATAAAACGTACAATGGACAAAGTATCACCGATCACAGATGGCGCCATCTATCGGACGCACCGCACGTGCAAAAAAGCAGATTGCTGACGAGAATAAAGACACTTTACCGACGATTTACTTACAGAGACGACCAGGAACTGATGTCGCTTAAGTCGCAGATGAAAAGCTTCCAGAGTTTGAGGATGAATTACAGAATTGCTTTCAATTCCTATTGGGGAGACAAGATTCGGGCTGTTCGTTCGAACTGTCCGGGTATGTTTCCCCAAATCAACCGAATCTTCCAAAGGGGGGATCATAACGACTTGGAGGCTGTTCGACTTGACAGAACAAACGACAACGCAAATATACTGACTCCAGTTGGTATCGGTTTTCCAGGAAGTGTATACGGTCAACGAATCTCGTAGACCGAATCACGACTTGGAGATCAGAGCCTTGCTTAACCTGTTCTACCTTCGAAATGAAATACAGCAATGGCGTTCTGAGAATCATGGTTTCACCAGATTCAATGATGAAAATAAGGCACTTAATGCCGTCGCCCAAGATGGATCTAATGCAATCATCATTTCAAATAGTGAATCTCAAAGACATTTTCCACACTCTGAAGAACAAAAAGTCCACATAGACAGAATACCGAATATTGTGTTGCGTCATCTCCCCGAAGAGGCGGTAGAGATATACACAATCCTGTTCAACAATGCTCTGAGTATGGCACATTACCCAGAGCATTGGAAGACGGCGGTAGTGCAACCAATCCCCAAAAGGGACAAAGATTCCTCGTTTCCGAAAGATCTTCGGTCGATTAGTCTCCTTTCTTGCATAAGCAAGGTTTTTGAAAAGATTGTGAATAGAGTCCTGATGCAGTGGACTGCGGACAAAAAAATAATACCGAATAACCAATTTGGTTTTAGGGCGGGGCATGATACTGTACATGCCGCGTCAAAATTGGTTTCGGACATTCAACGAAGTAAAAATAAAACCCAGTGCATCGGAGCCTGCCTCGTTGACTTGGAAAAGACATTCGCACCGTCTGGTTGGAAGGCCTCTTCCTCAAGTTGACGAGGTTGGGTATAAGCAAAGAATTACTTTACACGATCTACAATATGATCACAGGTAGAAAGTTTGTTGTTAAGATTGGCAACAAGGTTTCTACATTAAAAATAGGCTCCAGCAGGGTGCAGTAAATTCAGAAGTTTTTTCACTGTTTTCACAAATGAATTAATCGGCTCCATGCAGTACTTGTTCGCGTACGCTGACGATTTGATCGCGTACAGGACGGCACCGAAGATTGAGGTCATAAATATCCTCCTTGCAGGGTGACTTCGAGAAAATCCAGCGATTTTGCGACGACTGGAAGTTGAAGATCAACTACCAGAAGTGTGTAACCATCCTGTTCCGAACTCCGTTGTGCAGGGTTTCAAGAGATACGAGCAAAAACTGGCGTAAGTTCGGAATTTTGGATCCACATGGGCAACCATTAGCTGTGAGGAGTGTAGTGCGATATTTGGGCATTATGTTGGGCCAGTTTCTGTATGGTAAAATCCATGCAGCAACGGGTCTGGCGAAAGCCAGAAAAGCCCTAGCTATGGCAAGTAGGCTGTTTTATAGCGGCCAACTTGATTCCAGAGTGAAGATTATCTGCTACACGACCCTAATATAGCCAATCATGGTGTATGGTTGTCCAGTGTGGTTGAACTTGAATCCTTCCCAGCTGAAAAGGATGAGAGTGTTCGAATGGCAATGTCTTCGAGCTTGTCTTAAGATGTACAGAACCCCAGAGTCTAAGTACAAGAAGTTCTATGCTAATGAAATATTGTACAACGCAGCAAAGCTATTATTAAGCTGATTCGAAGGCAGGTGGCACGAGCAATGACTTTAGAAAACGAGCTGATATACGGAGCTTACTACCCGAACGACGCAAATCATGAGAGCGCACGCCGAAGCGTATTCGTTCCACCGGAAACGTTCTTGTATCTGGACCGCATTGGCTTGGTCCAGGATGCGGAGGGATGTCCACTTCTCTACCACGTAGTAAGACGAACGGTGGACAAGCGTCTGCTCTACGAGAGCAATGTACGAAGCGTAAGGCCGGGTGATCTCCGCTTCAGCACATCCATTCCCATTCGCGACATTAAAGATCGGGAGAAGGATAGGCATTTTTATTGGTGGCTAGGTTAAGTTTGTTTAGTTAGATAAAGATAAATATACATTAATTAGATTGCTAAGTTTTTACAAAACATTTTCTTACTATAAAGTACCACATAGTTTAGTTGAACATCCATACACAAAAAGAGTCTGAAAGGCAATAATAAAAAATTCATAGATTGACTTAGACTGATCGCATGAAGCCAGTAAGATAGTTTTAATTAAAATAAAAGTTATTATAACTAGTTTAAGTATTTTATATCTAGATTTAAGAGAAATGCAATTTAAAATAAAATATACATTTTAAACTTAAAAAAAAAACTTAGCAACAGTGGTGGTGACTCGGCTATTCCGGGTTCAACCCCCGAGAAAGGAAATCGATTTTTTTTCTTCAATTTCCTTAAAATAAATAACATAAAGACACCATGTGTGAGTGATTATGGCGATCATGCAGAGCGATGAGCGGCCCGAGCTCAGTAAATCGGGTGATTTTAGAACACCGGTGGCTGAAGCATCAGACCACCAAACGAGCGATGATAGTATTCGCGTGGCTGTTCTAACTAGCCGCCGGAATAGCGAAGCGGTGAAGAGAAGAAGAAGGGGGTAACCGCAGCCAAGTTTGGTCAAGCGGCGGATAGCAACAACAGAAAAAACTGCGAAAGAAGCAGTAATTGCTAGGAAGGCAAGAACAATGCCTAATAGAAACGCATCAGCAAATGCAACAACAAAAGCAGCCGCAGTTATGGCTTTAGAAGTCCTCCAATGTGAATCGGATGGCAACGAATGTCGATATTCGTACAAGGGGAGCGACAACTCCTTCCAAGTACTGGCAAGATTCCGATATTTGCGGCCCCTCGATTGAGTGATGCAGTTTTGTAGATCTTAATGAGACGAAGAAAAAATTGTAGAGGTGGGAGGGGGGATTAATCGGCTTAGTTTAGACGGTATTCGTGGTTAAAAACTGAAAAAAGTACGTACAAAAAAAAAAAAGCCGAATTCTTAGAAATATATTTTTCTTGAAACTTATTTTACGTTTCTGTTGCATACATTTTCGCAGAGATATTAAAGATCCATTGAAATCGCCCTTAGAAGGGTTTGTGTCCTTAGGAAGTATATACGAAACATTGCATCCTGTACTACGACCTTCATGTTCGCAATTTAATAGAATTAATTTCTGGAAATATTACCAAATTAATTATTAGGATATGCGCGTAATAAAGGAGTAGATGCATTTTAAAAAATACAGATTATTCATTTCCGAATAATTTACATATGTGATTTACAATTTAACTTGTATTTAAATACAACAATCTACAATACAGCTTATTTGTAAGTGGTTGGTAGAGGGGAGATTGAGAAAGGGGCAAATTGGTGTGAGAAACGATTATTTTAAGAGGATGTATATATTGAGAGGGGATGTTACTATGGTGATGGGGGTGATGCAAGATGCAAAAAAGTATGTGTCAAATAAAAATAAAGAAATAGCTGAATACATAACGTCAATGTAAGTGATGAAACTGTGCGTTCTCAGAAGTGCTGGATACAATGGTCGTACTCCTCCGTGCAAGCCATTGATAATTGAACTTCGTAAAAGAGCACTTGAATTGTTCTGAAGAGTTTTGGAATAGAGTCATTTTTAGTAACAAAACCAAAATCAATATTTTTGGACCGAATGGAGGACATAAGGTCTGGAGAAAGGTTGGACAAGCAATCCACTCCAACAACACGATACTAACTGTAAAATATGGAGGTGATAACGTTATGCTTTGGGGTTGTATGAGTGCGAATGGAGTTGCAAATATACAATTAATTGAAAACATGATAAGCCATTTTTTTATTTAAGACTGATTAACAATCTGTTTCTTACCTACAACTTAACCTACGCTAACTTATTATGACCTAACTACTTTCGACATCGACGCGATAGAGGTAACGAACTTGGCGAAGCGACCGTGCAATACCCAATGCACGCTGACTCATCATATGTTCATTCGTCGATGGTGTGTCTGAAGTTTTCGTATGAGGAAATGAATTGCAGTGACACGGGGTATTGCTTGTGTACTAAATGTCGTTAACTGACATATTAAAAACGAATTTGAATGTCAGTGCTGAAAAGTTGTTGTTTCGGGTTGATATACATACATACATATATTCCAACACGGTAACGATCCAAAGCATACTGCACAAAAAAAGGGGCTTTATTTCCTAAGCTGAGCTTGGTGGTGAGATTTTCAAATATAAGGCGCATTTCTTTTGATCTTACACACTCTATAAACTCATCGAACTCACATCAACACACTCGACTACATCCAAACTTCATATGCTCCCAGATCTTAAATTCCGACCTCGATTGTTGATTCTTCTAAACAACCTCAGATGAATGCGGTCCCTCCGACGCATTCAATTTGGAAAACGTCCATCCGATCAATGCGATCGATCCGGTCAACTGCTTCCATCTACTATGCTGACTGTCTTCGCGTCACCATTTGTTTCTCTGGGTTGAGTTGATTAATAAATTGAATTATTCAACTTAAAACGAAAGAATATGTGTGCGCTATTTTGAATTGGCTTAATTTAATTTTTATTTCCAATAATACATATCCCTTGGTGTGCAACGAGTAAAATATTAGAGTTTGTAATGATTTTCTCGTTTTTTATATCCTTTGAAATTACTGTTCTAATACAGTTTGTCAGTTGGTCACTTAGTTGCTCAAATCGACGATTTGAAATTCGGTTTCAATTGAAAAGGTCGTTTGTCAGTTGTAGTCGTCGCACAGGGACTTGTCTAAGGCGTAAGGAATTACAAGTTCATTAATAAAAGAATGTTAAAGTTTGATTTATGCGGACATAGTGTTTGTTCTCAGAAACCACAACCACAACACTGACGATAACCGATATGTAATGTCGCTTTTTGGGAACCGCCTGACAATGTGAATGACAATGTGCTGACAATGTGAATGATGAACTGTACTCAATTTGCATTGACGGCTAAATGAACACGAACATTAAACTCTTTATAAAATTCTAAGAAGGTTTCCCTACTTACGTTGAATGAATTAATTTTTCGAACTTCTGGGCTGTCATGTAATGTCTGTCAAGAAAGATGCAAATGATCAGTCTTCCTTAACTCCCCCCCCCCCCCCCTTTAAGTTCTAAACGCACTTCGTTTCCTTGGAAAACCAACGTCTCTTGTAAATATTTTATTATCGGCCCTGACGACCTAACCCTCCCACTCACGATCAGTTAGCCCATCCTTATTATCAAAATGTGAGACGTCTGCGTACAAAAACTTCATCACTCTTTTACAAGCTCCCCTACAATACTTTTGCATTTAATGAAACCAATTTACCTGTCGACATTAATAGCAAAGACCTATGTTTATCTGATTTAATTTGTTTCAGTGAAGTCGTAAAAATGACTCTTTTGTTAGCAATACAAACTCCCCTCCACTATATTTTAAACTTTACCTTCCACCAATTTTGAATTCATTTATGTTAAAATCTTTCTCCCGAAATGTTATACACCCTTCTTCAGAAAAGGAAGACATTTTTCCTGACTTTCTTTCCTATTGCGGTCTTCATCAGTTAAGCGGCCTTAGGAACATTTGAGACATCGATCATTGCGTTGTCTCTCTTTTGATCGTTTCCATCATCTTTTACGCTGACCAATTGTTATGATTTTATATTTTTGCTGTCAGTCGATGACATTGATTTGTCCGTGTCTGACGTCTCTAAGTGCGATCATAAAATCGAACTATTTATTTTTTTTTTATTCTTACCCGGAGTCTAAAAAAAAACCGTAAATATTCCGAAAAGGGGCAGATCCCCATCTCAAGAAGACAATTTGTCTTCTAGAAATTCAAAAATGACTGCGGTAAGTCGGAATGAGTTCATTCCACTTCAAACCCTACCAGACAGTGACTTTAGTGATGAACCAAGTGTTTCGAATAGTGGCAAAAGAAAAAATGATCCTCCGCCAATTAAAGTGTAACAAAAAACATCCGACTTTATTCATAATTTAATGAAAAGACATTCCCTTGCAAGTTATTCACTTAAAAAAATATCTATCGGAGTGAAATTAATGTGTAGTGATTTACAAACATATGAAGACACTATAACTGCACTGAAAGCAGAGAAATGTCAATTTTTTTTCGCATGATATGCAAAGCGCGAAATTGTTTAAGGTTGTACTATTCGGTCTAGACGAAATGCCAACACAAATATTGAAAAACGAACTTACTACTCTCGGCCATGCGAAAACATAAAACTTGTGAGAAAAACGTACGAACACTATATTGACACATTCTACATTATTTCATTTGAAAACAGTTCGATAAGACTAAATGATCTTAAAAAAAACGTTAAAGTGTTGTTCAAGACAGTCGTTAAATGGGATTTCCACCGCAGGCCGACAAACAGAATAACGCAGTGCAATAATTGCCAGATGTATGGGCATGGAGAAAAAAATTGCAACATTAAAACATATTGTGCAAATTGTGCTGGAAATCACAGTACGGCTGATTGCCAAACACCTAACACTATTCTCTGCGCCAATTGCAAAGGTAAACACAAATCAATTGACAGTTCGTGCATTAGCAGACAAAAGTTCTTAGAGATGAGACAGAAACTTAACAATAAAAACTCACCTCGATCACAATTGCGGAAAGCTTTTACTTCACGCAACACACATAATCCACCAAAACTGCAACCGCCACTGTTGTCACTGGAACAATTCCCGCCGCTCCCAAATAGGATGAGAGCAACAGAAAATCGTCGCATCGTCTCCACAAACAATGTAGAAAGAGATCGTCCTACGATCGTGGTAGGTAATGCAAATGCAAAACCAGTTATAGAAGAGCTTTTTTCGTTTGAGGAAATTCAATCTCTCACATTAGAAATGACCAGTAAGTTGTCTAAATGTAAAAATAAATCTGAACAATTCTATGTGATTGCAGAACTACAGTAGCTATGAAATATCTTTCACCTAATAATAAGTAATTATGTCTGTAAGTCTGAGAATAGTATGTTGGAATGCTAGAGGTGTTCGTCATAAATTTGTTGAATTCGAATTGTCAAGAAATTACATCGATGTTGGCCTTATTTCGGAGACAATGCTTACGAATGAAGTTAAACTATCCAGTAATTTATATAAGTGCTATCGCTTTGATCGAACCTCTTCGAGAGGCGGTGGGGTAGCGATTCTCATTAAAAAAACAATTGAACACAAAATACTGCCTAGCTTAAGAACTGCTTTATTAGAAAACATTGGTTTGGAAGTTTACTTTAACAATGGTAGAAAACTAAACATATTTTCTGTTTACTTTCCTGGTGGTACTAATTCTCCTATTAACAGGCAAACTTTTAAGAGTGATCTGATTAAAGTTATTGGTATGAATGAAAATTATTTGATAGGGGGTGATTTTAAATGTCGTCATAGGAGCTGGGGCTGTCTAAGAGCTAATGCCTGGGGCAACATATTGCATGAACTTCACTCCAGCCATCCATTTCAAATAATGTTTCCTTCATCCCCAACATATTTTCCGCCCAATGGTAGCGGAAATCCCTCCACCCTTGATTTTTTTCTTGCCAATTCCCCAGAATTGTTTAATCAACCAATTGCCATCAACGATTTAAGTTCTGATCACATTCCAGTAGTTTGCAGTATGTACCAAACACCAGAGTTGAAAAATCTCTTCTATCTTGATTTTAACAATGCTGATTGGAATAAATATAAACGAGTTAAAAGGGGGCTAAATAACCGTGACAAAAATATGGATAGAATTACTACCACATGTCAGGTTGATGAATCCATTACAATTCTGTCAGAAACTATACAAAACTGTATCAGTGTGTCTGTTCCTAAAAAACCTTCTATTCACCATTGCAGCATGATTCTTCCCAATTCTATTATCAGTCTTATACAACTAAGAAACCTCTTAAGAAGGAATTGGCAAAGAACGCGTGATTATGTTTATAAGTGTCATATTAGGTTGTATAACAATCTAATCAAAAGGGAAATAGAAAAATTTCGTAACGAAAGGTGGAATAGAAAGCTACAAAACCTTGAAAAATGTAGCAAACCTTTTTGGAAAGTTGCGAAAATAATGCGGAAAAAATATTTAGCAATTCCTACGCTTGACAACCTTCCTAATTATACAAATCGGGAAAAAGCAGATATTCTAGCTGATACGTTTTATAAAAATCATTTAGTATCTAGTTCAATGTCAGATAGTGAAACTGAGATCTCTGTCAGCAATTCAATATCATTAGTAAGTTCAATGTCCGTGGAAACTTTAGGTAATAATTTTATAACTCTTGAAGATGTGATTGATATTGTCTCACACCTTAAAACGCGCAAGTCCGCAGGTCTGGACAACATTAAAAATTTTTATATTAAGCATCTACCAAAAATTGGAATTCAGTATTTACTTTTCATTTTCAATTCTTGTATTAAATTGCAACATTTCCCAACAGTATGAAAAAAAAGCTAAGGTTGTTCCTATCTTGAAGCCTGGAAAACCTGCAAACAGTTCTCTGAGTTATAGACCGATCAGTCTTTTGAGTTCGATAGGAAAAATTTTTGAAAATCTCCTTAAGAAAAAAATACAAAATCATCTTGATGCAAATAATATAATTCCCATGCAGCAAATTGTTTTTAGAAGTCACCACAGCACTATACACCAACTTGACCGTATAACTCGTCATATAAGGCACGGTTTTCAGTTGCAAATGTCAACTGGATTAGTGCTGTTGGATATCGAAAAAGCTTTTGATTCTGTATGGCATGAGGGTTTAGTTCACAAATTGTTTGAGTTTGGTTTTCCTATATATCAAATCAAACTTATTCAGAGTTTTGTTTCGGGGCGTACTTTTGTTGTTTCAGTTAACAATTGTTTATCTTCGGAGCATATAATACCAGCAGGTGTTCCTCAGGGTTCGGTCCTAGGTCCAATTTTATTTAACGAATATTTATCTGATTTTCCTCAAC
The DNA here is from genome assembly GCA_944738645.1 of Eristalinus sepulchralis. Taxonomy (NCBI): domain Eukaryota; kingdom Metazoa; phylum Arthropoda; class Insecta; order Diptera; family Syrphidae; genus Eristalinus; species Eristalinus sepulchralis. Next base: position 63,371,424 of record OX122882.1, on the reverse strand, counting down.
TGCCCGAATGTGAAGTAGCAATGTTTGCTGATGACACAGGGATTTATTCAACTGATGTTCTTGGTATCGATATTGAAACCAAAATTCAATTGGCACTGAATAACATATTCCCTTATTTGAGCAAATGGAAAATAAAATTAAATGCTTCCAAGACTCAAGCTATCTTTTTTACAAGAAAAAGAAAAGCTTGCTTTCTACCAAGCAACAATTTATCAATAAATGGTGTAGATATTAATTGGACTGATAGCGCAAAATATCTTGGTATTAAGTTAGACAGCAAACTTTTATTTAATAATCACATCTCCAATACTGTCAGCAAAGTTAATCAAATAATCCGTGTTATGTACCCATTGATTTATAGAAAATCATTGCTTAGTAACGAAAATAAACTTATCATATTTAAAGTAATCTTCCAATCCTTCATGTTATATGGCAGTCCTGTTTGGGGTTGCTGCGCCAAAACTCACATTCAAAAGCTCCAAATTGCACAGAATAAATTACTAAAACTTATTCTCAATCTCCCATGGCACTTCTCTACGAGGGAGTTGCATGATAAGGCTAATATTGACCGTATTCATGACAGAATACTCCAGTACAGAGAAAAGTATCTGCAGAGTTGTGATGTTCCAGACAATCCTCTGATCAATAATCTTGTTCGCACTTAACATACTCTTTTCAGACAATTTATATTTATATATTATATATACATATAAGTTGTTATACTCCATTAATAATTTGTATTTACCTGAATATTATCATACAAATATCTACATTTATAACCTATGAATTAAATTATATTATATTTAAATTTATGTATATATTTTTTTTATGTTAGTTTTTAGTTTCTGTTTTTTTTTCTTTTTTTTTTTTTTTGGATTAAATGAAAGGTTTTTACTTGTAACTTTAACTTTAACTTTAAAATTAATTTTTATTTTTTTTCCAATTCATGCTTACAACTAGACAAAAATGATTAAAACTATCTTAATATATAAGCAATTCATGTTCTTAAAATCTAACCTACTTACCCTTCGCAGGTACTCTAAAATAATCTAAACTTACTTATCTATTTGCCTTTCGGCGTCTACTGCTAATAATATTTGTAAAGAAGTTTGACTTCAATTCATAACATATTCGCTTTAGTAAATTCCTGTCAAGGGTGTGTGTATTTATTTGCTTATTAATGTATATACAGATTCAAGCTTGAGCAGATCAAGTTATACGATCAAGTCTGACAAACAATGCGATTAATTTGATTTCTTTTTACGTAAGCCACTTCATCTCCATCCCCATAGTAACATCCTCTTTAAATAATCGTTTCTCACACCAATTTGCTCCGATTATGTTCCTTTGTATAGGATGAGTTCAGCCTCGATGGTAGGTTGTATCACTACTGGAGTAGAAGTAATACGGCTCGCATTCAGTTGGAGGGGAAATCTCTTTGTATTGCATATTGTGTGCGTTAAGAAATCGTTGTTCAGGAACTGAGCTTCTTAAGTTCCTGACGATTGTGTTTGAAGAACTGTTGCAGGGAGATGATGCGCGATTTTTCATAGCTGAAAGGTCACTTTGAAGTGAGGATTTGACTCCAACCCCTCAGTGAAGTTCACACCAAGATACTTCGTCTTGTCGCTAGTGTTTTCCCATTGGGTAGCACTACCTTAATGCCCCGGCATTTTCCGGCTGTTCGGGAGCCTCATCGGGTTGGTCTCCACAGGCACATGAGGACCGATTTATTAATGTTGATCGGGATGGCCCACTTCTGGCATTCGAAGTAGAGCTTCTCCATTTGCTGTTCGATCCTCCGCGCTGCTATCTGAAGTGATGACCATGTTGAGTCAAGTCATCCGCAAACAGGCAACAGTTAAGAGATGGAGATAGTGGCAGTTGGTTTGCGGTGTAGATGGTGAATAGACACGACTTCGTGATGAAATTTCATCAGGGGATGCAGAGTCGAGTGTTTTTCCTGGAACCCGAATTGGATGTCTGGGACAACTCCATGCAGTGTTGCTTAATTTTCTTACTAACAACCTTTCCATGATGATGCTTAGAAGTGATATGGGTGTGTATCCTGCCACATTGTCAGTGTCCTCTTTCTTGGGAATTGCAACATTCCTTGCACTTTCCATCTAGTTGGGAAATAGCAATTGTTGATGCAGTTTTTGATGATGATGGTTAGCATCATCTCGATGTGTGGCATCCGCTTAAGGACAAAGTTTGAAATTTTGTCTGGTCCAGCCGATGTGTTTGCCGCACATTCATGGATGATCTCCTCGATTTCTTCTGACGTCGCGAGCTCCAGGTTGTCCGTCGTGTCATCAGCTGGGTTGTCTTCGCTGAAAGTGAATGTAGGTGTACGTGGGTGTCGGATGCTGCTGACGTAGTCTCTCACTTCTGCCATGAAGTTCTGATCTTCCTGTGGATTAGGCTTGAAACTGTTCTTGAAGTGAGATGCAAAAGCGTATGCTTTCTCATCTGCGGTGGTCGCATCTCCTCTGTTTGTCTTTATCGTTGGTGACAACTTGCTCCTTTTTCCGAAGATCTCGTTTATTTTCTTGAAGGTATTTGGTCCCGACCTAATTATTCTGAGTCTATTTTGTAGAACCGTGTTGTGGTTGTGTTGAACCGCGTTACGAAACATGATGTTTGTGCAGTTCAACTCGCTAAGGACGCTCTGATATTGGCCATTTACCGTGTTCAGTTCGCGGCGGTTAATTCGCTGCAAACGCTTCTTAATCTCTGCCTATGGCGGTAGAGATTTTGGATATGAGTTGTTAAATGGTTGTACCTGTCCCTATTTGTTTTTGACCGCCTCTGCTGTTCTAAAGCAATATTGATTGTATCCTCCAATCCATCAATAGCAGCGAGTTCCGCATCTTTTCGGCGTTCATATTTCGATATTTCCCAGTATATCCTCGTGTAGTTTCTCCATGTCCAGCTGATGATAATGAAATCCCCTTCTGGTCGGTTGATGGTAAATATTGGCTGGTGTAGGTTTAAAACAAGTAGCACCGCTTCGTGGTCAGAATCGCTTCCCACAGTCGTGCAGGAGAAATTCCTTATTACTGGCAAGATGTTTACCAAATTGGAAGTCCCTAGGAAGAACTCCAGAGGCCATGGCGTTCTAGGGAAGGTTGGCTTAGGTTGCGAGATCACAACCAAGGAATGCCTCTCGCCATTTGTCAGCTTCTGTGGTCCATCCACATTGTGTGACGTGCGTTGAAGACTCACCCTATTAGGCCATACCTATGCCTTGAAACAAGGCCATTTAGGACTTCGAGATCGTGGCCCATAGAAGCGCTGTTTCCTTCATGGTTGTAGATGCTCAGCATCAACAACGTCTCTATGGGGTTCACCTGGATTTCTATACCGGTAGCTTCGATGCATCTCAGCCCCGGTATAACGATGTGTTTGGCAGCGATGTTCTTCTTAATGAGCACGGCTGTACCCTGTTTTCCTTCGGCACTGTCGGATCAGAAAAGAGAATAAACTTCGAAAGATACGTTATTTCGATGCTTGAGACAGGTTTCGCTAAGTAACACTACGCCAGGTTTGTATGCTTTTAGGAAAAGACTAAAAGCAGATCGCCTGACTAACGCGTACAATGAATTAACATTGTACGCGATTATGCGACTAGTACCGCTGACTTTTCTTCCGTGCTCAATTTGCGAGTTTTCATCTTGAGCGACCGGATTGTATTTTACATACATTTCTTCTACGAGGTTAATGTTCTTAGCGTTTCCTTCTGTCCTCACCCTTCGTTGATACGCATTTGATGGCTGACTGGCCCGTTGTGGTTGCCCCATCTTCGATTGGATTGGTTGCGTCTTTGCGGCAAATGTGGGTTTGGATATTGCGTTGAGCTTCGCCACGTTTGCGGAGCTCATTGAAAACTTTGTTATGATGCAGGCTGATTTCGTGGCAAATTCTTGTTGCGCTTTCTTCGCAGCTGTGGCAGTGGTTTTTTCGGGTTTCTTTGCCTTGTAAACAGGACAGTCCTTGTAATTTTCCGGGTGCCCGTTGGCTTCGCAGTTTGCACAGTAAACCTCCGGTCATGTGCTTTCCTTCCTCTTGTGCTTTGCGTTGCACTTAACTCATACATATGGTATTTCGCAGTTCGTAGCGGAATGTTCATACCATTGGCAGTTCTTGCATTGCCCGATGTCCTTGCGTTTAAATTGTTCCCAGTGGACACGTTGGTTTAAGGTTAGTGTTTTTTAATTACATATATCGGCGATTTGCTTGGTTCTTTCAACTTCAACAACGTGGTAATTGTACTTTGTATCTTTTGCCGTGGTTGATTTTAACGCCGACACTTTTATTGCTGGAATATCTTCTGTAATGAGATCTTCCTTGATATCCTCATAGGTATAGGAGGATTGTATACCTTTCACAACAAGTATATTCTTCCTGTCCGTTTTAGGTGTGAAGGTGAAGTGCTTGATGCACTTCTCCTTTAGGAATGCCTTCATTTTTTCAAACTCTTCCCTTGTTATTACGTTAGTAACGGTTTTCCCTGTGCTTATGTTCTTTACTGGAAAGTCGTTTCTTTTGGCTTTAGCATAACGATTGTTTACGGCTACATTAGCCGAAAAGCAAGTGATGGGGGGCTATTGCGGAGGGCGTTGGTTTGCTCTTTTGCCTCGATTTCCTTTGATGGCCCGTTGGTTGTTGCTGCTTGTGGCTGAGCTGTATTTTTTTCGGTTCTGGTAGTGGCTTTTTTTTATTTGGCCTTAGTGGTTTTACAGGTGTAAATATTTCCTCATCCATGGTTGGATAAACTGTTACTGTACTGTACTGTACTTTTTTCCTTAGCTTGTTGGTATGGGTGGTATGTCTGAATTGTCCATAGTTTTTTGGATTTGGGAGTCCAATCATTGATCCATTTCAATTATTGGAGTCCCACAGCAATTGTGACCCGTCTTTTTGTAATTTCCAGTTGTCATTTCAATTGTTTCAACTTCCCTATAATTTGCAATAAAACAATTAAACTTGTTTATTGCTCACTAATTGCTTTGGGTTTTTATTTTTGAGTAATTATAATTACTGTGGTCAAGAACGGCACGTCCGTTTGGGTTGAAAGTCACCGAGAGACTGATTGCTGACCATTAAATGTTCATGTGTAAGTGCATATCTCAATACCAAACCCATCTTTTAGCATAAATATGATGGAGACGGAATTGAAGAATTTTTCGTTTTCAAATACTATGCTTTTTAAAATGCCCAAATGATAAATGGAGTTTTTCTTTTGTGGAGAATATCTCAATATGAATAATTCGGAATATTCTGGAATTGGCGTGGCTTGTATTTGTGGTGTGTTTTGGGATTCTCATAAGCTTTGAGGCCTTTCCTGGAGGTAGTAGAAGTAGAACTGTTCTTATTTTCGCAACCATTTCTATGTTCACGATTATGGGAATTTGAATCGTGTTTATTGTTCCGTTGTAAAAACATATACATATATTGCATCATTTCCCACTATGTGCTCTGCTGTTTTAATAAGTTTAAGTGTAAAGGTTGGAAATACTCGTACTATTTCAAAAGTTTCGTTTATGGGCGTTTCAATGCTTTAGATAAAACCGTGGAATGAGCTCTCTATGGATTTCTGGTGTCATCGAATTTATTTGGTTATTTAGGTTAGGTCTAGAAATTACGCCAGCAACTACGTTATAATTCCTAAAGGAATTGTGAACATATAATGGCTAACATGTCCTTCTGACATGTTGTCTACGATTGTTTTTCTAGACTTTTCAAAAGCATTTGGTTCTGTAAACCATTCCATTTTAGCACACAAACTTAAGGCACACTTTTTCTTTGATGAATCTGTTTGTAAGCTCAAAACGTCATATCTTGATTGAAGAAGATAGTAAGAGAATGCTTACCCGTACTGTCAGGAGTACCCCAAGGATCTGTTTAATCTGATTAATAATTGTGCAAGATACATTTTCAATTCAAATGGGCGTGCTTATGTTTCTGATTTTACTAATTAAATTATTGGCTTTCCACTCAACACACTTCTCAAGTATCGCACTATTTTGTCTCTGCATAAGATTATAAATAAGAAGTTACCTCAATATTTGTATGTAAAATTAAATTTTGCGCGTCAATATTTGTATGTAAAATTAAATTTTGCGCGTTCGCCAAGAACCCTTAATCTAATACCACCCAAACACAAGTTTCTGATTACCGAAAAACAATTTTTTGTTAATGCAATACATTTATGGAATGCACTCCTCCCAGATATCAAAAGAGTAAGTACAGGAAATCATTTTGAGAAAAAACTTTTTGAATTTTTAGTAAACGAATGCGATTGAATCAGTATGCTTTAGCACACTCATACTTAAGTACGACTTCACTACTTTTCTTCCTTCTTTTCTTTCTATTTTCCTTCCTCCCTTTCTTTCCACACAACCTCTGCCTACACCTTAAATCAACTTAAGTTAAGAAAAACAAAATGTAATTTGTAGCCATATATGTATTTCCTGTGCAAACCTTTAAGTCTTATATTAGCTTAATTGTACATTAATTAATTAATTCACATTAATTGTCTGAAATAAATGAAATGAAATGAAAATGAAATTAACACTTGTCTGTACATTCATATGGTATAGATAAACATATTGCATACATTCATTTCCGATATGTTCGCGGAGCATATTCACCCCTATTCCGGGAGTCATCTCATTTTAGTGACTATTGTCATTTTGAGAGTCATCGGTATTCCGAAACTAAAATGACTTGTCTAATATGTTCTACAACAAAAGCCGCCCGTCAAATGCAAAATGTCATATGCTTACACTTTGCTTACATTTTGAATTCTTCAATAAAATAACTTTTAAATAATCTTTAACTGTTTTATTTGAAAACATGGACAGCATAGCTCTGTTTCTAAATATAAAGAACAAAATTGAAGAAGAAGAAATAAGAAAAAGAACTTTAATAAACTTGAGGAAAGGAGGTATTTTAAACCGTCCTTTTAAATGATCTTAATATTTCTGAGAGACTCACACACATCTTTGTGAAAACTTTCTTGGGCGTCCATTTGTTTTCTTAATAACGACTTCATTTCGTCTCTAGCGTTTTGGGATCCGGTAGATCTCACTGATCTCAACGTTTCTGTTGGTGTGCGGCAATTTCCCTCCTCCGTAAAAAGCATATCCTCAACTTGGCAGGTAGACTTCTTTGGTGTATGAACCAGACCTGATGTAGACGGATTGTTGACTCCACGTTGATGAGTTTCTTTAAAGCCGAAAACTCTTCCAGTTGGGTCCACTGTCTCATGCATTGATAGAAGTTTGGCCACCGTTTCGTCCAGCTCCGTTAAAATGTTTGTTTAAAGGGTCCTCCTCCGGTTGCCTCAGATTCCCTTTTGTTATGCGTTTTTTTAACTTTTGACTTTAAATCGAATCAAACCTATGAAGTATTTCAAAACAAATAATTTAAATGTTCGTATGTACATATATGTATAGTCAATTGCACATACCTTGTGCCATTCTTTCTCATTACGCACAGGTGGTCCTAAACTGTTTAATATTGCCGCAACCTTCTTTAAGCCAATTCTTATGTCATCACTTTGAGTAAAGCCTTTTTTTTTAATTTTTGGCAAGAGCCACGTTCTCTTCCATGAGTCCCACCAAGCGAATGGTGGTGAAGGTGTTCATACCTTTAACCTTTGGAAACCATAAATAATAAGCAAATATATATCAAGAAACACAAAAATAAGAAAAAAAAAAACAAAAGAAACTTACTCTTTAGACATTTTTAGTTTTATGTGATGTACTAATTTCAAATCGACTGTTTTTGTCACTTTTCCTGTCGTTTAGTGACTCCGGGAATACCAAAAAATGAGACATGTCGAGTGGTAAATGCGTTCCACAGGAGCTGACAGGAGCAAAATGACTAGTGTCATTTTATGAATTCTTAAATGACTATGGGAATACCGATTTCTCATACTCATAAAGTGACATGTCACTAAACGACGGAATAGGGGTGAGTATCTTTACATTCTGACATTCTGAGCCACACCTTGGATGCGAATTAAGTGTCTTTCTTGTGGATATTTATTAAAGACTGGCATAATACATTTGAAATTGAGTCTACGCTAGCTTATTCTTATTAATTATCGAATTGCAGTTGGCGCGGTAGAGGTAAATCAAGATGTTGACGCAGCGATTACTTATGAAGCGACAGTGTGAGAACAGAATAAACATTATTTTAAGGTGTTACAATTTCGACGCCGTAGCTTTACAACTTATGACATCCATTGAACTGAATAATATGGAGATTGTAGAGATTAATACAAAAAATCAGTAACAAAAAATATTTAAAAAAAATACCATTTTTTTTAATGAAAATTTATTTGATCAATTTACATTCATTCAGCCTCGTGCAAGTACCTTAGCCTTCGTTTACGAATTTCACTAAGTTCAGATAAATTAACGTCTTCCATTGTATCAGTAAAATATTCCTCTCGCCCTATGTCTTCGATTGTTACGTCAGCAACATTTGCAGCTATTGAAGAATCAGCATTTTTTTCTTCAGATTTTGCATATTGGCTTTCTGTTGACTGTGGGCTAGTTGATAGTAAATGTGAGTCAACATCAATATCTTCACTTTTGGGAAGGTCTCCTGAAGTATTTATTGATATAGCAGATTCAGTTGCAGAGGTATTGCTATGATTTGCTACTAAAGCATATTGATTCATTAGAGCTGATGAGGCTTCTATGAGTAACTTAATATTTGCAAGCAACTATAAATATAAAAAAAAATACATTATATCGTAAAATAATAGACAATTAATATAAAGAGTTGGTAAGATTTTAATTACATTAAACGAAAATGTGGTTTCCAATTTCAAATAAATATACTATACATAAATTTCTTTATTTAATTACTATTAATGTTTTATTAGTTTAATGGTTAGAGAGAGGGAAATAATTAAAAGAATATTTTCAGGGACTTTCTGTTTCTTATGAAGTAAATAAAAAAAGAGTTGAATGTCACTTCCATTAAAACAAAAACTCATTTGAGTGTGCCGCGGGGACTTGCGAAGTAAGTAAGTAAAACATAACATATATATTAATATGAGCTCAATAAAAATAATACAATATTTGACTGAATAATACATTTCAAATCCAAAGTCAAACAAACATCAAATGTGTCTTAGTTGTAAGAATAAGAGAGTGTTTGAGCCGATCTCATATGTCCTGGAGTATGTTTAAAATACGAAAACTAATAATTGAATACAAAAACAGAGGCACGAATCCACAATGCTTTAATTTTAAACAAAGGTTATTTAGTATTAAGGGCTTATATGAAAATTAGGGCTACCTAGATTCATGAAGGACGTTTTTAGGACTTTGGACTCACAGAACGAAGACTAACTAGGGTATTTACATAGGTTAGGTTATAGGACTAATAAAGGTTGATTTTTTTCAACTAAACAATTTATTACAAACTAAAGCTCTTGATGGAATAGTCTATAAGAAAAAGCAGTTAAAAACCTTGATGAACATAATTTGCTCACGTAAAAGTTATGTTTGAGCATAGAGTGGAAATCCTTTTTTATGACATTTGTGAGAAGAGAATTTAATTTTGGTATCCAAAGCAAGACCCATTTAGTAGGTAAATAAGTTTATCTGCATTATCTAAATAAAAAGCAGTTATCACTACAATTTACGCTATATCAATATTACAGGATGTGAGTAATTGATCAATGCATTTAGATAACTTAACTCTTTAACAATTCATCAAATGGAGATCGATATTAGGTCAAGTTATCATTGATCTAGATAGGGTAAAGAACTTAAGCTTGGTTTTATAAGCAAGCAAGGTAAAAGGAATAATCAGAAAATATCACAAAGGAGCAAGTGGAGATCTTCTACAATAGGTACTCGATATTACAAATTGTTTGCAATTTTGCTTAAATATCTAGAACAGCCCAGCCTACAACTAAAACTTTATGTTCATTATGCCAATTTTTGTTGGCTTTGCTGTATTACTGTACTTATCGATATCAAACCCTTATTTTTCATTTGAAATTTCAATTGCTTTAGCGTATGGTAATTTTTTCATGGAGCAATATAATAAGAGTGCATTTACATTAAACTGCTATTTTATTGCAGAAAAGTAAGTTAAAAGCTTCTATGCAATGTTTGTTTTTAGTAAAATTGATCATTTTCCTCAATATTTTTTAATATTTTCTGTAACATAGGGGCAGATGGTGAGAAATATGTTTCCAATATGAAACATAATAACGAGTTGTGGGCGATTTCCTGGTCAATCCACCGTCAATCAGATTGAACACGTTGCGGTCGACGTCAGACACTCTTCCAGTATTCTCGATGTCCGAACCTTCCAAAGCGTGAATATCAACTCGGATCATCAAATTTTTGTAGCCAAGGTATCTCGATATCCAAGAACCCGGATATCGAGACAGCAATGAAGTCGAGACAGGCCAATACGATTGGAAACGTTGTCACGCCACCACCCAGAAGGAACCCATGGTTTGACGACGAGTGCAGGTAAGCGCATACAGAAAAAGAAGACGCCTGTAAGGCAAAGCTGCATCGAACAACGAGGGCTGTTCATGAGCTCTACGAACAGAAAAGAAGGGAGGAGCACCAGCTTCTCAGAAGAAAAAAGAAGGAGCATGAAAAGCGAGCTGTCGAGGAAATGGAAAGGTGTTATGACAAAAATGGGGCATTGAAGTGGAAGCAGCTAAAACGGGTAACCACCATACCCATGAGGGCTAAACCAAGTACATGCTGTCATCAAGGAAGGACACACAACATCGGCGTCTCGGACAGAGCGTCACACTAGGTAGCAGAAACTTCGGGATAGTCAAGGAATTCGTCTACCTCGGCTCCGCGGTAAATACGGACAACAACACCAGTACCGAAATCAAACGCACTCTTGCCAATCGCGGTTTCTTTGGGCTCAAGAGGCAATTGAGTAATAAAGCCCTCTCTCGAAGGACTAAGCTTGCTTTGCATAACACCTTGATCATCCCAGTCCTACTCTATGTCGCGGAAACCTGGACATTAGCAAAAGCGGATGAGGAAGCGCTTATTCTTTTCGAGAGAAAAGTTTTGCGCGCGATTTTTGCTTCTGTTTGCGTTGATAGAATCTGGAGGAGAAAATTTAAGGACGAACTCTAACTCTAAGGATACAACGCTTAAGATGTTTAGGCTATGTAGAGCGCATGGAAACTACTGCTCCGGGCCGACAAGTCTGAGCTGGTCGCAATCGATGCTCAGATTTTAGAAAGATCATTTCTGCAGCCTTTTCAACAGCGATGACGGCCCAAGTCCCGTTATTAGGCAGAATCTTCCTCTCAATCTGGACGGTGATAGGCAAGAATTCCGTCCCCCCAACTTAGACGAGATCAAGATAACAATATCGAGACAAAGCTGCTGGAGCGGATGGACTGCCCGCAGAACTGTTTAAAGGAGCTGGAGCTGACCTGGTTGGGCTCATGCACCTCCGACCATCTGTTAGATATGGTCGGAGGAAAGCATGCCTGATAAGTGGAATCTTAGCGCCGTTTGTCCAATCCCCCCAACTGCAGATATACCCGGATAATGTCAAAATGAGCGATCTGCATTTGCCTTTGCTGCGATAAAAAAGGTGGATCTAGCCGTAAGCGAATGAAAATCAAAGTATATGCTTTCATCAAGGAATGCACTCATTACTTAAGGACTTCATCTACCTTAGCTCCTCAATAAATAAGGAGAATAACATCAGTATCGAAGTCAAGCTTAGAACCACTCTAAGTAACCGCTGCTTCTTTGGGCTCCCGAGCCAAATGAGTAACAAAGCCCTCTCTCGAAAGACTGAGCTGGTTATATATAACATCTTATTGTGAAGATGGAATTGAAGGCAGGTGGAAAAGGGCCGTGCTATCTGGAGAGACACTCACTTCAAAATGCCAGCTAGCTTCAAAACGATCAATTGCCTACAATATTCGACTTCCACGCCCCGACAGAAACAAGGATAACAACACCAAGAAACGTTGTCAAGGACCAATTTAAGTGCTATTCATTGGTTAAAAAAGACGCTGACACGCATAAGCTAAAGTTTATGACATTTAAATTAAGTTTTCCTGCTTCGCTATTCTGTTATACCATGGACTCTTTCGTCGGGCCATGTTATGCCAAAGCAAAGAAATTACTCCCAGGGGAGAGCAACAATGCTAAAAACGGAATTTCTCCTCATTCAGATTTTTATACGAAATTCTTCTCAATTGAAAATTCACCCCATCATGCTTTCTCTTTTTCTTCTCTCTAGTATCAAAACACTAGATGGCTTCGACTCAAATGCAGTTATCAGTATTTCAATTTGATATCATTGTATTGACTAAACTTAATAGTGATCATCGTGATCCTGAGTTATTTGGTAGTAATCAGTAAATAATATGTATGTCTTTTCTATCTTGCACAAGCAAAATCCTTACAAAATGTATATTTTGGTTCATCACAAAAAATAAACTTATACCTTGTCAAGGAGGATCATGTTTTCACTTTAAGTTTGTATAGGCATACATATTATTATTTTATTTTGTTAAATTTTTTCTTTGCAATAAAATGTTTTGTGTTAAGATTCGAACTTTCTCTCTCAAACGCATAGTCTAAAAAACTGAAGTCCTCAAGGTTCGTCACTTTCTGTAATTGTGTTTCTCATTTAAATAAATAAATTCAGTGGCCGCTGCACATTCATCCATAGACGATGCTGTTATCGCGGCACAGAACATTCCCACTCTTGTAAAATATTGATATAAACAAGGGTCGAAATTAAATGGTCATTTGACGTAACAAAGCAGAATAATTCAAAGTGACTGCATATAGTCAGTCATATTTAAGTTTTTTTTCTCTCGGATTGAATGCGTTCTAATTCTAAATCGTTTACCATATATAAGAACAAACACATTAGTTCTGTTTTTAGGAAACGGATTTTGCGAGCAATTTTGATAAAACGCAATTTTTCTGTAGAATCTAACAATATTTGCAATACCTAAGTTAAATTACTTTAATGGTATTAACACTTGTTCGTATTAATTTGTTCATATTGTTCCACAATCATTCTGATCTTCTTTAAATTTTTTTATGCGGCTCTATAACTACTTTCAAATAATAATAACCGAACCTTATCGAATGTAATTTTTCTATATAAATAAATATAGTTATTATTTGTGAATACAATACTAAACAATGGTGATTGTTACCATGGTGAGTTTTTCAGTTGATTTCCTCGAATTTGGTGGCATCTTTATAGTCCTCTTCGGAGTTTTTTGTTTCCAGAAATTAAGGATATGAACTTGGACGGTACGTGATTCCAATAACATGGTGACAGTGGCCACACAGCCCTACGAAGGGTCATGTTATTTCACGTCAAAACTCGTGGATAGCGGTGTGTCAGCCCTTTAGATATCTAGGACCTCCGCAAGCTAATTGACCGCGCAACACCTGATGAGGTGCCTCACACCTGTTGAGGTGCCTCACCTCGCCAGCAGTAGGGTCATCCATGTCCAAAGCTTGTTCTATTTAATGTTTTTTTTAGCACGGTGGGAAAGTTACTCCCACGCGCAACCTAGAGCACCGAATTCTGATTTTAAACTCTAGACAAGGATTGCAGCATACACTGGTTCACCTCCAAACAGTTGACGATGACACTATTCATCATGTCAACTTCAATTGTGAATTTACAAGGATCGTTGTTGACATTTTTCAACGCTACCAGGTACATATATACAGTTGTGTTCATAAAAATAGCAGTGCTCCTCAAAAAAAGACAAATAATTTTCTATTAATTCAAATTGTTCTATTATTTTTTCAGAACACGTATACAAAAGTAAAGTATTTTATTAGTATGTTCATAACTTTTAATTATTTTTTTGGTCTTAGTAATATTTCGAAGTTGTTCATAAAAATAGCAGCGTTTATTGGTTTGGCCTCATGAACAGAATTTTTAACATCGCCCCACAAGTTCTCAATGGGGTTTTGGTCAGGGGATTGTGCTGGCCACTCCATAACGGTTATTCTTTTTTCATCAAACCAAGATTTTGCCCGTTTTGACGTATGTTTTGGGCCTTGTCTTGATATACCCAAACTAGAGGCATTTCCTCCTCGGCATATGGCAGTATAATCTCTTCTAAAATTTTAACGTACTCAGCACCGTCCATTATACCCTTGATAGGATATATAGGCCCAACCCCATTATATGAGGAACAGGTCCAAATCATTAGTTTTGCCCCTCCGTGTTTAACAGTTTTAGCTGTTTAACGGGGATTATTTTTTTCATTCTTTGGTCTTCAAAAAACACTGCTATTTTTATGAACAGGCTTCAATCAACAGATTTCAATGAATCAGTGAAAAAGGAGAATGTAAGCCTTTATTTTTTATCTTTTATTTCTGGTATGGTATCTTAGTTACCGGAAAATACAATAAAACCGAATATATATTTGGAAAAAGGATATTCTTAGAAATATGTTGCTAATTATCTAAGTCGTATAACTACTGCTATTTTTATGAACACAACTGTAAGCATATAAAAAATCTACATCTTCTAGTTTAAATATCTATTTATCACTGTTTTTCACGATGCATATCATCGACTCCGAATTGACGAAGGATGCACTTATAGATATATTTTGACACCAAATAAGAGAAAATGTTTAAAATGATAGTAACACTTTTTCGGCAAACCTTTGTTACCTAACGGTATGAAGTTAATGTGTACTCCCCTCTTTTCTCACTGTCCCTTTTTACACACCATATATACAAAAAACTTATTATTATCATTTGAGCAATTTTAGAGAATTATCGTATTTAAGTATGTACATTAATAAAAGTAAGGATTATATTTGACTTAATTACCTTTAATCGTTCTTCTATATTTCGTCTTTCATTCCCTTCTAAATTTCTCAGTTCCTGAGTCGATAGCGAGCTTAAGTTTGGTGGCATTGTAGGAAGTGATGGTGGAAAGTACGGAAAAGGCTTCGAAAAAATCATTGATGGATGAGGTACCTGCATCCCTTCAGTTGATGTATTACCATAAGCTGGCATATTACCATCTTCTAAAAAGGAATATAATAAAATAATTCTATAAGGATATGTAATTGTACTTACGTGAAATTTCTTCCCTTTCAAATCTCCCATGCTGTTCAGCAGATGTATTAACAGCAGATGTATCAGGTGTTGTATCGTTTGGTATGTTGTGATTGCGAAGTATATTAAGTCTACATGTCGGACAAGTTTGTTGTCTTTGAAACCAAGAACGTAAGCAACTTGTGTGAAAAATGTGCCCGCAAGGTAGTTTTTTTGAATTTCCTGTCATGTCTTCCCTGGATATTGAAGAACAAAATTATATATTATAATTAGAAAAATATTAAATACGATTGAAATTCGTTTGACCCCTTTTGTTGAGCCGACACTCTGTTTTACCTTAGATATAAGTCTAGCTATAAGTCATAGTCAGCCTTATCGGCGACTCCGGGGGAAATCCAATTTCCCGGGAATCGATTCCTCCAATCGGCGATTTCCCGGGAAATAAACTTCCCTCGGAATTAAATTCAAAAGAATTTCGAAATATTTTGAGAGGTATTTTTTGTGAAATGACTTAAACGTTAACGTTTATCCGTTATTGGTTTAATGCTATCGTGGAAAATTAAACATTTGAATTGAATTTGCACAATGCATTTAATTGCTTTAAGATTAATCGTTAAAGAGAGGGAAAAGCTACGAAAGCATAGATCAATTCGTAGAGGTTTAAGAGATTGTTCTAATCGGCTGAAACTGTCGGAACATATTCATTCATATTCATATTCATATATTTATTCATTTACCAACTTTTCTCCAGGGGAATATATTTCCCATTTTCGAAGTTGTTTACGATTAGGAAAGGCTTTTTGGGGAAAAAATTCCGGGGGAAATTTTATTTATTTAGAACTGCAGCCCTAAAAAAAGGCTGCTATATCTTCCTCGTTGCTGCGAATCGGGAAAATTGGCAATGACGAGAGTATGACCAACACAGAGTACAAACATTGCGAAGATCAGCTGCGAGCTGGCTAAAGCAGAGAATGTTTACTTTCAAGTGGAGGGCTGTGCTCTGGAAAACGGATTATTTTTAGTGAAGTGCTCCATAGCCATCCTTTAAGTTAACCCCCCCTAGGAACCATGCTTTTTGAAGTTCTCAGGCCCCTTAAGGAGTAACTCAGGAATACGGCGGATGTGCTGACTACACCTAACCCAAGAGGTGGAAAGTCTTCTCCCATAATTAGTAGCGCGAAAAGAAAAAGGTTTAACTCGCATTGTCGCATTGTGGACATAGACCAACCTTCGGTTGAGACCATTGTTTCGATACGTGAATTCATTCCACCGGAAGCATTCTTATGTTTTGACCGGATTGGACTGATCCAAGATGCTGAGGGATGCCCACTTCTTTACTACGTGGTAAGGAGGACGGTGGACAAAAGAATACTCTACGAGCGTAATTTAGCAAACGAAAATCCGGGTAATCTCCGGTTCAGCACATCAATTTCTATTCGCGATAGAACGAATTTTATTGGTGGTTACAACTTCATCAAGCCCCAGCTGTCGTCAGCTCATAATGCTAACGTAGTTGTTCCCCTACGGCCAATTTACACTTAGAATAATTTAGAATAAGCTAGTTTGTTATAAAAAAAATAAAAAATGTTTAAGGTTAAGTTAATGTTAGTGTTAGGTAGTTAGGATAGTTAGATTAGTTGTAGTTTAAGCTATATTTACTTTTTTTTAAATAATTAATTAAATAACTAAGTTTTTTTAAACAATTTTCTTAGTTTTCGTAAGGAGAGTGCATTGGCACAACCCTTGTTAGCTCTGAACGCAACTTGGTTTTGGATAAGAAGTTCTTTGGATTTAATAAACCACCTTAACCATTGGGCTATTATTTTTTCTAACACCTTAGACATGCAAAGCACAAGGGAGATATGGTGGAAACCTACTATTAAACTTATATTTTTATTTTGTTTTGGAAGCGGAAGTACTGTTGCTGATTTCCAGTATTGGGGATTGTACCAGTATGCAAGATGCTGTTAGAGATTAAAAGAGAAAGATTAATCTAGATTTTGCTTCGAGTGGAAGATTTTTGAGCACGGGGTATGCTACTCGTCCTCTACTGGGTGATTTACATTTGAGTTTCGCCAGACAAGATTTTAGTTCCAGTGGGGTTATATATGTTTCAATTTGTCTAGCTGAATCTGCAGGAGTGTTGAAAGCAAGTGTAGTCAAGACTGAATTATTTTCGATTTTGAATTTGAGGAGGAAGTACTCACCTTTCGAGGAATTCGACCATTTGTGGGTAAAAAGGGTTGTTTATTTGCTTTGGTGAGGTTTTATAGCCCTCTGGTGTTGATATTGATTTTATTGAATAAGCAACAGCGTTGCCAGTAAGGCAACCAATGGTACGCCACAGTATTTTCTGGTGCCGACTTGGGGTTTATGGTGGAATTAAGATCATGCAGGCATCTCCTTTTGCTCTCCCTCATTGCTCTTCGAAACTTTGCATTAGCCCTTAACATATTAGATTAGTGGTGCTGGGATGTATTTAAAAATGTTCCACGCTGTCTGCTTTTCATTTCTTAGAATGGCCAATGAGGAGCTCCACCATGGTACTGTGCGGTTTTTAGGGGTGTGGAGAGCTTTGTGGATGGACTTGTTTGCAACTGTTTTTATGGCCTTGTGAAGCGAAGCGGCCCTTTATTGATATTGACTGAGATAGTGTTCCGTGACAGAATATCTAAGATGTGCTTGTCGTAACATTGCCAGTTAGCATTGTCAGTTTTAAATTTCGGGTTAAAAGGTAGTTTGCCATTACATGGGTCAAGGACAATAGTGGAAATAATTGGAAAGTGGTTAGGAAAGCTGTTATAGAGATCATCCAGTATTTCCCAAAAGACTGTTGTGTATAGTTCAGGAGAACAACATATAATATCCACGTTTGTTAGGGTTCCATGAGTGGAGAGGTGTATTAGAGAACCATCATTTAGGATTATTAGATTAGAGTTACTTATAAAAGACTCAACCTCCTTACTTCTGGTACTGGCGGTATTTGAGCCTCATAGAACACTCTAGGTGTTGACGTCACCCACAAGGATGAAAAGGGAGTGGATTTGAAAAGCATTATTTTCCAAGTCGTATTTTGAGAAAGTTTGGTCGGGCAGTATTTAGAACTGCAGCTCTAAAAAAAGGCTGCTATATCTTCCTCGTTGCTGCGAATCGGGAAAATTGGCAATGACGAGAGTATGACCAACACAGAGTACAAACATTGCGAAGATCAGCTGAGAGCTGGCTAAAGCAGAGAATGTTTACTTTCAAGTGGAGGGCTGTGCTCTGGAAAACGGATTATTTTTAGTGAAGTACTCCATAGCCATCCTTTAAGTTAACCCCCCCTAGGAACCATGCTTTTTGAAGTTCTCAGGCCCCTTAAGGAGTAACTCAGGAATACGGCGGATGTGCTGACTACACCTAACCCAAGAGGTGGAAAGTCTTCTCCCATAATTAGTTGCGCGAAAAGAAAAAGGTTTAACTCGCATTGTCGCATTGTGGACATAGACCAACCATCGGTTGAGACCATTATTTCGATACGTGAATTCATTCCACCGGAAGCATTCTTATGTTTTGACCGGATTGGACTGATCCAAGATGCTGAGGGATGCCCACTTCTTTACTACGTGGTAAGGAGGACGGTGGACAAAAGAATGGGTGTATATTGACATCAGTGTAAATTTGGTTTTAAGTTAAAATTCGAAAGCGAATGTAAATATATGAGAGTTGATAGGGACTTTTTTATAAGGTATGTTGTTTTTTATTAAAACCGCTATGCCTTGTTTTGAAGAGGTGTTATGAGAGTAGTTGTGGAAATACCCTGTGTAGCCATGAGGTGTCTGCTGTGCAGAAGAATACGCACAGTGGGTCTCTTGCAAAAACACAACACAAGGTCTTTGCTCTTCGGTAAAAAGGTTTAATTCGTTGTAGTTGTTGACGAAGCCTTTAATGTTCTATTGGAGGATTTTGAAACTGCTGTTAAATTGTGCAGTTTGATTTATGCTTGGATGAAAGGGTCGCAATACAGATCACACAGGTCAGGATGAGGACGGCAACGCCTGAAATCAGTCGATTCCGTCCACAACTCGATCGATATGGACTGCGACCTAATAGGTGGACTATTGTGAGTTGGATTATTGGTTGTCATCTGTGTCAAATTTATGGTAATAGAGCTAAGAGGGGAATCGAAAGATGAGGGGTTGGGGGTTTTGAGATTGGTGGAGATGGTAATGGGCGGTTTTGTAGTGTGGTAGTGCTAATTTTTGATATTGAAGAAGTTGAAGTTTGTTTAGAGATTGCTGAAGTTGTTGTGAATGTTGCGTTTTTGTTGGCTATTGAATTAGTTATGGCAGAGAGATAAGGCGCGCTGGATGGCGCCGTTGGATGGCCGGTTTATGTCTACTACTGATTTGCTCTGTTGCTTAGTTTTCTCAGCTCATGATTGGTTAGAGATAGTAGGATGTGTTTGGTTGTATGTTCTTTTAGCTTCGGCTACATTTATTTCTAGTCTTGATTTTAATGATTTCCTTAATTTGCAAATATTTTGGGCAAAAGGTGAATGAAGATGGATGAGCCCCTGCACAATTAGCACACATAGTTGCGGTTCATGAGGAGGCAGACCTTGTTTTTGGAGCATCTTTTTGTAGTGTGACCGAGTAGCTACAGTTGTGTTCATAAAAATAGCAGTGCTCCTCAAAAAAGACAAATAATTTTCTATTAATTCAATTTGTTTTATTATTTTTTCAAAACACGTATACAAAAGTAAAGTATTTTATTAGAATGTTCATAACTTTTAATTATTTTTTTGGTCTTAGTAATATTTCGAAGTTGTTCATAAAAATAGCAGTGTTTAGAATTATGCTGTGCCTAGACAATAGAAATCAATGAAACAATATGAAATCATTATTATTTACAGCTTACCATTAGTACTTTGTAGCAAAGTCTTTGTTTTTTATTACTGCGCTGCACCTTCGTGGCATTGAGTTCACTAGACTCCGATATCTCTTAACTGGTATAGCTTCTCATGAGTTTCGTACTACCTCTCACAATTCCTTGGCGTTTATTGGTTTAGCCTCATGAACAGAATTTTTAACGTCGCCCCACAAGTTCTCAATGGGGTTTTGGTCAGGGGATTGTGCTGGCCACTCCATAACGGTTATTCTTTTTTAATCAAACCAAGATTTTGCCTGTTTTGACGTATATTTTGGGTCATTATCTTTTTGATATACCCAAAAATTTCCTCCTCGGCATATGGCAGCATAACCTCTTCTAAAATTTTAACGTACTCAGCACCGTCCATTATACCCTTGATAGGATATATAGGTCCAACCCCATTATATGAGAAACAGGCCCAAATCATTAGTTTTGCTCCTCCGTGTTTAACAGTTTTAACCGTATAACGGGGATTATTTTCTTCATACTTTGGTCTTCTTACATATTCCCGACGACCCTTGGGCCCAAATAAGACTATTTTGCTTTCATCGCTGCACGGAATATTCCTCCATTTCTCCTTAGGCCAATCTTTGTGAAACTTTGCGAATGCCAATCTGTTTTGCACATGCTTTTTTGTCAAAAGCGGTACTTTTCGCGGGCTTCGAGCTGGTAGTTTAGCCTCTAAAAGACGTCTTCTAACCGTCAAAGCACGCACCGGAAGTTGGAGTTCATCCCTTATCTGTCTGGAGCTTATTGAAGGGTTTTCCTTTGCCATGTTGATAATTTTTCGGTCAGTTCGCTTAGCCGTCACTCTTTTTGAAACGCGTGTTTCGGGCCTAGCTTTCCAGTTTAGCGCATTGCTGACCATTTTCGGTAAACATCCATCCGCAACATCCTGAACGCAATTTTTTTTATCAAATTCCGCATATCTTCGGTACAATGTTTTGATCGACCCATATTTCTAACTTTATGTATGTTAATAAAAGACAACATATTCAAAAACATCCACTTACCAAACAAGAATACACAAATATTTTTTAAACTCTAAACAACAATTTCTAAGACACTTTATGGTAAACCCAAAAAACACTGCTATTTTTATGAACAGGCTTCAATCAACAGATTTCCGTGAATCAGTGAAAAAGGAAAAAGTAAGCCTTTAATTTTTATTTTTTATTTCTGGTATGGTATCTTCGTTACCGGAAAATACAATAAAACCGGATAAATATTTGGAAACTAAAAAAACTATAACTACAGCTATTTTATGAACACAACTGTAACAGTTACGACATCTCATCGTGTTAGGGATGTATTTCTTCACTTTGGCTTTGTACCAACCGATAGGTACAGTATTGGGTGGTTGATAGAAATTAAAGGTTAAAAGAACTAAACCTGTAGGGCGTTCTTTGCCGTGTATATTTTTTTTGTGAATTTGTATACGTTGGTCACACCTTGAGGTTTCATTTCCGATACAATTTCACTTTCGTCAATATTGATCAGGCAAGGGGTGTATACAATACCCTTGGATGAGTTTTAATTGGCGTGTAGTTTGGCGATCACAGGGCATTGGTTTGCAATATTTGTGATACGCCAGAATTTGTCCGCCACTCTTTGAGATTTCGCTAGAATTATGAGGTTACCATCCCTTAGATGAGAAATGCTATCATATTCATTATTTATAGCATCTATGGCTTTGTTTAAGACAAAAATGCTTACTTTGGACAGTGGTTGTTTTTCGTGTTTGGACGATATACAGTATCGGACAAAACATTTGCAACTAAAAGTGAATGCAAACAATTTCTTCAAATTCACGAGAATTTTATCAAAAGTCATAACATTATATATATCAAATGAAAGGTATGTATCTAATGTATATAAATAAAAATAATTTTCATTTTAAAAAAACAACATAAAATAATCCATTAGTTAAAATATTAGGTGACTTCAAATTTAAACGCGACAAAACATTGGCATCTAATGTGGAATCAAACGTAATTTGCATGATAAACGTTCCAAAATTACTGATTCCCATTATTTTTGATTTTAATTGCATTAAGCAAATGTATAGATCCCTTTTTCTGAAATTTCACTCATTTAAATATTTTCATAGAGAGCAGATCTTAGGTGATATTTATTGCAAAAGAAAAAAAATTAAAATGGCCCCAAACAAATTTGGTGATGCTTGAAGACAACGCATGGTAGATGATTTTAATTCAGGCAATACACAAAAAGAAATATCCGAAAAGTATAACATTAATAAGTCGTCGATTTCTCTAATTTTAATTCGATATTTTAAAACTATACAGGTAGCCGTTGTTCATTCCGGTGGTCGACCACGTAAAACAAATTCTCAAATGGATTCTATGATAGTTGGGAAAGTAAAAAAGAATCCCTTCATATCTGCACCCAAATTGGTTGAAGAGTTGCAGCTAACAATAAGTCCTAGAACGGTTTCACGTCGGCTGGCTTCTGCTGATTTCTGTGCCTATCGACCTGCAAAAAAACCATTGATTTCTAGCCGAAAACAAAAGAAGAGAATTCTGTTTGCTAAAGAACATTTGTTATGGGATATACAAAAATGGAGTGCAGTTCTATTCAGTGATGAATCGAAATTTAATATAATGGGCAGTGACGGAATAAATTACGTCAGGAGACCACTTGGCAAACGACTGCAATCGCGGTATTGCTTAAAAACAATCAAGCATGGTGGAGGAAATGTGATGGTGTGGGGCTGTTTTTCGGCTGCAGGATTGGGACCGTTGCATCGCATTAATGGTATAATGGACCAATGGATGTATAAAAATATCCTACATGATGTTATGCTGCCATTCGTAGAATGGGAAATTCCGTTGCGTTGGATCTTCCAGCAGGACAATGACCCAAAACATACAGCTAGGTCCGTGAAGAAATGATTTACCGATCAAAATGTGACAGTTATGGATTGGCCCCCGCAATCACCCGATTTAAGCCCAATTGAAAATCTTTGGGAGATCGTTAATAGAAAAATTAACAGAGAAAACGTAAAAAACGCGGACGAATTTTTCAAAAGAATAGAAAAGGCCTGGAATGAAATTCCTTCAACTACAATTCAAAACCTAATTTATTCAATGCCACGTCGATGAAAGGCAGTCATCGAAAACAATGGTTTTGCCACGAAGTGTTAATATCACTGAGTTTTCGCGCCCTTCCACTTTAGTTGCAAATGTTTTGTCGCGTTTAAATTTGAAGTCACCTAATATTTTAACTAATGGATTATTTTATGTTTGTTTTTGATATGAAAATTATTATTATTTATTTACATTAGATACACATCTTTCATTTGATATATATAATGTTATGGCTTTTGATAAAATGCTCGTGAATTTGAAGAAATTGCTTGCATTCACTTCCAGATGCACATGTTTTGTCCGATACTGTAAGTACGAATCGCGGGTTTTTCATATTAGTACATACATGAGGGGAGGACAGGGAAGTCTAAAAAGTTCTTGTTTTATTTTTCTTTGGACGGGGTTCAAACGGAAGTGTGTCGACATCCGCCAACTCGCTAAATCTGTTCGGGTTTTGTTTTGTTAGGCCCCAGGCCATGTTGGGGGCGGACAAATTACGTGTGACAAGTAAGAACACGCGGTTTACGAAAAAAAAACAAGCCGGCGAGTGAGCGAGAGAAATACAACTCGATTTGATTGAAGAGAGCAACTGTCAAATAGTCACCACGATGTTTGCTCTATGGAGATAGATGGAGACTGTGTAATTCAATTAGATTTAAAACATTGTCTTGAAATGATCGTTGAACCTTATCGACAAAGTGTTTCCACACATTTTTGCGAAACACAAAAACTATGATTAATGTAGTGACACAGCAATTTCAGTGGCAAAGGACTAGGATGTAGACCACTAATAATGCATAATTCAAAATCAAATCGTTGGTTCATTGCAGTAACGGTCAGTCGCACAAAATTTGTGCAACGGAACGAGCGTAGTGGGGGACATGGACCTGTGCACACGAGGCAACGTTGTTGGTCGCACTTAACATGACGAGCTGCCAAAACTATCCTTGTCCCTGCACAGATCAAGTCGATATACAGCCTCCTTGTGGCGCCCCCATCATAACATACGTTGTGTAGTGAACCAATGTATGCAGCGTACCCCTCTGCCCGAGAGTTAAAAAAAGGGCCTGGCCTACCAATCTGTAGGTTGTGCGTGAGGCTAACTCCCTCACCAAGTAAAAACCGACAAGTTAAGAGACAACAACATGCCTCGGATATGGACGGACCTATTGTTGACGACCGCAGCAAACGAATAAATGACAACGATTTTCGATTTTGCACGTGGAATTTGAGGTCCCTTAACAGACCACTTGCAGCCGAACAACTTGCGGAGGCCCTTGCCTGCTACAAAGCAGGTATCACCGCCATCCAGGAAGTGCGGTGGGATGGGCCGGGTAAAAGGAAGATGTCGTTCACAGACCTCCAGCGAGTGCGCACGTGTTTCGGCTTCGCGAACAAACGTTGAGTGTGATCCAAGTGGGGATCTAAGTAGTGCGAAAGAAATCCAGTGTGTAGCCTAGTGGCAGTTTTCAAGTGTAGTGAGCTGTGGAACCCGGGTTCAATTCCCGTGGTGGAAGAGGAAAAAAAATTTTATTATTTATATTTAAAGACACATAGTGCGAAAAACAAAAACAAATCAAAGAACAATGGAAAGTGAGTGAAGCTGCAGAAGCTGCAGCAGCAACAACATCAGCAGAAGCAGCAACAGCAGGTCGAGCAACGCACAGCCAGGAAGGAGAGAAGCCCGCCAATCAACGTCTTCGGCCTGGATACCAAGGATGTGGTGAAATTATGTAAGTTGGCCACTGGCAAAAAGCCACAGAAAAGGGGAATGCCCCTTGGGAGCGGAAAAAGTTGAGAATAGGGCGCAGCTTACGTGTGTGCTCTGTAAGGGCAATGGTCACCCCGCAAACTATCGGGGATGTCCAAAAGCCCAGGAACTCAGGAAATTGATTCAGGCTAAGAGGGCTGAAAATGGTAGCAGCGAGGCCCGCTCCTCGTCTTCCAGCTACCACTGTTACGCAGGCTATCTCCTTCGCTCAAATGGCATCAGGAAGGAAGCCGGCACAACAGACAGCGCCGACGGTGGATCAGGTTCCTGTGACCAGTCAACCAACGGACAACGTAAGTCTCCAGACTGTCATGCTAGCAGTGACGGCAATGAAGGAACAGATGCTTGCTATGCAAGCACAGTTCCAGAGCCAGATGACTGCTATGCAGAAGCAGTTTGAGAAACAGTTCCTCGAACAATCAGCGCGAGTAGACCTCATCTGCTCGTCGGTGTTTGTGCCTAACGCGTCGATATAATGGCTGCGCTGGTAACTAGAATCCTTAAGATCCTAGCAGTGAATGTAAATTCGCTGATTAGGACCGAGCGAAAACTGACTTTGTCTCACTTGTTGCAGACACATAATCCTGACGTGCTGATGGCTAGCGAAACAAAGCTAAACCAGACGCGCAACCTCAGGTACAAAAACTACCATGTCATTAGGAGAAACCGGCCCAAATCCACTCAAGGGGGGGGGGGGTCTCACTCTTAATCAAAAAAGACCTTTGTCATAAGTTCATATATAGCAGTGAAGTGCGTACGTTCGAGGTGCTAGAAGCATGCACTGCACGCATTCCTATCCAAGGTGGAAAGAGGTTGTTTGGAAAGAACCACAAGGAACTGCTTGACCACGGTGAAGTACGACAGTGACCACTGCAGACTTGCAGCGGCAATCCAGTCCCGAACGAGCTTGAGAAACTAGGGGAATGTGTCCGGGGTACCCTTATGATTACAATAAGGCCTTATCCAGAGAACTACGTTCGAGTGGAATCAATCTCCCCACAAACAGAAACCTGACGAACGAAGAGGCTGACAGGCACCTCAAACAAACAAACGACGCAATACGACGAACAATGGACGCGAGCATTCCGGAGGTAGCGCAAACCGATGTCGGCGACGTCTATCGAAACGCTACCATCGATTTACTTCACGTGCACAAAAGTAGACTCCTGACAAGACTTAAGCTCTTGTACAGACGGTTTACAGTTCCACAGAACGCAGAGGTGCGGTCATTGAAGTCGCAGATCAAAAACCTCCAACAGTTAATCAAAATTCATTATGGGCAGTGGACGACAACTTCTTCGTAGTTAAGGATCCCAAGGAGAAGGTTGAAGCAATCGGTGCTGTTTTCCAGAAAGTGTACACGATCAACGAGTCTCGTAGGCCAAACCACGATTTGGAGAACAGAGCCTTGCTAAACCACTTCTATCTCCGAGAGGAGATAAGTCAATGGTGATCTGAGAACCCAGGTTTAACCAGGTTCAGTGACGAACACATGGCAAATAATGCCGTCGTCGTAGATGAAAACATCTTGATTTCCAAGGAAGATCTCCAGAGCATCTTCAACTCACTGTAACACTGTTTAACAATGCGTTGAGTAATGCCTATTACCCGGCGCATTGGAAAACTGCTGTTGTGCAACCGATCCCTAAACGGGACAAGGACACTTCTATCCCATCAAATCTCCGGTCGATTAGTCTTCTTTCGTGCACAAGCAAAATCTATGAGAAGGTAGTTATAGACGATCTAAAAAATTGGGTCGAGGAAAAGAAAATTTACCAGACAACCAGTTCGGAATTAGGGCGGGGCATGATACTATACATGCCGCGTCTAAGCTGGTATCCGACATTCAATGGAATAATTGCAAAAAGCAAGCCACGGGCTGGTTGACTTGGAGAAGGCCTTCGACACTGTATGGTTAGAAGGACTTTTCCTCAAGTTGGTCAGATACGGTATTAGTATTAGTAAACCACTGCTATATATGATCTATGATATGATCACAGGTAGAAAGTTCGTTGTGAAGAATGGCAACGTAACTTCTACCACATTCTTTAACATAAAAAATGGTCTGCAACATCATCAGATCACTAGCGATCTTATAGGTTCTATGCCGCACTTAATAGCTAACGCCGATGATATCATTACGTACAGATCAGGTCCGAAGGTCGAAGTAATAAATATCCTCTTGCAACGTGACTTCGAGATAATCCAGCGATTTTGCGACGACTGGAAGTTGCAAGTCAACTTCCGGAAGTGTGAAATCATCCTCTTCAGGACCCCGCTGTCTAAGGCCTCATGGGATACAAAGAGAAACTGGCGTAAATTTCGCATATTGGACTCACAAGGACGGCCGTTAGCTGTGAAAAATGTAGTCAGGTATCTTGGCATTTGTTTGGATCAGTATCTATATTTCAACAGACATATAGTGGACCGGCGACTTAACTACAAACACACTGTCGCACGCAACCTCGAGGATCTGCTTCGGTTCAGCAAAGCGATCTTTGCTCGAGACAGGAGAGAGTCTGCCAAAGAAGGACAATTTCACTGGTGGTTGCACCGTATTCGGCCTCCGCCGCCGTTGGCTTATCAATGATAGGGGACAGTTGGACATTGTAGTGGCCAACTTACATAGTTTTTAAGGGTAGTAGTGTGAGTCAGATTAAAAAAAAGAAAAAAAAAAGGTGCATCACGCCGTAATGTCACTATATGTCAACCATATACATAACACATACGCCCTGGTGCACGCGTTCGTATTGTGCTACGGATATAGTTTAAGATAGATTTATATATACTCTTATGTTAGGCTAAGTTATATTTAGGGTAGATTAAGTTAGTCCTAGAAAAAAAAAATTAGATCATATAGCCAAGTTTTTTAAAGTTGTCTTCGTCTATAATATAATATAATGTAAGTTAATTTTAAGATTTAAATCGAAAAAAAAATTGGACGCCGAAAGGCATATTAAAGTTAAGATTAGATTAGCTTAGAGTACCCGCATAGGGTCAGTAAGTTAGGCTAAGAACATTGTTCACGAAGTTAAGCTAGCTTTAAGTAATTTTGTCTAGCACGTAAGGAAAGATACAGAATTAAAATTAACAAAAATTGCAAAAAAAAACAAAAAAAAAGGAAGATGAAGAACTGCGACATCATCATACGGCGACTGCTACAGGGAGAGAAGGTAGCGCTTATTCGGATGCGGATTTGTTGTTCGAGGCAGACTTAGGCAAAAAGTCATAAGCTACGATCCCGTAAGCGAATGCCTCATGACGATCCGCATTCAGGCTAAATGCGGGAACATCAGCCTGATATGCGCTCACGCCCCGACAGAAGAAAAGAATGACAACAGCAAGGATGAGTTCTATGATCTCCTAAATAGAATATACGATCGATGCCCTAACTATGACACTAAGATCGTTCTAGGATTTCACCACCTCCGGAAACGGTACGCGGTTCCCACATCTAAACATCCATAAAGGAACCTGGCGATCCCCTGAGCAACAAAACCGTCAACTAGTTTGATCACGTTGCGATCGACGTCAGACACTTCTCCAACATTCTCGATGTCCGACCATTCCGAGTAGCCAACATCGACTCGGATCATCACCTTGTTGAAGCCAATGTAAGAACCTAGATATAGAGAGACAGACCAACGGAGTCGAGATAAGCCAAAACGGTTTGACGCCGGAAAGCTACAATGGCAACCGATCACTGGGATCTTTGTCGACCGAGTCTCCCTGAAACTCTCCAAAGTTCGACGCTGCCTGCACTGACAATAGAAGAAGAATGGAAACGTTGTCAAGAAGCCATTAAAGAAGCTGCCACTGATGTGTTGGGTTTCACGTCGCCACCCAGAAGAAACCCATGGTTTGACGACGAGTGCAGGCAGGCACATGCAGCTAAAAAGGGGATATACAAGGCAACACTGCGTCGAACAACAAAAGCTGTTCGCGAGCTCTACGAACAGAAAAGAAGGGAAGAGAACCGGCTTCTCAGAAATAAAAAAGGGAGCATGAGAAGCGCGCGGTCGAAGAAATGGAGAAGTGTTATAACAGAAATGAAGTTCGAAAGGTGAAACACTTATCCGGTGGATATAGGGTTGGGACCGAAGCTTTCCGGGACCAAAACGGAGACCTGTTCAAAGCGGCTGGGATGAGCTGGTTGAGCTGGATGCACCAGCTCATCTGTGAGATATGGTCTGAGGAAAGCATGCCCGACAAGTGGAATCTCAGCACCGTATGTCCGGTCCACAAGAAAGGAGACCCATTCGACTGCGCCAACTATCAAGGGATTAGTCTCCTTTACATCGCATACAAGATCCACTCTACCGTATTGTGTGAACGCCTGAAACCGTTCGTCAACAACCTGATAGGTCGTTATCAGTGTGGTTTTAGGCTAGGAAAGTCCACAATCGACCAAATCTTCACATAACGGCAGATTCTGGAAAACACCCAAAGAGAGAGATCATGCGTAATTCACAAGTCAAGACCAGAGGCAGAATCTTCTAAAAGTCAGTTCAATTGCTAGCTTACGCCGACGATATTGACGTGATTGGACGAACACAGCGAGCCGTCAATGAGGCGTTTGCTGACATTGAAGCAGAAGCGGCTTAAATGGGTCTGGTGATTAATAAGGGCATAACCAAATATATGCTGTCATCAAGGAAGCACACACAACATCGGCGTCTCGGACAGAGCGTCACACTAGGCAGCAGAAACTTCGAGGTAGTCAAGGACTTCGTCTAATTCCGCTCCGAGGAAAATAGGGACAATAAGACAATAACCAGTACCGAAATTAAACGCAGAATCACTCTTGAAAATCGCTGTTTCTTTGGGCTCAAAAGGCAATTGAGTAATAAAGCCCTCTCTCGAAGAACTAAGCTTGCTTTATATAACACCTTGATCATCCCAGACCTACTTTATGGCGCCGAAAACTAAACGTTACTAAAAGCGGATGAGGAAGCCCTTAATCTTTCTGTTTTCGTTGATGGCATCTGGAGAAGAAGATTTAACGACGAGCTCTATGGGCTGTACAGCGACATGAGCCTAGTCAAGCGTCTTCGGATACAGCGCTTACGATGGCTAGGCCATATAGAGGGCATGCACACCACTGCTCCGGCCCGAAAAATCTTCGAATCTGAGCCAATGGGACAACACAACAGAGCACGGCCTAGGCTAAGGTGGCGCACACAAGTGGAGGACGACCTCAACCAACTTGGAGTGCGCAACTGGCGGCAGCTGGCGAAAGATCGTACTGGCTGGAGAGGCATGTTAGTTGAGGTCCAGGTCCAACCCGGACTGTAGCGCCACAAGAAGAAGAAGAAAAAGAAGAAGAAGGAACGAGCTTAGAGGTCAGAAAACGGTATAAAGTTCTCATTCCGAGAATTCCAATAATTCCAAATTGCCATTCGTGTATAATCGCATCCAATTTCTAATTCGTCTCCAATTCACCAATCAATAGATCAAATCATTTAATATTTATGGCCTGAATCTGATCGTTTTGACCTGACAACAAAATAAAAATTTTGCAAGCTAGCTTTTGATATTGTGGAATATATTCTGATACTTTCGATATTAAAGAAGTAACGAACATCAAATACAATGACCGAAAATATCGGTAGTCAGTGAAATCGTTGAATGTGCACTAATTTTAAGACTGATTCGAGTCGCAAGGAATTCAACATTAAAGAAAAATCGTCTGAAAGCATTTAAGTAATGTTGGATATAAAACTGCAAAAGTTAACACGAAAGAAAGTTATGAAACGAGTTTGAATTTACTCCTCTGAATTGCAACAACATCGACATAGTTTTTGAACGCAAACGCTGGTGAAGGGAGATCTCACACTCAAAAAGTTATGTGAAATGAGCTTGAATTTTTTTAGTTTGAACTGCTCTGTTCATTGTTTTTTACCTCTTTGGTCCGGATTGTCCGGATTTGTTTTAAATAAACAGCATTTGCCGGAAGTTTTGATTCCAGATGCAGCCCGTCGAATGTTTGTAAAAGTTTTTGGTCGATCTGCTCCGACCTATGAATTATGCAAAGTGGCCTCGATGCTTTAGAAGTGGTGATTTAAGCGTTGAAGACAAAAAGCGTCTTGGCCAGCCTAAGAAGTTTCAAGATTAAGGATTTGAGGCTTTACTAGGTCAAGATCCGTGCCAAATGCAAAGTGAATTCGCAGAATCGTAGGGAGTGACTCCGCCAACAATTTCCGTTCTGTGAAAGAAATGTGAATTGAAGAAGAAAGAAAATTGCGTGCCGCACGAGTTGAAAGCGAGAAATTTCGAAAGGCGATTTTTCATCTCGAAACTGGAGATAAAATGTAGATATACTACGATAGCCCCAAGAAGGAAAAATTCTATGCACGTCATTCGCGTTTCATTATCGTTTACATCAACTACAAAGATAAACATCCACGGATCAAACATCTACAGCTCTTAGTCCCTGCAGCGATCAAAATTTACCTGGAAATGCTAAAATGACAATACTTTGAGTGAAATAGACCGAATCAAACCGTAAAGAGGTTTACAGTATCGTAAAAAAGTTGTTGTTATATTATGGTAAAAAAGTATAGCGGCGATGTGTAAATGATGTAACAAACATTGTGACATATTCAATTCCAAATGTAATTCAAGAATTTAAGCCACTAACCTGCAAATGATGCATATATTATCAGACAGCCTGAGTTCTTCTGAAGTCGCATCGGGGTAGAGTGTGTTCATGTTACGTATTGCACGTCGTGACATTATTACGTCACTGAGTGCCTTTTTGAAGTTTCTGGAAATACAAAAAAAGAAACAAATAAATTTATTCATTTACTTGCATAAAGAACAAGGACGTTAAAATATGAACTGTAGCACAAAATATTTTTGCATAAAATCAAGAGACATTATAGAATGTCTCATCCATATAAGACATTTATCCAAATAAAATTCCGTGAGAAAAGACATCTGATATTTTATTTATCTTATTATTAATATTGTAAGAATATTTTTTTATTTTGTATAATGTATTTTATATTTTCGTCATCAAGAATATTTAAAGTAAGAGCAAATTTAAAGCACTCTGCGGGCGTTCTCAGACAATCTACAAATTTAATTTTTTTGCCTTTCGACTTCTTTCTTTTTGTTTGTTGGCACGCATCTATAGTGCGGACTAAACACCAAGTTATTACTATCTGTCTCTGTCTATTGCAATCGGGTTTGATGGCGAAAGAATTGCTTCAAGAGAGGTATACGCTCATAAGGTTTTTGATCATAAGGACCAGAGAGGTAAACTGAAATTACTTTCAAAGTTACAGACAGTTACCGAGCGAAATATTTAACTAATTATAGATGGGATAATATGTATAACAAGTCTTTAATTTCATAAAAAAAATATGTATTTCTTTTAACTTCTCCTGATATATAGAATACAATAAGATTGCCAATTGTTATGGGTCAAGAATTGAATCTCAATCTAATTTAAAGAAAATAATTATTGAATTAAGAATTTTGTTAAGAACAAATGTAATATGTTAAGTTGAAGTAACGCGTTTTATTTATTAAAATGGCTACTTATTTTGAGAGCGCTTGAGCGATAGCAGAAAGCATTGAATTTTGAATACAATCCATTCCACTCTATTGGTTTTATCCCATTTGATTACGCCGTCAGTGACGGAACTAAAAGTGGTTAGCATACTCAGCCATTCCAGCTTAAACTTTTCGGTGAGACATGATCACCGGTAGACCTTTTGATTAGGAATTGGTTTGGTCAGCGTTTTCTTTATAACAATATAGGCCAGCGAATTTGTGGATTTGGTTTACCTTTGGGACCTTTCAGAACTTCTGACCTTAGCATTAGTGCTTAAAAGAATTTCACACGTCTGATAAGCGCATTGCACTCATATCCAGCATATTTTCCCGGTTTGCCTTTGTAATTCTGAAAACTAATCAACTACATAACCTAATAGTCTCTTTGCAGCTCGAGTCATACTACACTTTTTCCTTTCGTTTAATACTCTACACTCTATGAGGAATAACGGATTTTATGCCTAGTAATACGAAAAATATTTACGATCGTATTAGCGGCGGCATCCACCGACATATCAAGGAAACACAGTGACTAGAAATAATTCCTTAAGGATTAATGAGTCCGCTAATATTGGCTTTCTCGTATAACCAGGCAGCTTTTCTTTTTTCTGATTTTGTTCTGTATCATCAATCTTAAAAAACATGCCGACGTAATACAAACAGCTGAATTCTATCAGATGCCACAATTATTCTGAAAAACTATAAAATGATGTCCATTTAAACAACGTTGTCCGCTACCACCCCGACCCGAAACCCTTCGGATGAACTATTATAATAAACATTGACGCGGTGAAAGGTATCTTGAATTCGAAACTGTTTGCTTATACTACATTTTATACTGGGACTACAGACGACGAAGATCACGATTCATTAACACCAAACCATTTTTATTAGATTCATCCAGTGAATATAAACCGGCGAGTATTCTACGATTGAACTATAACACCGAGAATAATTTGGCTGGCAACGCAACGCTTTGGAGCCCTCTACTGGAAGACGCTGAAACTTATCAATTCAAATATTTTTTGCTTGACGACTTACACAATAAACCATTTTTTTATATCTTCAATCTGCTTACTAATTAAAGAACCTGAAGCATAAGGTAAAAACCTTAGAAATACCACCTAAAATTAAATTATTCTATTTTTCCTAAAGTGGAACAGTTTCCATAGAGAACAAAAATCGCTATTCGGCTAACGGGCATCTCATATTAATGCATATTACACAGTAAATCATTTAAATGATTAGTATTCCAAACATAACAAAATTAATCGCATATTACCTTATTGTGAAGAACATTGGACGAAATACAAACATCGGCAATGCGTATATTTTCGCCATTATAACCACAAATAAAACGTACAGAAGAACTTTTATGAAGCCTATGATCAGTTCAGTGTAGAGAAGAAAGACTGCTTTATTTTCCCATTGATTTTCAGTCTGCATCTCCGCGGCATGTAGCGCATATTTGATTCCAATGTTGCCAATAACAGTTAATAAAATTCCGTATTCAAAGCCAAACACGAGTTGTACTGTTGGGCCCCGCACTATTGTCGAATTGTACGCATGCTGTAGTAGGTAATAGTCCAGGAATCCCAAGATAACCAGAAGACTCAGAACTCTTACGTGAAAAAGCAAGCCCAAGACAGGACTTCGCTCCATCTGCAATGATAAATTATAAGATGTGCTTTTTCAACGATAATAATTGGAATAATGATAATAATAATAATAATTCATGAAGAAGAAGGCATCATCGTAATTGGATTGGATTCAAATGGGTTGAGGAGATGTTTTGCAGTGCGCAGTCTGATGTGTTCTAATTTTTTTGTGTCTCCCATCCATGCCATTAAGTTGAAGCAAATTGCTTAGACATTGAAAATAAGATATCACAGGAATGAGTAATATTGTATTCGCGTGCTGTTAAGCCATAAAATCGCAACCACCTGAGTGGGTGATAAGACGGCGAAACGCTATAAGAAATATTTGTTTTGATAAGCAGCATTATTCATTGTCTGGTAAGGAATTAAATTTGCATTTAGGCACTCGCGCGCTTAATGATTGATACGTGGTTATCGTGTGTGGCAAAGGCACAAGCCAGACTATGCCAGTTAATTTAATGAGAGTTTCATTGTTGTTCGTGGAAGATAGCCGCCAAGAAATGACACTTCGACGCCTATTCGCACTCAAATTACATGCATCGGTTTTTTTCAGAAATTTGTTATAACACAACGACGGACGAACACAAGCATGAGTAAGGTTGAACAATTTGGACAGTTGGACAAACCATACGGTTAGCTTCCCAATCAAGGAATTGCAAAAGCCCTATTGAAGTTCACTAAAACACATGACGATTCCTTTATGAATAGTGGTTTTAAACGTTGCTCTTAAAAAAACGTCAACAGTTTTGAACCTGAATAATGATGCTTTACGTGGCAGTGTTCCATAGTGACACATGCAAACATCATTCGTCTGTAGTCTCAATTCAACGGACTTTGAACAGAAAGTTAATGGCAGAATTCTATTTCAAGAGTCCGTGGTATTTATTCTCTAGACAAAGTTTCCAATTTGACCAACGCCGATAAATTCTTAAAAGTTATACGAATTGACACTATCCCAGTGAAAATCTTCCCATAATAAAGTCAACTCGGTGAAACGAAGAATCTTTTCTAAGCACAAGATAGACATTCCTAAGGAATAGTTATGGAAGTGAAGAAAATTATGAAAAGAAGATGATGAATCAATGAATTGCAAGGTAGAAGAATACATTTCCAGTCCAATGGGATGCATATACTGTCAAAAACTAGGCCACTCAAGAAATCACTGCACCAATATCGCTGTCTGTAAAGTGTTTCCTCCCTCCGCCTCATGAAGTATGTACACGAATGAACAGTATATACTGCAGAGAATAAAGTCATACTGGTCCCATTTTCAAATCAGTTAACAAAATTAAGGCCGAGCGACACTATACAGTACGCGACGCGACGACTTCAACGACAATGCTTTCCTACATCTCTTACCATCACCCACCAAGCGTGGACCAAAACGCACTATGGCAGAAATAATAATAAAACGTATTTATAATAAAGGGGTCCATGCATTAGTTCACCTTTTGGAAAACAAAATTAATGAAAACCTAGCATCATCCAGACACAACATACAACGGAAATACCTCTAATCCTACAACTGCATCAATGGGGTATACCTAGAGAACTTTAAAAGGTAGTTTGAGCAATGTCGGTAAGAGTATGATGGTATGAAAATCGTGGTCGCCGTGGCATAGTGGTAATGCCCCT
Source organism: Eristalinus sepulchralis (assembly GCA_944738645.1). Classification (NCBI taxonomy): domain Eukaryota; kingdom Metazoa; phylum Arthropoda; class Insecta; order Diptera; family Syrphidae; genus Eristalinus; species Eristalinus sepulchralis. The sequence continues at coordinate 63,335,684 of OX122882.1, read as the reverse complement.
CAGTAGTGCCGATCAGAAACAAGATTGGCAGGCATATAATTTTATCGCGGGTCCCAGGGCACGCGGATATTCAACTGATTTCGCAGTAAGCCTCTAATTTTCCTCTCATATTAGAGGACAAAACTAAAGCACCCCCCTTGAGGAAATAGCATATACCAAAATTGTTCGACTTATAACAAATAACAGGGTTAAGCTATAAGAATGAAGTTTTCTTCCTGATTTTCTATTCTTTTAACTTTATTTAGCAAACCAAAAAAGTGAACATAACATCTATTTGTAACAACAAAAAACTAAAGTAAAATTTATTAGAAATAAAATATCCAAATTTCAGTTGGACAAAACTAAAGCACCCCCTAATAAAACGATACAAAATATGAAAAAATAAATATAACAAGAACATAGAACATATTAATATTTCGTTGCGAACCCTTTTGCCTCTATGACAGCAATACATCTTTTTGGCATTGTGTTAAGCAGGCTGTCTATTACACTCATAGGAACACTTTGCCATGCATCCTCTACCGCCGTGTACAGTTGATCCAAATTGTTGCACTGGTCCCGGTTTATTCGCCTGTTAACTATTTCGCACAAATTCTCTATAGGGTTAAGGTCTGGGGACTGTGCCGGCCAATCCAGAACTTCTATTTTGTTGTCATTAAACCAACTTTTCACAACTTTGCTAGTATGTTTTGGATCGTTGTCTTGTTGGTATATCTACTTCAAAGGCATTTCTTCTTCTGCGTACGGTAACATCACTGTTCTTGGTATTTCCAAATATTTGAAGCGATCCATAATACTATTTATTCTATGGATTGACCCGATCCCTCAACCAGAAAAGCATCCCCAGACGAGCAATATATGCAATATTTCGGATCCAATCATTTTCCTCGCAGTCTCCTTATTCGAGTGATGCCATCTGAATTTGATTTATTAAATTTAGATTCATCTGAAAAAAGGACTGTTTTCCATTTTGAAATTGTCCAGTTCAAATATTTGTGTGCAAACTTCAATCTCTTCTTTCTGTTTTTTTTTTCAGAAATAAAGGGCTTTCGTGAAGGGCGACGGCTAAATAACTCGAATTGTATAGCCTTTCTACGAATTGTTCTTGCACTCACTGGCAATTTCAAATCTTTCACAATTTGGTTGGAAGAAATTGTTGGATTCTTCTGTATTGCTCTTTTTATTAGAGAATCATCCCTTGAACTCGTTTTTCGAGGTCTTCCTCCAGAATGTGTGGTTGTTGTCTCACCATTTGTTTTAAACTTTCATATCATACGCGATATGAAGGATCTATTTATTTTGTATTTCCTGCTTATCTCATGCCATTTTTAAAATCATTTATAATTTTTTGTTTGAACACATCATTATAACAATTTCTTGCCATTTTAATGATTTCTTAATAGCCTCAACAACTTTGTTTCAATTTACTCACTTCAACTGTGCTTTCTTGAAATTTTTGCACAATATTTATACTGTGGACAACGGTAAAACAGAGAATTTTTAAATTTATTTAGGAAATCAGTTTGGGAGAAACTTTGATTTGGCAGAAATATGTTTTTGTACGAGGGGTGCTTTAGTTTTGTCCAACTGAAATTTGGACATTTTAAGTTTACTTTAGTTTTTTGCTTGTCATCGCTATTGCACAAGTAACAGAGATTTGGTTAAATAACCTTGCTACTGACAATTTATATATTTGTTAACAATCTGTATAAGAATTCATTATTTATGGCAGAGGAAAACCTGGTAACAAAAACCTCTATATAGTGAAAAACAGTACATAAATATATGAATACGACTAATAATGGACTTAGAAAGGGAAGATGGTGCTGTTTTTCCTTGATTTTAAGTGATACCCTAAGAAAACTAAATACACACAGTTTTAATAATATAAATCAATTATTAATTAAATAAATAAATAAGTATCTAAATCAATAAATAAATAAATAAGTTAATAAATAAATAACAAACGAGATAAATAGGTATATATATGTGTTAGTAAATAGATAATTAAATAAATAAATAAATAAAAGTATAAACAAAGACGTATTATGTATCATAATATTAACTTGAAATCAAGTAATTATCAAATTGATTGCAACACTTTTCTGTGGCTTAGCAGGAAACAGGTTTTCTTTTTCTAGTCAGTCTTTGAAGAATTTAATTTTTATTTTCCATTTATTTAGATATTTTTAACATCATTTGCGACAGATTGCAATTTCGTTACAATGTTGCAACCTAACCTAACCTAATAGGACGGTAACTGCTCGCCAGGGATGGGTCTTTACAAGGTTTTTGGATTGGTATAATTTTGGATGTTTTCCATTCGCGAGGATAGTAACCTATTTTTAAACAACTGTTAAATAGTTATATAGTTATATTCAATGGTTATGACTTGCTCATTTATTTCGTCTAACAAGTGTTCCACTAAGTTCTCCACACTACTGGTTATGGAGTTACCTATAGAATGACTATCAACGAAAACCTTAGCTAATGCATTTGATTTGAAATAAAGAGATTTCTACGTTTAATAACCTTAATTATGTTCCAAAAGGGTTTTATACGATTATCTAGTTCAGCTTCTTGTTCTAATTTTGGTTTCTTATATCCATAATATGGACTTTTATTCTTCTAGTTACATCCTAAACTAGAATCATAAACACATTGTCCATAGTTATAATCCATCTAGTCCTAGCATAATTCCTTGTTTTGATTAGTTCTATAATGTAATGTGGGAGGACATTTTTGTTGAACATTTTGGTACGGATTGATCAATGCAGTTTAGTATTAGGTCGGTGAAATATCTTACCCCTTCATCAATATTGCCTTGTTCTATATCGTTAGGGAGAATATTCTGCCAATTTCTTAAATGGCAGGTTATTTTATTCCTACAGTTGATCAAAAAAGAAATCGGATACATACCTATTTTCTCCTACAAACCACAAAATACAACAAAAAAAAAAACTCAATCAATTAATGATTATACGTTTTTTAAAGCGCGGCAGATGAGCACTGGATTGTACAGCAGGTTAAGAAAAACCGACAACTAAGTGCACCTAAATTGACTGTAGAGGTAAAAAACTATTAACAAAAAGATGTTCATCCGGAAATCGTAAGAATCGTGTTGAGAAAAAATAATCTCCATGGAAGAGTCGTCCGCAAGAAGAACCAAATAAAAAAAAAGACTTTGTTAGGCAACATCAAAACAAAGATTTTTCTTTTTGGAATCGTGTTTTGTTCTCAGACGAAAGTAAATTTAATTTATTTCGATCTGATGGACAAACATATGTGTGGAGAAAACCAAACGAGGAGCTAAGGGAAAGAAATCTACGACCAACTGTTAAACTTGGAGGGGGCTCAGTTATGGTTTCGGGTTGCATTTCCGCGGCTGGATCAGGGAATCTTGTTTTTATCAACGGAAACATGGATCAATAAAAATACATAAACATTTTAAAAGATAATCTGAACCAAAGTGCTTAAAAATTGGGAATAAGGAATGAATACCCCTCTTACCAAGGCAATGACCCCAAGTACATAGCTCTTAACACACGTCTGTGGCTCTTGTATTACTGTCCGAATGTGCTCGAAACCCCACCAAAATCACCAGACTTAAATGTCATTGAACACCTGTGAAGCTACTTAGAGATTCAGTTGAAGAACTACTCCATTTCAAGCAAAAGGGACTAAGAACACGCCTTAGAAACGGAATGGGAAAAAATACCAGTATCATTCTGTGAAAAAATGGTGAAACCGATGTCAAACAAGTTGAATGCGGTGAAAAAAACCAAAGGACTGCCTTCTAAGTATTAACTTTTTTTTGTTAAGTTATATAACCAAGTGTCCGATTTCTTTTTTTATGTTTCTTTAAGAGACATAATTTCAAACTGTGCTGAAACCAATGTGTATTAATAAATTAATTTTTGTTTATTGTTTATTAAGAGTTCATAATACAAGCTTGTTGTATGTTTTGTGTTGTTGTTGTATTTTGTGGTTTTTAGGTCAAAAAATAGGTGTGTGTCAAATTTCCCTTTTGAGCAACTGTAAATAGATTCCAGTTTGCGTTTTTATAGTTGTAAACAACATTTCGAGCCGGATTGGGTTCCAAAAATGAGCTACAAGTAACTGGAAGGTGATCTGAGCTTAGATCATTTATCACAGTGGGCTGGCTGTAAAGTTCAGGCATATTGGTAAGAAATAAATCCAGGGTTGATGCAGTAGCTCTTTGATTTGGTGGGATATATGTTGGATGAGGTAGATATAAGATATGAAATGGATGTATCGTAAACGGAAATATCGTTCTGCCTTAATAGTTCACGCAAACCACGATTCAAATCAAGGCCTTTTCCAGGAGAGCTGCGACCCCCAGGGAAGTAAACACAGAATATTTTCATAACACGACCATTACACTAAAGGGTATTTTGACTTCTAAGTTCTCAATTAATTTGGTTTTCACGATTGGAAGAAGATCTTTTTACCACAATGGCAACATCACCTCCCCTTCGATCGTTACGATCTAGACGATACACAATATAATCCCTATTTGACAGTTTTCTAATATTTGAATCAAGACATGTTTCAATAACAAGACACACATCAATATAATGGGTGCTTAAGAAAGCAAAAAATTCGATTACTTTATTGCGAATGCTTCTAGCATTCTAACACGTAATTTTTAAGCCAATATTTATAATTATTTACCTTGTTGATGAAAATACTTAATAGCTAATTGTGCAATAGTGTTAAATTGTTCAGTTTTTGAAGTACAATTTCCAAGTAAAGTGATCATCTCAGCTGTGAGTCCGTTGATTTCTTCGATGGTGAAAAGCTCACTTGAAGCTTTTGGTGGAGTGACAGGGATGTTGTTGTTGTTTCTGTTAGTCAATACATTGGAGCGAATGTTGGAAGAAGTCGTTTGATGAGAGAATGATGGCACGGAATCTTTCGCCGGGATGAAAGAGTGGGAAAATCACTGATGTTTGGAGTGTATCCATGATGTTGCTGATGTGGGATTGTTTGAATCTCACGCCTAGCCAATTGAGAGTTGTTTTTGTTGGGAAGTCGCGCTCTTATATCAATAAACGATTTACGGCTTTAGACTTGTGCGTTTTGTTGCAGTTCGCACATTTCGTGTTTGCTTATTTGCACTCTTTTGTGTGGTGCGTTTCAGCACAAATCTCGCAAAGCGTTTTGACATGGCAATTTTTCTCACCGTGGCCGAACATTTGGCAGTTTGTTGTGCACCGTAATTACTTTTAATTACTTTTACGTTTTGCACTTTTAATCCTAAAGATATTAGTTCATTCTTAAGTGTTTCTGTGGGCATTTCGTCTAATCCCTAAAAGATTACTTTTAATGACCTTGCTGAAGGAAAATCATGTGAAAAAAATTGACAGTTATTCTCTTTGGGCACTGCACAAATAGCGTTATGACTATCAGATGTTTCACATATAATTTGGATGCCAATAGATATTTTTTAAAGCAATAATGGCAGATATTCACGGTGCGAAAAATTGAATGCACCTCACCACTGGATTTTCTCAAAACAGACGGATAGAACTTTGTCTTTCCTTTTTCAATTCTTAGATTGAATCATATAATCACTGCCATTGTCCGTATCGGGCAAATTTAGAAGAGGAGCAAATGAGTTTTCTCCAGAGTTTGTGCCTCTGGAGCCATTTTGCACTTTTAACATTTGAAGACAAATAATTGTCTTCAAAACTATTAGACCTGTTTCTTTAAAAAATTTTGTTTTGTAATAGTACCGCACAGGAGAATGAGATGTGTTGAAGGTTCAAAGCGCCGATTAATACTCAGCATATTTATTAGAGAAGAATGCGTCAAACTGTTCCAAATTAGAGTCGGTACTATTATCTTATTACGTTGCCTTTATTTTATTTTTTTTTTATTAAGTCGTTTTTGATATCCAGGTTAACTGAGGCCCATGTCCACCCCATGTCCCCGGTCGTAGCGCCATTAAATGAAAAACAAAAAGAGGAAGAAACGGTAGCAGCTAGGAAGTTCGTCGTACCAAATATCAACGTAATGTCCTGTTATCCGAAAAAATTGGTTGTAACAAAGGAGTAAGCAATTACAATGTTGCAGCAACGCGACTTTATTTTAAACCCCGTTAACCAAAACTTTAAGCTGGAGTTCGGCATAGTTCACCGACTAATGCAGCACGGTGAATTAGTTCAAGGAACCACCACGAGATACCAAAAATAGGTTCTTACGTATACTTCTGGGGAGCAACAAGAACGTCAAATTACCCATACCCATCATTTTGAACAATAAGGTTATGATAAGATATAACTTTCTCTACCATGAAGCCCCTATAAATTGTATAAGCTGAACTCCTCGTATGAGCTGAAATCACTTATAATGACAATTTAAATTCTTTTTAGATTGGGAACTAGATAAATGCACAACAGAACTCCTATTTTTTCAACTTGCTAGTAGCTAAAGAACCTTCATCTGAAATCAAATCAATAAGGAAGCGGCCACATCTTTAAAATAAATGAGAAGCGAAGCTAAGTATTGCATACTGCAATCAAAATGAAAAATTTATAAACAATCAATGCAGAGTCTAAAGAAGCAGTTTAACAAGGTGGCAGTATGAAAGGAAATTACAAAAACCAACTATTCGGTGGTCTTATTGCGAATGCAAGCTTTCGTAAGTAGATTAAATGTTGCAAAATAAAATCTTTTCAACAATTCACCGCATCCATTTGTTCCTCCTCCTCAACACACACTATATGGCATAAAGAAATTTAAAAATCGGATTTCTTTAAATATTTTCCTTTAACATAACTTCCAATTATTTGTAATATACATATATAGACTGCAGATTTTATTTCCCAAATGCAGTGAGCAAAGAGTTAAGACACTTCTCTCTTCGTTAAATTTTAAGTGTATGTACTTAGAGGCATTCCTTTGAGTGCATATATGTACATACGAGGGCTGTCTGATAAATAACCGACCTCAACGTGAAGCTAGCGGCACAAGTGAAAAAAAAGTTTCTACTTCAAATTGTGCATATTATAATAGCTACTCGCCAAAATTTCAGAAATTTATCTTGCACCATTATCTGTTGACAGTCGTTTTTGTGAGTGTATTTCGGTGATTCCCCCAAAATGGAAAAAATTTAATATCGAGCTGTAATTAAATTTTTATTTTTGAAAGGCAATACGCCTTCACAAATCAAAGATGAGTTGGACTCTGTGTATGGTGACTCTGCACCATCGTTTACCACCGTACAATTTTGGCAGCTGAATTTAAACGTGGTCGCAGGAGCTTGGAAGATGATGAACGTCCTGGGCGTCCAAAAACTGTAACCACTAACGATAACTTCGCTAAAGTTCATCAATTGGTACTAGACGACCGCCGGATTAAAGTTAGAGAAATAGCTGAGATTATGAAGATGTCAAAAGAACGTGTTTGCCATATATTAAGTCAAGATTTGGGCATGAGAAAGCTGTCCGCGCTTTGTGAAAAGTGATGGCGAGTGTTTTTTGGGACAGCCATGGAATTATTTTTATAGACTATCTTGAAAAAGGAAAAACTATAACAGGAGCATACTACGCATCATTATTGGACAAGCTAAAGGAAGAAATTTCGAAAAATCGGCCACATTTGCAAAAAAAGAAAGTCTTGTTCCACCAAGACAACGCACCATCTCACACCTCAACAGTCGCCATGGCGAAAATCCACGAATTGCGGTTCGAACTGCTTGACCATCCACCTTATTCACCGGATCTAGCACCAAGCGACTTTTTTTTGTTTCCTCAACTTAAAACTGCGCTCGGCGGCCAGAGATTTTCGTCAAATGAGGAGGCAATCTCTTTCGTGAACTCGTATTTTGCAGACACAGATGCCAAGTACTATTTGGAAGGGTTGCAGAGATGGGAGCATCGCTGGGAGAAGTGTGTGGAGTTACAAGGAGACTATGTAGAAAAATAAATAAAAAATTTTTTGAAAAAGTCGCGTGCATCATGGTTAGGTCGGTTATTTATCAGACAGCCCTCGTATGTACGTGAAACAATTGAAAGAAATTTACCGTTATTTAAAACAAAACAAGAATGTGGTGCGACAAAATGATTTCACAGGACGACGGATGTGCATTCAGTTAACTTTATGGCATTGCTCGAGTGAATACATTTTAATATTTTGTACGAAAATTATCTGCTCAACCTTTTTAACATTAATAAAGCTTCCTTTATTTGAAAACGGATAATACGCCTTAACCGTAGTGAAGTTTAAGTAGCGCTAAATCTCTGCAGAAGCTGTAAGTCTTTAGTGTATTGAGTGTTTGAAATGTGTTGATCGTATCAAATGTTACTAATTTGTCTGTTCACTAGAGCTGTGTATTTCCGGACCTATATAGTTTCTGGACCTAGTTCCACTGTCGGAACTAGTTCCTATCGTCCTACATATTTCAACTAAACATATCCGACATGTTCGGCAGTTGAAACCAGAGATGAACAATCCTGGTTTAAACATGACAGACAAATTGTAAATGTGTGAAATGAAAAATCACGCAGACTCAAAACATATATTTATCGCTCGCAAATATTTTTGTTTCGTATGTCTTTCTTTGACTTCTTTGTATGATGCACACAACCACCCTTTCTTCAAACACGTAAGTATAAAGCGGTGTGAAAGAAAGAGAGATGAAGATACGTCCCGCTAGTAGTTTTAACATATTCCTTCTCCTCCTTCCTTCATAGTTCCGGAGACTGAACATGTTTGAACCTGAACATGCTGTTGGAACGTAGTTCCAAGGACATGTATCCAGAGTAGTGAGTAGTTCTGGAACTTCTTCTCTGGAACTATGATATATCTACTGAGGCAGTTCCAAAAGTTTTTTTTTCGGCTTACATGTTGCACACCTTGTTTTTATTGAAATTTTTTAATGGGAACTTCCCATTGGATCTTTTTGTCTTTTACATGGGTATCGTTGCTGTTTTTATATTTGTGTACATATATTTGTAGTATTTTCTTCATCCTTTCTAAATTAGAATAAAACTGGCATAGAATAAGAACTACTAATCCAATAAGAATTGGGACATTTCAGATCTTTTTGACTAATTTTGATACTACGAGTAGACTCATATATTCTTCGGGTAAATTAAAAACATATTGTTTCATTTGTAATAACTATAGAAGAAAATAGGGGAACACGTACAGAACATTTATGTAAAAGTCTTTTATTGAGATTTATTTAGGTACATTTACAAAGTACATATTAATTTTCTTATAAGATATTAATTATATCACTAAGATTTTCTGACCAGACAGTTTCCAAACACTTGATCCGAAATTTCAGCGAGGGTTCTAGTCTCAACAGTACCTGATATGAGACCTCGGGGTTGTGTTCACCTAATCCTTTAATGAATAATGAAACCTTTAATTCACTATTCTTTTACTTTTTCCTCCATCAATGATCATCCTAATACTGTACTATTTACTCAAACATGTGTCTAGAATACAGCAACGCCATTTATTCAGAGTAAACGTCCATTATCACACTTTCAGTTATTGACAAATTTATATTAGTGACAATTAGACTCTATTGCAATCGCAATTATATTTTGTTTAGATTTGATGCCGTTACAATTAAATTTTGTTTGGGTTTGATACAGTCACAATTATATTTTCTATAGGTTTTCGGATTCGATATCTTTACTATTCAAATTGATTACCGTCACAATTAGGTTCGATGCCGCTACAATAATGTTTTGTTTAGGACCTATTCTGCTACAATTAAACTAGATTACCGTCCGAATTTCCGTAAACTCTAAAGTTCATGTTATGTGTTAGCTCGGTTATAAGATTACCACCACTATTGCCCCCAAATTTCTTATGGGCCGAAATAAAACACGGCTTGTGTACTTTTTTTCTCGTACGGAACTGATTTTTATTCGTATTCAATTATTATGAAGGTGTGCCAGATGTTTGCCTAATGACGGATAATTATAAACAAACCGAACCATATCGCCAACAATGAACAAACATACAGTTTTTTTTATAAATGCATAACAACGTCATAGCAAAGGGCCTAACTTTCTTCTCTTTTTCCAGTAACTTCTCTTTCTTTCGATCGCAGTAGGTATGTGGCGAAAAGCAATCATTTTGCTACAAGTACCTTAAAATATAGTCAGTCTTGTTTCCATTAAAAAAGTTAGTGCTAACCAGAAATTCAGCATAAGTAATACTTTTTTTAGTAAATAAAAATAACCAATAGTGTTTTGGATATATAAAAGTAGGAAACAAATGCTTAAGTTATATTTACGTACTTTAAAAAGTACAGTGAATTTACGCTCAGATTATTTTTAAATATCACAATGGAAATCTTTTTAACATTTTTTACGGAGAAACTAAACTTGGTTTCCTCTCTAAAAGGTAGGTAGGTCCTCTCTAAAAGCTGACATCGTTATGACACCTCCCGATATAAGCTTCTGTTACAGATTAATATATAAGAATGGTAGAGCTACCACAAGATATTCAAGGTGAAGTATATAACAATGGTAAAGCTACCCCAAGATATTCCAGGTGAAGTTAAGTTCCGAATTTGAGGGATGAAGACATTTCATTGTCACCACTATGGAGAAATGTCACAGGCAACTATTTACCTAGTATCCATGATTATGATTGGGATTTGTTTGGACCCAACAAAGTTTACATTTCTAAAAAATAATTGTATGCCTATGTAAGACAACTTATCGTTGCCCAAACAATAATGTATGTAGGACAAAAAAGAAACATTGCATGAAAAATAATTAATAATACTTTTTAAATCCTACAATTTCAATTTATAAACAATTATCCCATTTAAATAAAAAGCAAGAAATGGTGGCAGAATCTATTCACAGACATGATTTCGTTTACAACGTTCAATGGCCAACTACAACGGTGATCTACTGGAGTACACACGAAGTAAGAGTCATAAATTTCTTGTGAAATTTTATTAGTTATGTTAAGAATTTCTAGCGCCCTACTAAAATAGCTGCAAATTTAACTTAAAAAATCGTAAATATGGCATACACGGTGTTCCAATTTATTTATTGAATTTATTTGTTTAACCCATATTTATAGATTAAATTTCAGTTCAAAAATAATAACCAAGAAATGTCTCCAATCTTAAATAAGTTTAAAGAAATAAAGCCTAAACATAGATGTAGCTCATATTCTATAAGAGTCACACAGGTAGAAATTAAGAATAATTTTGATAAAATATATCAAAAAATATGAAATAATATCCCATCTAATTAAAAATAGAGTCTTAAGAAAGGTGATTGAACATATAATATATTAATATTTAACGTTAAAGAAATAGAGGAGTGCAAAGAAAATTTGAAAAAACTGGTTAAACAAATAATGAGAAAGTGACACATTAATTTATCTGAATCAGAAATAATTTTCTATACTTGGGAATTGGAAAACCGAACGTAGATGCTGCTTTCATTGCACCTTAGCAAGAAGATTGATTATTTGCTGAGGGGAAAGTAATAGATGCAAAAAATACAATAATACTAACTAATAAAATATACCATTTAAGATTCAGATCATAGAAAGGCACCCAAAATGAAACTAAGAAGACAAAGGAAGATGATATAAGAATGAGAGATAAAGAAAAGAGGCTGAAAAGCAGAAGATAAAGAAATCCAAGTCCCCATCAATTACAAAAATTGAAGGAAAATAAGAATTAAACACCATTGAAACACGGCTATGGAAAAGAAGAAAGAAGAGAACACGAGAAACTTTCTCTCGAGTTAAAATATTCAATATATGCATAAATATACATTTTACAATTAATAGTAATAATCACCATGAATACGCAAACAAATACAATGGGCTTTAGTCAGCAGCAAACTTAAAATGTCCTAAGGACGCACGTAGTTTATATCAAATAGAGAAATTATATAACGTAATCAAATTGGGATGATCTAACTGTACATGTTGAAAAGCAGTTAGATTTGATTGATTAGACGCATCCATGTCTCGTTATTCTTCGAATCATTACTTCATATAAGTCCTCTCCATTTCTTATTTCAGTTATTTCAGCTTTTTGTCCCCAGTATAACTCTTTTGTCTTTTATATTTATTTGCTTTCTGTCAGGGATCTCTACCATTTTCTTGTGCTGGATCATGTCAACAGCTTTTTATGCCCGAAAAGCATGCGAAAAAGCTGAGTCAGTATGGTGATTGCGAACAATGCATCTCGTGTACCTAAACCTTTTCCAAAAACAAATTTAAAAAGCAAATGCACTCTTCTTATCTAGTATTCTACTATATACGTTTTTTACCATCTAAAAATGATTTTTCCTTCTATATATCTATCTGTCTATATATATGTCCCTTTTTACTCTATGTATCTCTTAGTTTTCGATCAATTTCACTACACAATTTCGAATTTAAAATAAACGGATTTAAAGATTTGGCAACATTAAAAATTTGGGAGCGCCGATTCGGAACTAAGCAAATACCAGTAAAGAAAAACAATGAAGGATAAAGCAAGCGAAGATATGAATTAAACTTTGGTTGTTACTCTTTTATTGAGTTGAAGCATGGGCGCTGCACAGAGCAACAATAAGAAAAGCGGAGGCCTGCGAAATGCTTTTCCACTCAACAACAGATTTTATAGGTGGCGTGGACCTAATTATGAATATCAATCGTTAAATTTAAATTCAAAAAATCAAAAACAAACTTACATTATTAAATTTCTCTGAAAAAGGGCAAAAAAAAGGAGAATAAGGGAGAATTTTTTTTAGGATAAATGGATTTTTTGTATATTTATACGGGACGACTTTTTGGACAAAAATTCCGGGGGAAGTTTTATTCCCAATAAGGCTGACTATGTATAAGAAGAATCGGTATTATTTCCGAAGGGACATAATTTGCTCAATTTCGAAGTTTAGCTCTGTAATGGTAAAAATTTAACAGGCTGAAAGAAGACCTCAAAATCTTAAACATCCCCCAACTTAATATTTCTTATACAAAAATTTATTATACGGCGAAACACATCTACTTCAAAATTCGGAACTAAGCAAATACCAGTAAAGAAAAACAATGAAGGATAAAGCAAGCGAAGATATGAATTAAACTTTGGTTGTTACTCTTTTATTGAGTTGAAGCATGGACGCTGCACAGAGCAACAATAAGAAAAGCGGAGGCCTGCGAAATGCTTTTCCACTCAACAACAGATTTTATAGGTGGCGTGGACCTAATTATGAATATCAATCGTTAAATTTAAATTCAAAAAATCAAAAACAAACTTACATTATGAAATTTCTCTGAAAAAGGGCAAAAAAAAGGAGAATAAGGGAGAATTTTTTTTAGGATAAATGGATTTTTTGTATATTTATACGGGAGGACTTTTTGGACAAAAATTCTGGGGGAAGTTTTATTCCCAATAAGGCTGACTATGTATAAAAAGAATCGGTATTATTTCTGAAGGGACATAATTTGCTCAATTTCGAAGTTTAGCTCTGTAATGGTAAAAATTTAACAGGCTGAAAGAAGACCTCAAAATCTTAAACATCCCCCAACTTAATATTTCTTATACAAAAATTTATTATACGGCGAAACACATCTACTTCAAAATTCGGAACTAAGCAAATACCAGTAAAGAAAAACAATGAAGGATAAAGCAAGCGAAGATATGAATTAAACTTTGGTTGTTACTCTTTTATTGAGTTGAAGCATGGACGCTGCACAGAGCAACAATAAGAAAAGCGGAGGCCTGCGAAATGCTTTTCCACTCAACAACAGATTTTATAGGTGGCGTGGACCTAATTATGAATATCAATCGTTAAATTTAAATTCAAAAAATCAAAAACAAACTTACATTATGAAATTTCTCTGAAAAAGGGCAAAAAAAAGGAGAATAAGGGAGAATTTTTTTTTAGGATAAATGGATTTTTTGTATATTTATACGGGAGGACTTTTTGGACAAAAATTCTGGGGGAAGTTTTATTCCCAATAAGCCTGACTATGTATAAAAAGAATCGGTATTATTTCTGAAGGGACATAATTTGCTCAATTTCGAAGTTTAGCTCTGTAATGGTAAAAATTTAACAGGCTGAAAGAAGACCTCAAAATCTTAAACATCCCCCAACTTAATATTTCTTATACAAAAATTTATTATACGGCGAAACACATCTACTTCAAAAATGGCACACTAATTATATACATATTGACGTTCATGAAATGTAATGTTTGAACATAATTCAAACGGTAAACGTTTTTTTTTTTTTGGTGTTTCATTAGTACAATTTTTAATGTAGGTTTCGCCCTACGATTTCAGACCACACAGATTTTTTTAAAGAAATTAAAATTGAACTATGTAAGACTCCCATAACTTTACCTAGTACGGACTGCGTATCTTCTAATTACGTTTTTTCACATTTCTTTTTTCAATTTCGTCCTCAGGGGTTTTACTTATTCCAAATCTTTTTTTAGAATTTTTTTAAGATTTCATTTCATTTCCAGAAGTATGTACTTGTGAAATAATTTTGTTTGTTTTATCTATACCATACCATTTTTCTGCTTGATGTATTTAATATTGATATATGTTACAGTTAATATACTTACGAAATCAACTCTTTCTTCAGCCAACCAATGAAAAGATTTCAAAAACAGCAAGACCGTGAAAAGAGCAACAAAGCGAGGATTAAAATCATCTCGAAAAACTGTGAATGCCAAGCAAGTCTCAGTTAGAGCATACCAAAATCTTTCTAAAAGGTGCTCAAACTCAGTTGATCTTAAGGTTCCCATGAATATCTAAAAATAAATAAATGCACTTAACAATATAAAACACATAAATATAAAAAACACAAATGTTACCTTTCTCAATATTTTTCCGAAGATAAATACCACAACAAAGAATTGAATGTATATGACCTTATAACAAAACGAATAGAAGAGAAAATTAATTAATAAATAAACTTTAGCAAATAAGATATTTTTTCTAAATTAAAATGAATACAGCCGATAATTCTAAAGTAAACATTTTATGATACTGATATTTTCACATCCATTTCGAATTTGTTTACACTTTATCCATCTAAAATGCTAAATAAAAAAGTTTTCAAATTCCACATATGTATATGTGTTAAGAACCACTTTAAGAAAGTCTTTGAAAGCTGGATTCCTGTCTTATGTAGGGGATCTGTTTAATTGACACTTGACCTGAATTGATGATTTTTGAAACGAACTTACAGCTGGTATTTGAAATGGTACACAGAATAACTAATTCATTTATTCATTAAATTTGTAATAATTTGTTATTAAAATGTATTATTTGTTATAAAGGGTGATGTTTTAAAAGCTATAGGAACCGTCTTGTTGAAACCACATGTCATGCAAGTCAAGCTCTTGCATTTTGGGCAAAAAAAAAGTTGGATATCATCTCACGGTAGCGCTCACCATTCACAGTTACGTTACGATTCGCATCATCTTTAAAGAAGTACGGTCCAATGATGCCACCAGCCCATAAACCGCACCAATTCTACTTATTTACGTATCAATTGAACCAAAAATGAACTGACCATAAAATGGAAGAAGCGCGCGATGAACTTTCTTAACAGAGCACGCATTTTGATAATAAAATTCAATAATTTGCAAGTGTTGTTCGTTTGTAAGAGGATTCATGGTTAAATTATAGACCAAACTTTAAGAGTTGGAGGTTTGGTACATCAATGTTCGTATTTTCGAAGCAAGGTCGTGAAGGTTCGGCGACGAATCTGGCCGACTCCACCTGCGTACCACGGAGCTATTATATAAGAGCATGATTTAGAGTTTTGGATTCACATTTCATCATCATTATCACTTTCATTTCTTGTGAAGAAGTCATTATTAGAGAGAACATTATCGGTGATATTTTCGAGTGAATAGACGAGTCAGTATGGGGAAATATACTAGAAGATTGAATATGAAGTAAAAGCGAAAGGAGAAGTAGTGCGCGGTGTAAAATCGAGTTTTGTTTTTTGGATTAGGAATGTTGGTAAATTTATCTGTTGGAGAATTAGAGCTCCTAATTGAATTAATTCCGGTTTCCAGGCTAGGGAGAGTTGATTGTTGAAGATGGGTTTTTATTGGTTATATTCGCTTAGTTTGATAATAATGAGTTGGCGTAATATTTCTTTTAAATGTATCGGAATTAGATGGTGTTGGAATGAAGACGATTAATTGATTTTGTAAAGCACTAATGGAGTGTTTTGCGACTGTGGACTATGGTAACTGTAAAAGTGAACCGAGGTTATGTTTAAGGTTTTTTTTTGGCATCGCTGAAGGTGCATTTATTAATCGATTTAATTTGTAAAACTTGTTTCGCTATGCGCTAATTTTTTCATGTCTTTTATGAAGCAGGATGTTCTTCGGAGCAGTTGGCACAATGACTGCGAGTGCATGGACTAGGTTCAAGGGGAGTTAAATTAATATACGCGCATCATATCAAATTTGCAATATTTAATATTATGCCCGACAAACTGGCAATTATGGCAACGCATGAGAGTTGAGAAGTATTCTTCCTCCTTGACATCGTGCTAATACGCGCATCATATCAAATTTGAAATTTTTAATGTTATACCCGACAAACTGGCAATTATGGCAACGCATGAGAGTTGAAACGTATGCTTCCTCCTTGACATTGTGCTAACCAATGTCAACGGAGCCAGAGGAACGAAATCTGTGGAAAGTGAGGTTAATGAAACCGATGACCCGATTAATCCCATCTGTTTTTTTTAGGTTCGTAGACACCTGTGGCACCCTGGTTTCTCTTTTCTTTAACAATCTCTTCTTGTGATACATGTATCAGACAAGGGGGATAAACTATACCCCTTGATGAGTTGAGGTTGCTATCCAATTTTAATGGAATTGTTATGCTTTCTGAGCACAAAAGATCATCAGCAGTTTTTTCGATTTTGGCAAAAAAAGTAGAATCCTATCACAGAGTTTAATTATGCTCTCACCCAGCAGTGATTATCCTGTCAATGGCTTTCTTTAGGAAAAAGTGCTAATGGATAAAAGGGGTTTGTTTTCGTAGAAAATGATATGACAATAAATTTAGGAACGGGAAGGTGTGAGTTCATTCTTGATGGTTGGCTGGGATCGAACTGATTAAAGTTCGCTTTCTTTCTTTTTTTAATTCGGATGTCAGGAGGACACTGAAGGCCCTGGGGTCATCTTAAGTTTTCACATCACAAAATAATTTACAAAAATTTTAACACGTATTATAATACGAAAAAGAAAATAACGAAATTAAAATAACAAAATAACGAAGAAACAATGATACGTAGAACACGGCAAACGAGATCACAACCGATGTTACCCGTTCGACAGACACGCGGGGAATGAATATGGAATTACATAGAACGCTTCTGTTCTAAGTGTCCTGTTTCCGATTCATGTTGCTCCTGTTTTTGAAGATATGCAGTACCTCCAAAGTGATTTTTTGTTAGAAATTGTAGCAGTAGAATTTCTACGTTTTAGAAATTTGGTTGCCACGGATTACCACTTCTTATATCAGATTTGTGACCAGTTATTCTCTGAAACTAAAAGTGTATACGCCAATGTCACCACCCTTGCCCTTACACGTTTAAGTTTTGTAAAAATTGGTTTCAGTGTACAATGAAGTTTACAATTTAATGTTGAAACATTTATTGAAAGCAGACCTCTTAAGGTTTATCGCTAAGGTATATTATGCTGCTATAGATTCGTATTGCTAATTGTCCTGTTCCTTTATCCATATACATATCAACGTTTTTACGAGTTTGTAAAGAAAGTCCTTTCTCATTTATATTCCGATAAATATTATTTTCTTTTTGGACGCATATTCCAATTCTAATTTCCTAGCTTTTCTATTTCCTATCGTTGTGAAAATAGTGTCACATACCATGGCAATATGCGACAGTTAAAACAGACACAGCTTATTCTTGCATTCGCCTACTTGTCATACGAAGAAAATTCCCTCCCTGCCTGCTAAGCTCTTCCTGCACGCAGCTAACGGCAACACCAACCGTGTCATCGCCAGTCTCTGGGGATCACCGATACAAAAAAAGATGTGAATATTTATTAGAGTTCATATTATTTCCCAAGGTACTTTTTTTGGAGGTTGCGAAACACTGCACTAGTGTGTGTTCTAGATAGTGATAGTGTTCCTATCTCGGACACTGGTCCATAGCACTACCAGGCAGTAACCTATATTTAATGTAATTTTTTGTCTTCCAAAGGAAAACCAGTAAGCTCTTCTGTGATAAAGAGCTTAGGTTTTTAGCTCCAACCAGATCAGAGCCAAATAGCCTCCACCTTATCCAAGCAGAGGAAATGCTCTTCAATGTATTCAATTTCTCTACAGACGTCGCGAGGGTATTAGTATTAAGCTCAAGCACACTTAAGTATTTAGCCAAGGTAAAGTGTCACGTTTGAAGACCAAGAAGTCGTTTGCCGTCTTTCCTTTCTGAAGATAACAGAAAAGCAGCATATTTCCAGACCCAACCAAGTCTTAGCGAATTAAGTCTGCCGACCAAATTAATGGAAGACTTGCATTCCTGTATTGTCTTAGAAGTGAAAATAGGGGTGGGTTAGGCCTTAAACATAGCGCAGTTGTTCCTTTCATTTATTCTCCTTAGAAGAGGAGATTAGTTTCCTAAAGAGGTGCGAAGTTTCATGTTACCGTTTTCCACGAAATTCTTACCTTCAGATCCCCCTATCGTCTTGAAGCCAAGTATATTCCCTACCTGGTTCAGTTTGTGGCTATAGCCACTAGTAGACACAGGGATAGTCGACTTGGTATGAACGACGCAACTAGATTATTGGTGTCCTCTCATCAGAAAGCATGTCCGTGATAATAAGAGATTATCAAAGCTCTAGTGAGCGAAATCTTATTACACCAAACAACTGAACACAAACAACTTCTTGGTGATAGGCCCCGGACTTTCACTGAAAGCCCATTTTTAGTACACCAGTCATCGAGCATGTCTAGAGTCACCTGCCCACTTGTGCATACAGTCGCAAAACATTGTTCGGCGACGAGTGCGGCTACAGCCTGGCGGTTGCGTAGGTAATAGATCTAAGGCGAGAAGCAAAGAGTCCACCAAAACACACCTGTTTCCCCCGACATTAGGTACTTGTTGCAGTCAATCCCGCAATTATAGTTCTGTTCATAAGCATTGCTTATATCCACAGTACTAATCCGAATTCTTTGGTCGCGTAACACATGCTAAAAGTCGTATTTATAAAAACTCACTCTATGTCAATAAAAGTACTCAGCGCAGTTTTGCGCAGATGTAGTTCAACCGTCCTCTCCAAGCTTAGACGAAGTACCACTTATATGCCTTAAGTTTTTTTTTCTTATTTCCTTGCGAACTCTTTGCAGTTACGCATTCCACCATAGAACAGAGTGTCTAATATGAGAGTTTACGCCTGGTTCTGAGCTTAGGGAGTTAGGGAGTTGCGACACGGTTTTCTAACGCTTTCCTTAACAATAACAAATTTGCTTTTGTAGGATTCGTACCTTAAGATATCTTTAGAAATCTGTTGAATAGCGTAAAGTCGATCACTTCCCGTCTTCTTGCCGTTCTAGCGAATGACTACGCCTATATTTTTTTGTTTCGCAGTAGTCTACGAGTTTCACTACCGCTTTGGTGGAAGGATACAATCGTAGGGGAATCAAGCTGAAGCTACAACGAAAGCAAACAAGTGTTGTCCACAAAATTCTCGAAGTTTGGTTGCTGCGAACAGATTCGGCAAAATAAGATAAGTTTTCGGTATTTCTTATCGTTCGTCGTAAAGCGGAGAGAAACCCCGCAAACCACCAACCACCACCAGATGCGTTTTATCCACACCCAAGGCTCCTGGATGGATACTATGTGAGGCTTTGTCTTCATCACGGAATGTCGATTAAGTGAACAATTGCATTGAAAGTTACCGTGGGTATTCATCCTTTCTTTCTGGATGGAAGGGAAGGGAATGGAGAGCTTAAGAGTCAATGAACCTCGGCTCGAAAGATCCCATGTGAGACGTCGAACCAAAGTCCAGAAGCGTCTTGTCTTTGGACGTCCTAATAAAGACTGTAGAGAGGAAACCCAAACGGATTTTAATACTCCAGGTAGTACTCGCAGGGGGGCATGGGCCTATGCACACGAGGCAATGTCCTTAATCACGCTTAACATGGCGAGCTGCCAAGGCTATCCTCGTCCGTGCATAGGTCAAGTTGACAAACAGCCTTCCCGTGGCGCCTAACATCGACTCGGATCATCACCTTGTTGTAGCCAAGGTAAGAACCCGGATATCGAGAGAGCAACGGAGTCGAGATAGGCCGAAACGGTTTGACGTCGGAAAGCTACAATCGCAACAGGTCGCTGGGATCTTTGCCGACCGAGTCTCCCTAAAACTCTCCCAAAGTTCGACGCTGCCTGCACTAACAATAGAAGAAGAATGGAAACGTTGTCAAAAAGCCATCAAAGAAGCTGCCACTGATGTGCTGGGTTTCACGTCACCACCTAGAAGGAACCCATGGTTTGACGACGAGTGCAGGCAGGCACATGCTGCTAAACAGAAGGCCTACCAGGCAACGCTGCATCGGACAACGAGAGTCGAAGAGATGGAGAGGTGGTATGGCAGGAATGAAGTCCGAAAGTTTTACCGAACGGTGAAACAGCTATCCGGTGGATAAAGGGTTCGGACCGAAGCCTGCCGGGACCAAAATGGAAACCTTGTAGTAGAGTCGCAATCGATTCTGAGAATCTGGAAAGATCATTTCTGCAGACTTTTAAACGGCGATGACGGCCCAAATCCCGCTATTAGGCAGAATGTTCCACTTAATTTGGACGATGATAGACAAGAATTCCGTCCACCCGACTTTGACGAGGTCAAGATAGCAATATCGAAACTGAAGTCGAATAAAGCTGTTGGAGCGGATGGACTGATCGCAGAACTGTTTAAAGCAGCTGGGGATGACCTGGTTGGGCGCATGCACCAGCTCATCTGTAAGATATGGTCGGAGGAAAGCATGCCCGATGAGTGGAATCTCAGCGTCGTCTGTCCGGTCCACAAGAAAGGAGACCCCTTCGACTGCGCCACCTATCGAGGGATAAGTCTCCTTAACATCGCATACAAGATCTTTCTGCCGTACTGTGTGAACGCCTGAAACCGTTTGTCAACAACCTGAT
Organism: Eristalinus sepulchralis; assembly: GCA_944738645.1. Lineage (NCBI taxonomy): Eukaryota > Metazoa > Arthropoda > Insecta > Diptera > Syrphidae > Eristalinus > Eristalinus sepulchralis. Next base: position 63,314,520 of record OX122882.1, on the reverse strand, counting down.
AGGTCCTTATCAGTGTGGTTTCAGGCCAGGGAAGTCCACCATCGACCAAATCTTCACACTACGGCAGATCCTGAAAAAGACCCAAGAAATGCAAATCGACACTCAAAACCTATTCGTCGATTTCAAGGCCGCATATGACAGTGTGCATAGAGACGAGCTATACAGTGCCATGTCTAGTTTTGGCATTCCTACCAAACTCGTCAGATTGTGTAGGGTGACGATGGAGAACTCTCGCTGCACCGTCAAGGTCGGGAACGGACTCACCGAGACCTTCAATGTCAAAAAAGGTTTTAGACAAGGCGACGAACTGTCATGTGACTTTTTTAACATCATCCTTGAGAAGATCGTGCGTAACTCACAGGTCAACACCAGAGGCACTATCTTCCAAAAGTCAGCTCAATTGCTAGCTTACGCCGACAACATTGACGTGATTGGTCGAAGACAGCGAGCCGTCAATGATGCGTTTGCTGGCATTGAAGCGGAAGTGGCTAAAATGGGTCTGGTGGTAAATGAGGGCAAAACGAAGTACATGCTGTCATCAAGGAAGGACACACAACATCGGCGTCTCGGACAGAGCGTCACACTAGGCAGCAGAAACTTCGAGGTAGTCAAGGACTTCGTCTACCTCGGGTCCGCAGTAAACAGGGACAATAACACCAGTACCGAAATCAAACGCAGAATCACTCTTGCCAATCGCTGTTTCTTTGGGCTCAAGAGGCAATTGAGTAATAAAGCCCTCTCTCGAAAGACTAAGCTAGCTTTATATAACACCTTAATCATCCCAGTCCTACTTTATGGCGCGGAAACGTGCACTACTAAAAGCGGATGAGATTGCCTCTTCGACAGAAAAGTTCTGCGTGCGATTTTTGGTGGTGTTTGCGTTGATGGCATCTGGAGGAGAAGATTCAACCACGAACTGTATGGGCTGCCCAGCAACTGGCGGCAGCTGGCGAAAGATCGTCCTGCCTGAAGAGGCATGTTGGTTGAGGCCTAGGTCCACCCGGACTGTAGAGCCACAAGAAGGTGGTACTCGCAACTGCGACAATCCACTCGTTGTCTTTTCGACATCGGCCGAGGCAAGGATTCTGGAGATCCTTCCTCCCATACGTGACATACAACCTCCTCGTGGCATCCCCTGGATATCCATCACAACACCCATTGTGTTGTGAACCAGCGTATGCAGCGAACCCCTCTGCGTGAGAGCTAAATAATGGGTCTGTGGGTTGTGCGTGAACTCCCCCACCATATAATACAAAATAAGTTCCAAAACGACTTCATTCCTCGGTTATGTTGACGACAACAGCAAACGATAAAAGGACAAAGATATTCGGTTCTGCAAGTGGAATGTAAGGTCTCTTAACAAATCACGTGCAGGATGACTTTCGGAAGCCTTGTGCTGCTACAAAGCAGATATCACCGCCATTCAGCAAGTGCAATGGGATAGGCTCTGCGAAAAAACGCTGAAAAACTGCAGCACTTATTCGGAAGCAGATTTCTTGTTCGACTTTGACGTAGGAAAAAATCCTCAGCTTCGACCCCTCTAGCCTCATGACAATCCGCGTAAAGGCTAAATTCGGACATATCAGCCTAATTTGAGTTCACGCCCCAACAGAGAAGAAAGACGACAACATCAAGGATGACTTCTATGATCTCCTAAAACGAACATAGAATCAATGCCCCCGCTGCGACAGCAAGATCTTTCTACGAGATTTTAACACCTAGCTGGGAAAAGAGTTCAACTGACGTTGATTACGTTGCGATCGACGTCAGACACTCTTCCATTACTCTCGATGTCGCATACTTGTCAACATGCACTCGGATAATTTCCTTGTTGTAGCCAAGGTAAGAACCCGGTTATCGAGAGAGCAAAGGAGTGGAGTCAGGCCAAAACGATTGCTGGTATCTTTGCCGACCGAGTATTCCTCTCTCTCAAACTTCGAATAATGGAAACGTTACCAAGAAAAATCTGCCACTGATGTGCTGGGTTTCACGTCATCACGTAAAAGGAACCCACGGTTTGACGACGAGTCCAGCCAGCCCATTCCATGCAGCTAAACAGGAGACCTGATAGGCAAAGCTGCGTCGAAGAGTAAGAGCTGTTTGTGTGCTCCATGAACAAAAAAGAATCGTACAAAGAAAGAGAATGAGTATGAGGAGAGCGAAGTCGAAAAGGGGAAAGGTGTTATGACAGGAATGAAGTTGGAGAGTTTTACCGAAACGTGAAACAACTATCCAGAAAAGCCAACCGAGACCAAAATGGAAAACTGGTAGTGAAGTTGAAAAGATCATTTCTGCACACTCTTAAACGGTGATGAAGGACCAAATCCCGCTGTTAGATAAAATGATCCAGTCAATTTAGGCAAGAATTCTGTCCTCCCGACTTAGATGAGATCAAGATAGCAATTAAGAGACTAAAATCAGCTGACCAGGGACCAGCTCATTTGTAAGATATGGTCGGAGGAAAGCATGCCCGACGAGTGAAAACTCAGCGTCGTTTGTCCTTTCTAGAAGAAAGGAGACCCCCATCGACTGCACCAAAAATCGAGGGTTCAGTCTCCTCAACATCGCGCACAAGATTCTCTCTATCGTATTGTGTAAACGCCTGCAGTCGTTCGTCAACAACTTGATGGGTCCTTATCAGTTTCAGGCCAGAGAAGTAGATCTTTATTTTCGGCGTATTCTGGAAAAGACCTAAGAAGTACAGACCGACACGCACCACTTATTCATCGATTTAAAGGCCGAGCTCTACAGTATCATGTCTTGTTTTGGCATTCCTACCAAACTCATCACCTTGTGTAGGATAACGATGAAGAGCTCTCGCTGCTTCGTCAAAATCGGTAACGAACTCACCGAGTCCTTTAATGTCAAAAAAGGTTTTAGGCAAGGCGACACGTTGTCATGTGACTTCTTCAACACCATTCTTGAGGAAATCGTACGTAATTCACAAGTCAACACCAGAAGCACGATCTTCCAAAATTCCGTTCAATTGCTTGCTAACGCCGACGGCATTGACGTGATTGGACGAACTATCGAGCCGTTAACGAGACCTTTCTGGCGTTGAAGGGGAAGTGGCTAAAATAGGTTTGGTAATAAATGAGGGCACGACCAAGAAGGTAGGTAGGACTTCATCTACCACGGCTCCGCGATGAATAGAAACGACATCAGTACCGAAACTAAACGCGGAATCACTTTTGCTAATCGCTGCTTCTGTGAGCTTAATATGCATTTGAATAATAGTGTCCATGGCACTTCATGGCACAGAAACTTGGACGTTACTAAAAGCGGAGGAGGAAGCCCTTCTCCTTAAGTTCTGCTTGTGATTTTTGGTCCTATTTGCGTTGATGGCGTCTGCATAACGAGTTTCAACGATGTACAGTTGTATTCATAAAAATAGCAGTGCACCTCAAAAAAGACAAAAAAATGTTCTTTTAATTCAAATTGTTTTATTATTTTTTCAAAAAACGTATACAAAAGTAAAGTATTTCAGTCTTAACAGGTATATCACAAAATAAACGTCGTTCATAACTTTTAACTATTTTTTTGGTCGTAGTAATATTTCGCAGTTGTTCATAAAAATAGCGTTCTTTTGGTTTTATCATAAAGTGTTTCAGAAATGGTTGTCTAGAGCTTAAAAAACTTTTGTGTATTCTTGTTTGGTAAGTGAATGTTTTTTATTAACATACTTTAAAGTTACAAAAATATGGTTCGATCAAAACGTTGTACCGAAGACATGCGGAATTTGATCAAAAAATTGCGTTCAGGATGTGTTCAGCAATGTGCTAAACTAAAAAGCTAGGCCCGAAACAAGTGGTCCAAAAAGAGTAACGGCTAAGCGAGCTGACCGAAAAATTATCAACATGGCAAAGGAGAACCCTTCAATAAGCTCCAGACAGATAACGGATGAACTCCAACTTCCGGTGAGTGCTGTGACGGTTAGAAGACGTCTTCTAGAGGATAAACTACCAGCTCGAAGCCCGCGAAAACTACCGCTTTTGACAAAAAAGCATGTGCAAAAAGATGGGTCGTCGGGAATATGTAAGAAGACCCAAGTATGAAGAAAATAATCCCCGTTATACACTTAAAACTGTTAAACACGGAGGAGCAAAACTAATGATTTGGGCCTGTTCCTCATATAATGGGGTTGGGCCTATATATCCTATCAAGGGTATAATGAACGGTGCTGAGTACGTTAAAATTTTAGAAGAGGTTATGCTGCCATATGCCGAGGAGGAAATGTTTGGGTATATCAAAAAGATAATGACCCAAAACATACGTCAAAACTGGTAAAATCTTGGTTTGATAAAAAAACAATAACTGTTATGGAGTGGCCAGCACAATCCCCTGACCAAAACCCTATTGAGAACTTGTGGGGCGATGTTAAAAATTCTGTCCATGAGGCCAAACCAAAAAAACGCCAAGGAATTGTAAGAGGTAGTGCAAGACTCATGGGAAGCTATACCAGTTGAGAGATGTCGGAGTCTGGTGGACTCAATGCCACGAAGATGCAGCGCATTAGTAAAAAACAAAGGCTTTGCTACAAAGTACTAATGGTAAGCTGTAAATAATAATGATTTCATATTGTTTCATTGATTTCTGTTGTCTAGGCACAGCATAATTCTGAACACTGCTATTTTGATGAACAACTACGAAATATTACTACGTCCAATTTTATTTTATTTATAGAAGTTTTTTGTTTTTCGTATTTTCCTTCTAAATATATGTCTATTTTCATCATACATCTTATCTACAAACTAAATAATGTTTCAGAAGAGAGATATAATATATCAAATCTCTGTAAAATGCGTGATACTATATTGTAATATATTACTTTTGAGCGAAATAAAACTATCTATCTATCTATTACTACGTCCAAAAAAATAGTTAAAAGTTATGAACAACGTTTATTTTGCGACATACCTGTTAAGAATAAAATACTTTACTTTTGTATACGTTTTTGAAAAAAAAAATAAAACAATTTGAATTAATAGAAAATTATTTGTCTTTTTCGAGGAGCACTGCTATTTTTATGAACACAAATGTACCTTATAGGCCATACGACGGCATGCGCCTGGTCCAGCGTCTTTGGATACAAGACTAATTATGGCTATGCCATGTAGAGCGCATGGACACCACGTTTCTATGGTGTATAATAAAAAGAAATTAATTTCCGTTCGAAAATCTTCCAGCAAAGGCAAGCTGTTGCATATTATAGGTAAAAATCTCACCATCAATCTGCAGGAATTTGGTGTCCTTTATGCAAGGCAGGTGTAAGGCTGTTATTTAGAATAAGGTTTTCTAAATTGGAGCTAACAATCGAATGTAAGTATATTTTAATGATTTTTTCATCATTTTGATTCCTTTTACTTATGTGAGCGGACAGCGATATCTATTTTTGTTGCGTTTTCCGTAGTCATGTGTACTTCAAACGATCAATAGAAAAATAAAAACAAAACTAAATTTTCATTAAGAAATTTTTATTTTATTGTCTTTTTCCATCTCTGTCCGAACACAAATGCTCTTAACATATTACATTTTCCATCCATTAAACTTTTCCACTGTTTGATCTTGCATACTGTTTTCCGTGGGAAAGGTATACAGTTGTCACATAATCGTGAGGGAAGATATTAAGTTTCAAATTAACAGGGAGGCGGAGATAAGGAGGATGCATGTGCTGCTAATTTGTCAATTTGCACATGCACTTCTTAATGTTGATGGTGAGGTTGCACGTCCAGATCTTACCAATTGGAAGTGACAAAAGTTCTAAGCTTTGTTTCCCATTTGCCTTAGTATCGCGTACAGCCTAAACAGCCCTTCATCACTGCAAATATGTACGTATTATGTACACGTACATATGTGAACCCTTCGAGAAATTTTCATAAATTTCAGTCAGTGTAATTTAAAAAAGATGTTTCCTATTCATTCTCTGAGAAACTAAAAAAACTGAAATACCCCTCATAACATAACGTCTAGTGCTTTATTAAAGTGGCAAAAGAACAATTCCAGCATTTGGCCTTATGCCTTTCGCAAACCAGTTTCTGTAACTGTTTCATTGAAACGATTCAGGTAAAGAATACGCAATTTACCAAGTGTATGTCAACAAATTGGTTGACAATGACACCCCAATGGTTTTGAGCATAATATTTGATTTGTTTGATATGTATTTGGAAATAACTAGACAATCAATAACAAGTTAAGAAATATAAACATATTTGGGAGCTCAAGTGAGTAAATATATGTACCTACTGAGCAGACCATTTATTGAGCAATACAAATAAAAACGAAATTAAAACAATAATTATTTTATTACATGGACATTATTTTATGTCCAATTCTTAACAAAATGGTATATAAATCGCAGGGATTTTTCGATATCTTTGAGGCAAATGTTTTTACTATGAAGCATTTGAAATTAATTCAGTTGTTAAATTTCGTTCTAATTAAGAAACGCAAACACATATAAGAACACAATAACACAGGATATTGAAGACAGAATTTTATGTATGACAACAATTCAGTGGTGATGCGGAAAAGAAACCAAATCCTGCATTATCGGAATATTTTATAAAGAACACGAAAATTTGACAGCGGATCATGGGAAATGCGGTCTTATGAAACAAAATTTATTCGGTTTGTTTCTCGTTTTCGGTTCAGAATGTTGAAGAAAATGTAAAGCACGATACGGGGAGTGTCATGGTATGGGGGTGTTACACATAATGAAACGTTCGACCACTTAATTTACACATCTATCAGAATTTGTAGAGTGCCTATCCTGAGGAGGATATAATTTCCATTTTGAACTAATGCAGTGGGCAGCCCAAAGTCGTGGCTCAAAACTGATTGAGAACTTGTGAACAATTATGAATTACATTTGGGATATTCTAATAAACTGCAACGAACCTTGAATAGTTTTGACAGCGAACATATGACACAGAATTCCGAAATATAGATAATCCTGTAAGTTCACATCCTTATGTTGCGGATAGGGGCATAATTGAGCACACTTTGGCTGTTTAAATTATTTCTTTTAACATGTTATTTCCTGTAATGAGTGCACAACGGGCTAACATGCCCTCCACTGATTGATTTTTTTTTTTTGCGAATTAGAACTGAACACGTCAAACCTATTTGTTGACATACTGTAGCCAACCTATGAATTGTATTGCATTAGCATTATTTTAACTACAAAAACAATTTTGTCAGACTACATTTCTTTTGGAAGAGAAAAGGGGACTTTAAAGGATATTTTACTTTCATAAAAAACTTTAAATGCAGTATACTCACAGCCATAGAAGTATTCGATTTTGTGATATAGACGACAGAGGGATAAAATTGTTTCTTCTTAACAAATGCATTACCAATTACAATACTAGTTAGAGCAAATGTTAGAGAAGAGAGATACGCTGTGGAGACTTGCATTATTTTAATAAATGTAAAGCACTTCGACAGCACAACAAATAATGAAAACCACTTTCTTAATAACAGCAAAAATGTAGGAATGGAAGACATACTCATCTTCCACTGTCATTTTCCATCATTAATAACAACAAGAAACCGTCGATTGTGTGACTGTATGAGAAATGCCCTACCGTGAACCCACACATCTTTGAATTTTCGAAAACATTTATACCAAGTCAGTTGTCGATCGGAGGATTTAAAACACCAATGATCGAAGGTCTATTTTATTAAAAAAAAAGTGGCCAATCGATGATTTTACAGCAGTAAAGATAGAAAATCTATACTTTTTGGATGGTGTTGGGTTGTGAATACCAGAAACCAATAAATGACATGGTCGATTAAACAGCTGATTGAACAGCTGATTTCCCCATTTTACAAAAAACGTGGTGGATATTGCCTAATTTCGGAAAGTTATTTACGTTACATCGAATATTATCTAATTGTTTACGTTTACCCATAAGTGGTAATATGGTCTATTTCGTGAATGTTTGCCCTCCATTGTGTCAATAACTCGAAAATTGGCCACAATTCGTGAATTCGTCAGCCATCTCGCTATATATTCAACAAATTGCGTTCCTTAATAATTCGGGCTGTTTGATAGATGAATTTTTATTTTTTATTTACTTACAGATTTGATTGTGTAGCGGCAGACTTAGGTGACTTGTTTATTAGTTATTTAATATATATTAGTTATTAAATATCAAATAATTAAATAAAATAAGAAAGTATCCACATGTTGGTAATTAAAATCAAAATAGAGACAATTTTACCTTTGGTCGATTATGTAGACTACATGCGTATGCCTTTATAGAAAATGTAATTTATATTGTTATAATTTCGATCAATTATTTCTTTATTTATTGTTATTTATTATTGTTCAATTAATAATTTTACAAATTTTGTATGTTCCTGCGAAGCCTTGTGAAGGCTTTTCTGCAGGAGATCGCATCTCTAATATTGGCAATCTATTAAAGTAAGCTCAAATGCATAGTTGTACAATTCATTATAAAGTTTGATTCTTATACAAAAGATCTACAAACAAATTAAGATATTCATTAACAAGATTAAAACATTGACTTTAAAGTTTTAAGTGTTTGGATTATCATTATCACTCATCATTAAAAGTGTAATAATAACAAACATAAGTAAAAAAATTAAAAAATAAGATATAAAAATTATATGAAGGTAATTTGAAAAATATTTCTGTCTGTTTAAATCTTTGCATTGAAATATATACGATTCGACTATTAATACGGATCTCAATAAAATTATTCCCCCCAGTATTTTTTTATAATAATTTTTAGTAAAATCATATGTATAACATAATGTTGGTTAACTTAACTTAAAACGCCGATGAGTGACAATTACAATATTTAATTATTTAATTAAACTATTAAATTGTTTCCGCAAAGTAGGGCAATTTAACAAATTTTAGTTGCTTTTTAAGCATTATTTTAGAAAATAATCAAAATATGGGGATTGCTTAACAAGACATAATATTTGTTAGCAATAATATTATAAAAGATAGGAATTTGGAGAATCCCAATCTCTTGTTTAAAGTAATTTTTTGGGAATTCCAAAATGATGTTTGGTTATTTATTGTATTCAAATTAAATTTATTTCTGACTTCTGATGAAACTTTTGCTTTAATGTTGAAATGTTCGAACGCGCCTAATTTCAGTAATTTTTAGCAGAAATCACTGAGTGGTGGAGAGTGATAGTCAACATCTCCCTCTAACTTACACCTATTGTCTCTAATGAGAAAGCAGTTGTTCAAGGAGGGGACATTTTATGGTGAACGGTGTCGAATTCAATTCGTTACCGGGTGATGAGGAAGTCGATTATCTCTATCCTTTATTGAAGACATATAACATGAGAATGTTATAATAAATAATACGATTTAGATTGAGGATGATAATTATATTAAAAAAAGAAATACTTACAATGATTATATACTTAAATATGGTGAGCGCTACCGTGAGATGATATCCAACTTTTATTTTGCCCAAAATGCAAGAGCTTAACTTGCATGACATGTGGTTTCAACAAGACCGTGCCACTTGCCACACAGCACACAGCACGCGCAACAGCGTTATTGAGAGGCGAGTTCGGTGAACATTTTATTATACGTTCGGGACAGGCCAATTGGCCGCCTAGATCTTGCGATTTAACGCCTTTACACTTTTTTTTGTGTGGATATATTAAAGCTCATGTCTATACAGACAAGCCAGCTTCAATTGACGCATTGGAAGGCAACATTGAAGCATTTATTTTGTGAGATACCGGCCGAATGTTGGAAAGAGTAGGCCAAAATTGGACTTGAATTGACCATTTGAGGCGCAGTCAAGGTCAACATTTGCATGAAATAATCTTTAAACATTAAATTATATTGACCGTACTATCGATTCAAATAAAGATTTCATGCATTTTTCTGAATTTTATGTGTTTTTGTTTTTGAAAAACTTCCCTACATATATGTTTTAAAAAATCACCCTTTAGTATGTAATCAGAAAAATAGTTATTGTGATAGAACTTATATTTCTGATGGCCTTAGAAATATATACAAAATTAAAATAGCAACGCATATTTGAAAATCGAACATTACGAAGCGATTTCTCTTTATCTGGTAAGTTAAGTTACTAAAATTAAAATAAAGATTATTGTAATTCTGATGTTATTTATTCGGCAATATGTAAATAATAGAAAATGTAATTTGTATTGTTATACTTTCGATCACTTATTATAAAAAGTGTTATACTGAAAAACATAAGGAAACCTAACCTAATACATCGGTGATAGTTGTCTAGCCAATTGCTATGAAGGAATAAAAATTAAATGAAGACAGTCGGCATGAAAAATATATGATTCAACTACAATAAAACTCTCAATAAAACATAATAGTATGAATTAATGAACTAGTCCCTCCAGCATATTTTACTAAGACTAAACGTTGGTTAACCTAATTTAAGGCACATATGAGTGAAAATTATAATATATAATTTTGTAATATAAAAAATATAAATATAATAACTGCATAAAGAGACTAAGCTGTTTCGGGAAATAGTGCATATTAACAAATTTGAGTTACTTTCTTAGTATTCTTTTAGAAAAAGAGTTTCAAAATATTGTGATTACTTTACCAAACATAATATTTGTTAACAACAACAGTATTTTAGCAGAAATCCTTGAGTAAAGGAGACAGTCAACATCCCTGTCGCCCTTACTCACATAAGTAGTTTGCGCGGAAAACTAATCAGCTGGTTGCGCAGCTCACACGTATTCTGAGTCAAGAGAGATGAAGTCTGTCACTGTGACTGTCTCAAATCAAGGAAGGAATATGTTATAAAAGAAACGGTGTCAAAATGAATTCAACGGCAGTAGTCGAGGAAGTCGACTGTCTCCTTATTGATCTCTGTTGTTCACTGAATAACAGGCCACCTAATATGGTTAAATTACTTTTCCCATGACAGCTGCGATAACAATACCTTTTAGACAAGTAGATTTGTTGACGACAAAACTTTTCAAGCGTTCACAAGCATATGTAAGATACGTATATACTAAATTAATTCTTGACAGCCTTTGAGCTTCTTTATTAATACGATTTCCCATTCCTTTTTTTTTTAATACTTAGTTATAAATATGTGGGACTTAGATTAGATAAGATTTCAATGCATTTTTATTTATGTAGCTAATTTTTCTTACGTGCTAGACAAAAATACTTAAAACTAGCTTACAAATACAATCTACTGATATTAATTCTAACTTACTGACCCTTCACGAGTACTCTAAGCTAATCTAGTACATTTTTCTAACTGCCTTTTGGGCTCTTGTATATTTTAAATTCATTGCTTAAAACTAATTACATTTTTTTTATTCCTCCAAGAAAATTTTAAAAAACTTGAAAGTCAGGGTTGTTTTTACTTCTTAGCCTAACTTAAAAAACTAAATAACAAATCTATTTAATAACAATAGTAATAATAATAATAATAATAATAATAATAATAATAATAATAATAATAATAATAATAATAATAATAATAATAATAATAGTAATAATAATAATAATAACAATAATAATAATAATAATAATAATAATAATAATAATAATAATAATAATAATAATAATAATAATAATAATAATAATAATAATAATAATAATAATAATAATAATAATAATAATAATAATAATAATAATTGTAGGGAATTTCAGTGGGGTGGAAATAAAAGACGCGATTGAAACGAGGGCTGTTTATTGACTGACTAGTGTTTTACATTTTACTTCAAACGAAGAATTGGTAAACGGTGCAAGTGCACAGCAAACAACTGCGGATAGATCATTCGATCGCTAGGGCCAATGACAATTTGGGTAACAGATTCTATATACAGATTGAAGTAGTTTATGTAGTTAAAATACTGAAAGTACAGTCTATGTTAAAATTAGACGTACCAAACTAAAAATGACTACAGCTCGGCCAGCCTGATCGAGTAATCGCCCCGATTACAATTTCTCTCAAATTCTTAAATTCTTATAGTTCCGAACAGTTCTTATTTATTACTCATTTAAAGTACAAATTTAATAAAAATCATATTTTTTTTTTTTTTTTTGAAAGTATTTACAGAATACTACACATAGATGAAACAGTATCGTGAACAAGTTAATAAAATACAAAACATATGTACATAAAATTTAATACAATTTTTTTTTTTTTTTAAAGTTCAAAGCTACTCAGAAAAAAAATGTATGGGCTGTCTAAATTTCACTGATTATTTTTCAATTTCGTTATCTCTGGATACATCAAAATCTCCACATTCCTCCGCGTCGTTAAGAAACTCCAAACTAGATAGTTCTGTTAAAAAGGGTCTCATATTAGCTGGTGAAGATACTCCCTTATATGGCAGCCGTGTTAATTGCAGGCCATCGATATCCTTTATTAGATACCTGTCATTAGATATAACCTTCTCTACTTCATAGGGTCCCTTATATTTCGCAAACAGTTTTTTGTTTATACCAGGAGTATTTATAACATTCTTTATCAGAACATAGTCCCCCTTTTTGTATACATGAGGCTCCTTATGACGTTTATCGAAGTGCCTTTTATTTGCAATTTGATTCGTTTCTATATTTCTGCAGGCCTGACCTCTAATATCTTCAAAACTTACTCTCTTCTTATAAAGATGTACATTCAAAAACTCTTTAACCTTGTCGCAAAGCTCACCCTTTTGGTTAGTTCCAAAAAGAAGCATACTAGGCGAAAAACCTGTGCTCCGATTAACGGTGTTGTTTAGAGCAAATTCAACTTTAACAACGTGCCTATCCCATTTGCTCGTCGTATCAGGGTCCAACTCTTTTGCTAACATGGGTACAATCACCCGATTTATTCTTTCAATCTGTCCATTTGATTGAGGCGAGTGTGTTGCCACTTGAATGTGTCGAACGTTGCTCGAACTTAAGAACTCATGAAATTCCTTCGACGTGAAACAAGTTCCACGGTCGGATACAATGCGGTTTGGCCTGGAATAATTGATAAAGTAGGACTTCAAGCAGTTAATAGCCTCTTTTGTTTGGGTGGACTTTACAGGATAGAGTTTTAGAAACTTAGTGAAACCATCTATTACGCAAAAAAGGTGTTTCTTTATTCCACTTGATAAGGGACCGAGGTGGTCAATATGCAGTGTATCAAAGGGCATAGTACCTTTTGGTATAGAATGTAACACGCCTTGTGGTTTACCTGAATCAGGAGAGAAATATATGCATTTTAAACAAGTTTTTATATAGTCCCCGACCTTTTGCTTCATATTAGGGAACCAGTAGCTACCGGAAATGTGTTGAAAACACTTTTCGACCCCTAGGTGACACATCGCTTCATGGTGCGTTCGTATGACCTGATTTTCCATGTTTGATGGAACGTAAAACAAAACCCTGTCCTTAACTTTGCGGTATATTAGTCCATCTATCATCTGAAAAAATGGATGTTCCGACTTTTCCAATTCTTTGACTATTGCAATTATGTTAGGGTCTTGTCTCTGCGCAGAGGCCAAAACAAATTGAAATGATTCATCATCCACGTGAAGGATGTTGAATGATCGGCTTAATGCATCGACATGACCCATCATTGTCCCCTTGCGATGCTCCACGGTGAAGTCAAAGCTTTGGAGCTCCAATGCCCAACGGGATATTCGCGGATTAAGGGTTTTTTTCTTAAGAGTCAAAGTTAGTGCCTGGCAATCAGTGACTATTCGGAAAGATATTCCAATAAGGTATATTTTAAATCGTCTTAAGGCGTACACTATAGATAGGGTTTCCAGCTCATAGCTGTGATACCTGCTTTCAGCTTCGGTTGCTCTTTTGGAGTAATAAAAGACCGGATGGAATTTGTTATCTGCTTGTTTTTGGAGAAGCACTGCACCATATCCTGCACTGCTCGCATCGCAATGCAGTTCCGTAATGCAATGAGGACTATAAATGGCAAGGACCGGTGCTTCTGTTAGTTTCGTTTTTAACAGATTGAAAGCTTCAACTTCTTTTACACCGAAGACGAATGGCGCATCCTTTTTTAAAAGGTCGTATAAGGGTTTAGCTATATTTGAGAAATTTTTAATAAATTTTCGAAAATAGGAAGATAGTCCTATATAACTATGAACTTCCTTTGTGCTGTTGGGTAAAGGAAAGTTTTCAATGGTATTTATGCTTGAATCGTTTGGCCTTACGCCATTTTCATCTATTTTGTACCCAAGATATTGGATTTCTGTCTGTAAAAACAAACATTTGTCAAACCGAAGATGTAAACAATTTCGCACTAAAATGTTAACAACATCATTTAAAATTTCCAAATTTTCATCGATAGTCTCGGTTGCAATTAAGAAGTCATCTAAGAAACTAAGAAGTTTACCTTTTAAAATCAACTCTTTAAATATTTGTTTAATGAATCGTTCAAAAACGGATGGACCATTTTTCAATCCGAATGGCATCTTTACGTATTCGTATTGTCCTAAAGGTGTCGTAAAGGACGTATACTTAATTGACTCTTCTGCGATAGAAACATGGTGAAAACCGTCTTTTAGGTCAAGTACAGTAAAAAACTTCTTGCCTTTGAGGCGATCGATATGATCCTCTATTAGAGGTAAAGGATAATTATCTTTTAAAGTAATTTTGTTGAGCTCACGATAGTCAACGCAAAGCCTGAGCTCCCCATTTTTCTTTTTTACAAGAACAATAGGTGACGCAAACGAGGACGTTGACTCACGTATAATACCCTTCTTCAACAAATTGTTCAGAGTTTTTTGCAACTCTAATTTATGTGCATATGGCAATCTCCTAGGCGCGCAGTGAAAAGGAATATCTTTTGATAGAGTTATATGCATTTTAAAATCATGACTAGGGACTTCGCGATCACTCGAAACATTAAATGCTGGAGAAACTATTCTAACCACTTCTTTTTTTATGCACTCAGGTAAGTTTTCATTAACCTTAATACCTAACATATTTTCATTACAACTCACGTCAATATTAAGTATTTGATGGATGAAATCATTATCGTTGCTTGCACACATTATCCGATTATTCTCGTTACATATAGCTGGAGCCTCGTGGACGTCAGATGAAACGTGGAGATTTTGTTGAAATCCCGTTGAAACTTCTGCTTTCTGTTGCTGCAACACCAAACCATTTTTTTCCATAAAATCTCTACCTAAAATTGAGGGATATCTCATTGAATCGTTTTCAACAACTAACATTTTTAATTTAATAAACTTATTTTCAAAACAAATGACACAATTTATACTCCCCAACACCTCCAACGGGCTGTTGTTTACTCCAACGTAACTGCGGTCACTTTTCGCCAGCGCTGATATTAAGAACGGGGGAAGAAATCCGATTTTAATAAAACTAATGGGACTCCCTGAGTCCAACAGCGTCAACAATTTTAGTGAAATGTCCATTTGATCACTGGCGAAACGATAACTGATGTCTTTCTCGAATTCGTTGCTGGATAACCTCTTCTCGTTGACATTCGGCAAGCTGTTGCTGTTCAAGAGTTTCAATTCCGCTGCTCGGTCATTCACATCCAAAGTCATCACTGAATTCTTGGTAGTACAGTTTGGCGATATGTGGCCCAGCTTCCCACACTTAAAGCAAGTTGTTTCCCTCTTCTCTGCTCCACCTCGAACGCTGCTCCGATTAGAAAAATGTGCACTGACGTGTGCTCGTTTAGGCGGCATGATGCGTGCATGTGTGTTATGCTGTGAATTTCGTGGTCTATTATCAGAGTAGATACCAAGGCAGTTGTTTTTTAATTTCTCATATTTTCGCAATGCTAATTTTAATTCAGTTAAGTTATTTGCGCTGTACAAAATTGTCTTGTTGATTTCTGTATCAACAATGCCTTTAATTACGAACTGAATTAGATCTTCTTCTTCAACAGATCCTTGGGAAGCGATTTCTTGAACGGCAAGAACATATTGCTGATAGGTTTCGTCTCTTCGTTTCTTTCTTGATTGAAGTTCGTTATACACATCTGCTTTAGTCACATTTCTTTTAAATTCGTTTAGTAAACAATTTTTTAAATCTTTCCAATTTTTCGGTGTAACAGTTCGTATATACAACTTTGCCGTACCAGTCAATAGTCTCTTTCCGTAAAGAAACTTACTTCTCTCGTCTAGACCCAAAATTTCGGAGAGCTCTTCAAATTGCTCCAGCCAACGTTGCACAGGTAGGTTGTCATCGCTACTAAATAGTGGTACGGAGTCTTCTACGTCTTTGAAGCAGGCCGTAGTCACTTTTGTATTGCTGGTTTCTGCGTCCTCCAACTGAAATTCCCTAAGCTTACGCTTGAGCATGGCAATTTCTTCCTTCTTTTGGTATATCCTACGAAGTTTTCGCAATTCTTCGTCTAAAATTTCCTCGTCTGTAGGTCCTTCTTCTTCATCTTCGTCGTTCTCATTGTCTTCCTCGTTTGGCTGCTGATCAACGGACTCTGGACTTGATTCGTTAGAACTCTCGTGCATAAGTTTTCGCAAATCCGATTCTGTAAATCCTTCTAC
>OX122882.1:62441426-62695326 GCA_944738645.1 Eristalinus sepulchralis | reverse complement strand
GTCTGTGAGTCGACGTACTTTCCCACTACGCCAGCGCGACCAAGAAATATGCAAAAAAGTGGTTCTTATCTCAAAAGTTTTCCTGCGTAAGCCCTTTAGATGATATGTTTCACACTTTATAATGAATTAAAATCTCAATAGCATATTTATGTGCTGAGAATGATGCCTAATTATTGTTTACAATTGATATAACATGCAAATAAAATTATCAAATTTATTTTCATGATGTAGAATAATAATATTTGTTAAAATAATAGAATTTGTAATTTGTAATTTGAACCTAAGTATTTCATTAAAATAAATGTTGCTTAAAAAATTATTGGTGCTTAAAAATAATACTTACAGAATACACCAATAACCGTTTTAATTTTGGATCTTTTATCGTAATTCCGCAAGCATAGGACGTTTCAAAGAAGACTGGAGCATTATCATTTACATCGTTTACCTACAAATAACCCGGTTGATAATAATAAATAGCATTTACAGAAAGCATTTCTTACCATCACATTTATTTTTAAATAGCTAAGGTTATTAAGTGCGGCAATTGATTCATTTATATGAGTTTTAGCGAAAATTCTTATTGTATGCATATCCTTCTTTTCTCTGTCTAGAGGTTTTACCAAAAATAGTTCTCGGGATTTATTATTTATTCCAAAAAATATGGCATTATCCGCTTCGAAAGTTTCTGTAATGAAAATATAGACAAATTTATTTGGTTTATGGTTAAGTACTCAGTTTACCATCAATTTTGTAAAAAATTGAATTAGTTTCATTTTCATTGTCAATTCCATCGTTTCTCGGATCTCTTGCTTCAGGAACCAAGCGCGTTTCATTCAGTCCCTTGTCGTTCTCTAAACGGGTAATAAAATTGTATAATTCTAAGACAGCATATATAAATATATAAATATTTGTAGTTTACCTGTAAAATTAGTATTAAATTCTTCTACTTCAAAAATTGGATAATTGTGAATATCTACAAATAAAATTTCTAGATTTTTTATTTCTGCAGAAGTTTTCCCACCGCCGTCAACTGCAGCGACGTTTATCTGAAAATTTAACCTTAATAGGAACTGTTTCCATCTCCGTTCATACATATTCGTACATACTTTATATACTCCGGAATTTATTAATTTTCTTAAAATCAAATGTGAGCTGTTTCGGGATACCTTAACAAATTCGAAAAATTGGTCATGTTCATCTGCAAAGTATACAATATATAACTCTATATACTAAAATTTTTCATTGTGTTTTGATTTATACAGTTACTACTAAGCGTAAAGTTAATATCTCCGTATATTCCGCCATCGGGGTCACTAACATGAAATGCACTTATTTGCGATAAACAGTCAGCTTTAAGAAGCCGCTTGCGGGGTTCTTGGATTTTACTTCAAATAAAAGTAAATTTATAAAAATATTTTTAAATTTAAGGAAAGTGAATATTTCTTACCATAATCGTAAGGGCTGATTAGAAGGTGGAAACACTATTATTGGAGAATGAAAATTATATGGTCGTACGTTTATTTCATATATTGAAGTGTTCCACATAGGTGGTTCTCCACGGTCGGATGCGATTATTTCCACTTCAAACACTCCATAGTATCCTTTCAAATCACAATTAGCTATAATTTTTCCTACATTTTTTTTATGCATCTGGATTCTAAATATACGATCATAGTTTTGTATATTTTCAGCGTATTCAGCAACTGTAAATAGATAAGTTTTTGGACAAGAGAAGACAGGGATTAAATTTTTTTGGGAACAAATTTTATTAAATTTAAAAAAAAAACAAAATATTAAAGCGCTTATTGAAACAGTCTCTAAAGCCTTGTTAATTGTAGTGTCAATCCTGCTCAGGAAAATTCGATGGCCAGACAAGAACTGCAGTCAATGATATTTGCAATTCCCTGCTGCATCTACACCTATCGGTTTATTGTTATCAACGTATCACACTTTATCAGCATAGTGACGAAGGTTCCGAGTGAGTGAAATCGTGGCTTGTTACCAAACATCAGTCAAAGATATTTTTCCACTTCTATTAATCAATTGTTCTTGATGCAAGACCGGCGACTTGCTTTTAATTTACAATTCTTATTTAAAACATTGCATTGAACAGGGCGAGAAAGAACAAGATACAATTAAAATGTTTAAGTATGTATCACTTCAGCACACTTTATTAGTCATCAAACTAAGGCGGTGGCCGGTTTTAGTTTATTACATATGTAGAGTAAAATATCAAATGAAATATTAAATAAACCGAATATATAAATCTGTAGGTTACTGAATCCCACATGTACACTGATGGAGAAATTTATTCTTAATCAGATAGTACTGGAATTGAAATGCAGAAAAGGAAGAGTTGAGTAATTTAAAATAAATGAAACATATAACATAATCCATTAGAACAATAAAATTTAACAACAAAAATAATTAATAATAATAACAATTGAAAGGCACTACAACCCACAAGCTACCAGGGCCTAGTTTCTACAGCAACTACTCGTGTTGTCCGTGGTACTGTGCTCTCACGAATAGAAGGGACCTATAATTTTTTGCCGACTCCGAACGGCGAGATTTGAGAAGCCTTTCTTTAACAATTGATAGTCTTTGAGCGTTGTCAGCAACTCGAAAGAGGTGAAGCCGTGAAAAAATGCGAGTCGAACCTGTGAAAAAATTAGTGCAGCATTGAAAAGAAATTGTAGTACGATAAATGATATTATCAAACGGTATAAAAATTTAACTAATTTTATAAGTAAGCCTAGAAGTGCTCGGTCTTGAAAATTAAAAACTAGGGACAAGAGAGAAATTATGGCAATGGTGAAGAAAGAACTCAAAATATCATACTCCACAATAGCTTCTGAAGTCCACACTTAAACAGTGCGAAGTGTCTTAAGAAATATGTTTTATTGATTTTAAAGTACTCAGCTTTCTCTCAAAAAAAAAAAAAAAATCAAATTTAACCATTGTGTGTCGTGTTTTCGGAATTTCTATTTCAGCGTCATCGAGTTAGGAATACTTTTGTCATTAGTGTATATAAATTTACGCCAGACTCAGAATTAGTACCACACTACGTACTTATCTAGGTCAATAGTCGACTTTACTTTAGTAAAACTAAACTCCACACTCAGCATGGCTGATACAATGGACGAGTGGAAACGTATACCAAGCAGTCTCGCGACACCGATTTTGATGAATCAGTTGGCAGAAGATTCGCCCCACATCAATGGGTTACATTTTAGTTTTAAAAAACAATTCTAATCAGTTCTAAGACGACAGGTAGGTCGTAGGTATAATATTATGTTTATTTGTAACAAAATCAAATTAATAATTTTCACTGACCTTAACAGGGACTTGAGGACTAGGTTATTGATATTTTTTATCGAGTGAATTAAGTTAAAGTAGTGTTTTTAGCTCGAAACTGTAGCTCCATTAAGACAATGCACATCGTGGGATTGTTTTTTATGCAAGCCAATACCTATGACTCACTCTGAAGACTGCAAAAGGCACACCAGGGAAAATTTACCTCACAATCTGATTCCCCCTCCGTGCGACTCCTCGCTTTGCCATCGAATAGATATTAACAGTAACGTTTGTATTATTATTCTATAACAAGGAAAAAAGATACATACAGTTTTTTGCTATGTTTTGTGAAGCTGTTTATAAAAAAAGTCTATGTTAGATTTCCGGACGGAACATTGCCTTCTTGCACGGCATCACCTTTTTCAAGTTGCTGACAAGACTCAAAAATTACTAATTGTCTGTGAAGAACTTCTCATATCATAAAGCTGTAGGTCCCTTCCACTTATGAGAGACCAGTATCAAGCACAACACGATTATTTATTGTAGAAGCTAGGCCTTCTTCTTCTTGTGGCGCTACAGTCCGGGGTGGACCTGGGCCTCAACCAACATGCCTCTCCAGCCAGCACAGATCTTTCGCCAGCTGCCGCCAGTTGCGCACTCCAAGTTGGTTGAGGTCCTTCTCCACTTGTGTGCGCCACCTTCTCCTGGGCCATCCTCTGTTGCGTTGTCCCAATGGCTCAGATTCGAAGACTTTTCGGGCCGGAGCAGTGGTGTCCATACGCTCTACATGGCCTAGCCATCTTAAGCGTTGTATCCGTAGACGCTTGACTAGGCTCATGCCGCTGTACAGCCCATACAGTTCGTGGTTGAATCTTCTCCTCCAGATGCCATCAACGCAAACAGGACCAAAAATCGCACGCAGAACTTTTCTCTCGAAGAGACCAAGGGCATCCTCATCCGCTTTTAGTAGTGTCCAAGTTTCCGCGCCATAAAGTAGGACTGGGATGATTAAGGTTTTATATAAAGCAAGCTTAGTCTTTCGAGAGAGGGCTTTATTACTCAATTGCCTCTTGAGCCCAAAGAAACAGCGATTGGCAGGAGTGATTCTGCGTTTGATTTCGGTACTGGTGTAATTGTCCCTGTTTACTGCGGAGCCGAGGTAGACGAAGTCCTTGACTACCTCGAAGTGTCTGCTGCCTAGTGTGACGCTCTGTCCGAGACGCCGATGTTGTGTGTCCTTCCTTGATGACAGCATGTACTTCGTTTTGCTCTCATTTACCACCAGACCCATTTTAGCCGCTTCCGCTTCAATGCCAGCAAACGCATCATTGACGGATCGCTGTGTTCGACCAATCACGTCAATGTCGTCGGCGTAAACTAGCAATTGAGCTGACTTTTGGAAGATCGTACCTCTGATGTTGACCTGTGAGTTACGCACGATCTTCTCCAGGATGATGTTAAAAAAGTCACATGACAGTGCGTCGCCTTGTCTAAAACCTTTTTTGACATTGAAGGTCTCGGTGACTTCGTTCCCGACCTTGACGGAGCAGCGAGAATTCTCCATCGTCATCCTACACAATCTGACGAGTTTGGTAGGAATGTCAAAACTAGACATGGCACTGTATAGCTCGTCTCTATGCACACTGTCATATGGGCCCTTAAAATCGACGAATAGGTGGTGAGTGTCGATTTGCATTTCTTGGGTCTTTTCCAGGATCTGCTGTAGTGTGAAGATTTGGTCGATGGTGGACTTCCCTGGCCTGAAACCACACTGATAACGACCAATCAGGTTGTTGACAAACGGTTTTAGGCGTTCACACAATACGGCAGAGACTTATCCCTCGATAGTTGGCGCAGTCGAAGGGGTCTCCTTTCTTGTGGACCGGACAGACGACGCTGAGATTCCACTCATCGGGCATGCTTTCCTCCGACCATATCTTACAGATGAGCTGGTGCATGCGCCCAACCAGGTCATCCCCAGCCGCTTTGAACAGTTCTGCGGACAGTCCATCCGCTCCAGCAGCTTTATTTGACTTCAGTCTCGATATTGCTATCTTGACCTCGTCTAAGTCGGGGGGACGGAATTCTTGTCTAACATCGTCCAATTAAGTGGAACATTCTGCCTAATAGCGGGATTTCTGCCGTCATCGCCGTTTAAGAGTCTGCAGAAATGATCTTTCCAGATTCTCAGAATCGATTGCGACTCTACTACTAGGTTTCCGTTTTGGTCCCGGCAGGCTTCGGTCCGAACCCTGTATCCACCGGATAGCTGTTTCACCTTTCGGTAAAACTTTCGGACTTCATTCCTGCCATAACATCTCTCCATCTCTTCGACCGCGCGCTTCTCATGCTCTTTCTTTTTCCTTCTGAGAAGCCGGTTCTCTTCCCTTCTTTTCTGTTCGTAGAGCTCACGAACAGCTCTCGTCGTTCGATGCAGCGTTGCTTGGTAGGCCTCCTGTTTGGCTGCGTGTGCCTGCCTGCACTCGTCGTCAAACCATGGGTTCCTTCTAGGTGGTGGCGTGAAACCCAGCACATCAGTGGCAGCTTCTTTGATGGCTTTTTGACAACGTTTCCATTCTTCTTCTATTGTTAGTGCAGGCAGCGTCGAACTTTGGGAGAGTTTCAGGGAGACTCGGTCGGCAAAGATCCCAGCTAACTGTTGCGATTGTAGCTTTCCGACGTCAAACCGTTTCGGCCTATCTCGACTCCGTTGTTCTGTCGATATCCGGGTTCTTACCTTGGCTACAACAAGGTGATGATCCGAGTCGATGTTAGCGCCTCGGAATGTTCGGACATCGAGAATGTTGGAGGAGTGTCTGACATCGATCGCAACGTGATCAATCTGGTTGACGGTTGATTGATCAGGGGATCGCCAGGTTCCTTTATGGATGTTGCGATGTGGGAACCGCGTACTGCTCATAGAGAGGTTCCGCCCCGCGGTGAAGTCCAACAGCCTGAGTCCGTTTCCGGAAGTCGTGTCGTGCAGGCTGTGTTTCCCGATGACGCCAGCAAAGATGTCCTCTTTCCCCAGCTGAGCATTGAAATCTCCTAGAAAGATCTTGTTGTCATAGCTGGGGCATCGATCGTATGTTCTTTCTAGGAGATCATAGAATTCATCCTTGCTGTTGTCATCCTTCTCTTCTGTCGGGGCGTGAGCGGATATCAGGCTGATGTTCCCGAATTTAGCCTTAATGCGGATTGTAGGTTAAGACTTAAGGATCGAAGCTTAAGACTTTTTGCCTAAGTCTGCCTCGAACAACAAATCCGCATCCGAATAGGCGCTGCCTTCTCTCCCTGTAGCAGTCGCTGTCGCAGTCGTATATGTCGCAGTTCTTCATCTTCTTTCTGCCCGGCCCATACCACCGCACTTCCTGGATGGCGGTGATATCTGCTTTGTAGCAGTCAAGGGCCTCCGCAAGTTGTTCGGCTGCACGTGGTCTGTTAAGGGATCTCACATTCCACGTGCAGAACCGAAAATCGTTGTCCTTTGTTCGTTTGCCGGGGTCTTCAAAGTTGGATCCGTCCATATCCGAGGCAAGTTGTTGTTGCTGAACTCGGTTATTTTTGTGTGGTGAGGGAGTTAGCCTCACGCACAACCTACAGACTGGTAGGCCAGTCGCTGCATACATTGGTTCACCACACAACGGATGCTGTGATGTCTATCCAGGGGGCGCCACAGGGCTGTATGTCAACCTGACCTATGCACGGACGAGGATAGTCTTGGCAGCTCGCCATGTTGAGCGCGATCAAGGACATTGCCTCGTGTGCATAGCTAGGCCTTGGTCCACCAATCTTAATGACGTCGACAGCGTGATGTCAGTGAGCCCAGGCCGACGATAACTCAGGGAGAAGATGCGGCTACAGAAAAGAGACACCCATCCGAGTATGAACAAAAACTAATGACAACATCGAAACGATTCAATACCAATCAGATGGTAACGAAGGACGCTACTTTTCAACTCCACGCCTCCTCTCAAATAGAGTGCAGGGCGGAAAAAATTCATGAATTGAGCTCACAGCTCAAATCGAGCATTTATAGGTAAAAGTCACGACCTAAGAGGAAAAAAATACAGCAGAAGCAAACGTAGAAGAAACAAAAACAAAGCAAGACACAGACGGAGCCGCCACTTACTGCTAAGGCAGCCCAGGTATTGCAGAAGAAGAAGCAGAGGCAACCATTTGAATAGCAACAGATGCTTAAGTAAGAGCCATCGAAGCAACCTCAGACAGTAAAAAAAACCAGTATAATGGAAACGCTGACATCCATAACTGTTAAAAAAATGTATCAAAAGAAAAAAGACTCTATCGGTGTATGAGGGTCATTTTCATACACACACCCCGGAAGGACTATGCTACTCAAGGTTGTTGATCCTTAAACTGACCAGAAGAAGATCGTTGAGTCGTAGAAGAACGGCCCTTGAACACTTTGGCTACGAGGAAAAATAAAACCCTAGGCTTGCGTACTTCCATTCTTTTGATTCCCATGGAAGTAACATTTAGTTATTGGGAAATATTACCAAAAGGCGAATGCAGCTTAGACGAGGAAGAATTCGCAAATTGAGCCCTTCTCAGCTGTGCCCTCTTTTGAGCGAAAATGCGCCCTGTTACTTACTGGGTTTTCATTCCCATCCGAGAGTTCCGGCAAAGAGTTAATACTATAAGGAATGCAAAAACGGTAGAAACTGGGTCAGTTAGAGTGCATGCAATCTGCTAATTGGTCCTTATCCGTCTAATTATGGTTTATAAAGGGTGTCTCAACAAGAACGCAAAATTTAAATTTTAAATAAAACGCAGATATTTAAAAAAATCGTGAATTCCTTATTATATCGTAAAGTAGACAGGATGAGGTTATGTGTGGAATGACACGGCCAGATGGCCGCCGCGGCTGTGCTGGCACATATGCGATCTTTTAATGAAATTTTAATAAAAATTTCAAAGAAAAAACTCCAGTGGTGTTAAATCGCACGACCTAGGCGGCCAAAACGGGAAACAACACGACCGGAAAATTACTGGAATTGTTTCTCTGGCTGTATGAGATATGGCGCTATCTTGTTAAAACCACATCCCCTCCACATTCAGTTTTCAATTCCAGACACGAAACAATTGGTTATCATTTCACGACTGACTCATTTTCATAAAAAAAGGTCCAATGATTTCTGGAGCCCAAAATCCACTCCACACAGATACGCGTTGAGGATGCGTTTGCTTCTCGTGAATCACCCGAGAATTTTCCTCGCCCAGATGCGACTATTCTGCCTATTAAAGCCATCAAGATGGAAATGGGCCTCGTCTTTAAAGTTGATCTTATCGGCGAAATCAGCATTTTCATGTTGTCTCTCCAATACCCAATTAACGAACTCCCTTCGCTGTGCATGGTCAGCTGGCTTCAGTTCCTGATTCAATTGAATTTTGTATGCATGAAGGTGCAAATCTTTCGTCAAAATTCGCTGCATAGTTGATTCGAAAACAGCAATTTGCTTAGCTCGGTGTCGAATTGATGTGGATGGAGTTTGAGCCACATCATCACGTACTGCTGCGATATTTTCGGTCGATCGACCTAGTCGAAGGCGCGTTGTTGTCTTTACATCAGTTGCAGACCCAGTTTCAACTAATTTTTCCATTAATTGCTTTACAGTTGACTCTTTTGGAGCATTATTGTAACCCCAAATTGATCGCAATTTGCGAACTGTAGTCGCAAATCTTTCACCATTTTGGTTAAACAATTTCACAATGAGATTGCGTTGTTTATTCGTGCAGCGCTCCATTTTTATTAACCTTATACCTTCTACTAACAAACAATAATAGTTGTTCAAATGTCAAACAATGATAATTCGAATGGCGCCAAATTTAAATCTTGCGTTGTTGTTGGAACACCCTTTATATAGCTGTCCTGTACTAGGATGTTGGAGAGGCAGTGCCTTCGGGCCTGTCTAGAATTACAGTACACGAAATTTTACCCCAACCAATTTCTGTATAACGAGGCAAATCTTATAGGGAGATGATTTTTTATTATTAAGTTGATACGAAGTCACACTGCTCGTACCATGACTCCAACCAATACTGATCTTTAGTGCTTACTAACCTAATGTCATGAACCATGAAAAGGTACGCTTTAACGGCTTTATGACGCCTGAAGCTTTCCTTAAATTAAAGGTTAAAGGACTGATACCAAATAGCGAAGGCTAACGTACATGAACTAAAGTGCTAGTACGATAGTTCAGTACGGCCAACTCATATAGGCTTAGGTGGCTTAGGACTTTTTGCAAAAACAAAAAAATTAAAGATTATCCAAAACATGCAAAACAAAAACATGTGCACCATGGCCTGCTTCGGCTTCGAAGAGAAAGTGTAGTAGCTTCGAGTTGTGAAAAGAAACCATCTATTTTCGAGTGGTATCGGCAGCCTGGCGGTAGAGCAACAGCAGTAGTGACTCGAGGGATCGGTCGCACCAAACAAAGGGGGATCGGTAGCGACCTGAAAAATACCGCCAAAGGCAGCAGCAGGAGCAACAACAAAGTCAGCTTCAGCAACAGCTGATATCGACATAGAAGTCCTCCAATGTGAATCGGAGGGCAATGAATTCCGATATTCCTACAAAGGAAGGAAGTTTCAAGTGTAAGCCACTTCAGGTGCTGACGATGAGGCGGAGTACATAAGGGAGGATTAGAAGAAACATATACATCTAGACGAAGAAAGGGCAAGCTATATGCCCACATTAAATTCCTTTATAAACAATCTACAGCGGGTAAGCTGCAGAGATAGTAGTGAAGCAAAAAGAGGGGGGGCTTCTTAAGCTGCAGCAAAAAGGTAGTAGAACCAAAAGCAGCAAGATCTACAACAGCAAGAAGCACCCGAATCACTGCACACATCACATCAATGGTTGCAGAAAAAACAACAACAGCAGCCAAAGCAGAAATGGCCTGCCCTATTGAAAGCAGCTCAACAACAACTATCAGCCTTCCTTTCTGGATGCATTGTCGCGGCGGAAAGGCTTAAAAGTCAATGAACCTCGGCTCGAAAGATCCCACGTGAGACGTTAAACCAAAGTCAAGAAACGTCTAGTTTTTGGACACCCTAAATAAAGACTGCGTGGAGGAAAACCAAGCGGATTTTAATACTCCGGGTGGTACTTGAAACTACGACAATTCACCGGTTGTCTTTTCGACATCGTTCGAAGCAAGGATTCTAGAGGCCCCTCCCACCAAACTATCCCCCCTCCCCCAATCGACAAAAGTGGCGCTGACACAAATGATTCCTGCCATTCACTGTACGATGCGCTCAGTACAATGAGTTGGAAAAATGGAGATAGTGCCGGGGTGTTACGCAAAATGTCCAGGCTTACAGTCAAGCAGCCTGCCGGAGTGCCGCTTTTGATGGTGCGTCTCAGAAATTCGATAAGGAGGAACGAGCCCTAAGGGAGGCGGCTCCTGGGGGTCCCTGATAAAGAGCCAAAGGAAAAGGCGGAAAATGATGGCGACCAACGGGCGGCGCAAAGAGATCGCGAAAGTGGTCGAAGGCATAAGCACCGAAAGCTGTACCCCTTCAGTAGCGAAGGCAAAGAGAATGAGGTCAGCAGAAGTTTCATGAACTGAAGCTGGCCCATCCTCCGTTACATTCTGCTATCTCTTATCTGCTGTTGCTTGTAGGGTAAGCTGGCAATGACGATAGCATGACGCAGAATGCAAACACTGCGAAGATCACCTGTGGAAACTAGTTACGGCAGAGACAAGTGGAGGGCTGTGCTCCGGAAAACGGAACCTTTTAGGTGAAGTGCTCCACACAACAATCACCACTTCTGTGCCGAAAATTCCTTCTCACAAATTTTGGAGTTCTCAGGCCAATCAAATACACCCGCGCCGTCTGCTGAATCCCGGAGCCCCCCAGGAAAACGATGTGCTGGCACGGTTCCATATTCAAGACCCTGGTCTCGAAACCACGAGGTGGAAAGTCTCCTTCCCATGAGGAGAGTAAGAAACCCCAAAGAGAAAACTCCAATAGTGTTAAATCGCATGATCTAGGCGGCCAATTCTGGTCTCCAAAACGCGAAATAGCACGACCGGGAAATGACTGATGCAGCAATTAAATTGTTTCTCTGGCTGTATAAAATGTGACGCTATCTTCTTGAAACCACATCCTCTATACATTAATTTCTTCAATTCAAGGCACGAAAAAATTGGTTATCATTTCACAATACCAAACATCATTGACTGTTTGTGCTTGACCTGACTCAATTTCATAAAAAAAAGGTCCAATGGTTCCTCCAGTCCAAAATCCACACCACACAGTGACACGTTGAGGATGCATTTGCTTCTCATGAATCACTCGAGGATTTTCCTAGCCCCAAATACGATAATTCTGCCACTGCTTCAGCCTACTTCCCCTACGCTTCCGTTCTTCCACCACCACCAAACGAGGTTCTGCGAAAATGATGGGTATAGCCATCTACTGCGATGCTAATGCTCAGAACATGTTCTGAGGCATCTTCGCATCTTCTCGACTTCTAACTATCGTCCGCCCTGAACACTAACAACATTGGCTCCTGGCCAACTTTTGTTACGACAAGAGACAAGAAGTGATCGCCTTAACGCTATCTAACAGATATGTTAAAGAGTTCACAGACAGGAAAGTTCTGTTAGAAGTGTCCATGTCAGACCATAGATACATAGAGTTCCGAATCAAATGCGAAACCACAACTTTGCAAATGATCGGGAACACTAGGAGAACAAACTGGGTGAGGTTTAGGGACGAGTTAGATAATCACGTCTCACAGCTCCAAAAATTTAAAGCTCATGGCAGTTCAAGGTCTGAACGACACCCTAATCAAATGCTTCGAACACTCCCGACAGACCCCCTGTTCCATGGTGAAACATGGTACTACAGAGTTTTCGCAAGGAAACCAGAAAACTCCTTAATAGGTCACTCAAGACCAATCTAGGAGAATACTGGAACTTGTACCGGTTAAAACAAAAATAATACAAGAGGTTATTCGAGCTTGTCTCATACAAAGATGTGGTACGATCGAAACACTCGGTGAAACCAGTAGACTGGTGAAAGTCATTAAAAAAGTCAAAGCAGTCAGGCTGGACGGTACCTATACTTAGTCAAAAGTGGAAACCCACCGGCTAATGCTACGGACTCACTTTCCAGGGTACCACATCGTAACTGGTTCAAAACCAGGGCCAGCTATTGGAACTGGGGATTACCAAACAAACACAACACGCAGGGGCTGGTGAACGGCACCGTTCGTAGTAACAGATGAAGCCATGGCGTCCTTTGATGTCTTCAAGTCACGTGGCACCGATGGTACATTTGCAGTTCTGTTGCAAAGGGGCATATACCAACTACTACCGGTTCTGAGACTTGCCAGACTTGCGCTGGCACATATTCGAAACTCCTGGCGCATAGTCAGGGTAGCCTTCGTACCAAAAATTCATAATATCTCCACAAAAATAAAGGCCGATAAGTCTTACTTCTTCATGCTGAAAAGCATAGAGAGGCTGGTCGCACTGCATCTGCGCAAAAATGATCTGCGACTACATCCACTATCTCAGATGCAACATGTTTACCAGTGCCGAAAATCTTGCGAGACTGCGTTACAAAATCTCGTTGGTAGAATTGAAACTGCACTCAACAGGAAAGAATACGCGCTGGGCATTTTCATTGATATAGAGGGTGCTTCCGACAATGCAACTTTTGATGGCATGTTCAACACGGCCAAAGAACATGGCGAAGAAGAATCATTGGTGTTGTGGATAAAAGCAATGCTAATGAATAGAACTATAATCGCGGAGGCGGATTGCTTGTATCAAGTGGCGGCTGTTTGGCGCCGATGTGGTGGGAGCTAAAAACTTAAGCTCTTTATCACAGAAGCGCCTGCTGGTCTCTCTTCTTAGAACCAGAAAACTACAGTAAACGAAGGTTACTGCCTGGTAATATAATGGACCAGCCTTTGAGTCTAAGTGCCCCAGTGCATTGTATCCCAACCTCGAAAAAAAAGGCAGCAGCACCAGCAGCAACAACAGCAGCTGAAGTAACAACAACCACAGCAGCAGAGACAACAGCAGCCACAGCAACATCAGCAGAAGCCCACGGTATGTTGCCCTTCAATCAACGTCCTTGGCATGGGGACTGATGAACTGGTGACACTTTGTGGGTTGGACCTAAATAATAAGACGTATTACATTAAATATAAGACACCCCAATCACACACCGTCAACTGCTTAGCAATGAGCGAGTTTAGATTCTTAAAAGAGAAGCTGACGGCATCGAATGTTGATTTTTACACAAATACCCCCAGAGCAGAAACATCACAGACCTTGCTCCTCCAAGGCATTAATCCCTCCATTGACCCGAAGATCCTCCTCAACAAGCTGCGCCAAGTTCAGAGCGACGAGGGGTTAAGCCTTTCATCACTGCGGCAACGAAGGCGAAGAATAAGGCTTTTCTTCTTCTTAATGCAGGTATTCCATGACACCAAAATCGACAACAAAATCGATCGATGTGGGAGGTGCAGAAGGCTATGGCACGTCACGGAGAACTGCAATATGGAGTTTTGCTACGCATGATACCACAACAAAGGAGAATGCCCTTTGGGTACGGATGAAGTCGAGGATAACGTGCTCCTTAAATGTGTACCCTATTTGGGGTGTCAACGAATAAACAAATTCCGTCAGAGAGTAAAAGATGCAAGGATAAACAAGAAGGTAGAAGCCGGCCAAATGCCCGAGCTGCAGTTACCACTGGTGTCAGGCAGAGAATCGGCACAACGAACAGTGCCGAAGGTTGCCGCGACTCCAATGGCCAGGTAACCCGAGGCAGAGCCCTCCATAAGGGAGGCAATGTCCTCCATCCAGTCGATGCAAGTGCAGATGATTGCCTTGCAGAAACAGATCTTCGAATTACAGTTTCCTTGCGCAGATGGTTAGAGTACCTTTCCTCTTCTCTAAAATGTTCACGGAACTCGTCTCTCAATAAGTCCACAGCTGCGCGTTCTGTGTGGCATGTGGCACCGTCTTGTTGAAACCACATGTCATGCAAGTCAAGCTCTTGCACTTTGGACAAAAAAATGTTAGATATCATCTCACTATAGCGCTCACCATTCACAGTTACGTTACGATTCGCATCATCTTTACAGTATTTTTGTCTAGCATGTAAGAAAAGTGAATTACATAAAAAATATGCACTGAAATATAAATCTAATCTATATGTGAGGTGTATAAATAACATATGTCTTGTCAGTATAATAAATTCTAAGGACATAGTTAAGCTAGTGCAAATTGTTAAGTAATGTAGTTTAATAGTAATATATTGTACAACAATTGGTTTAGTTTTAGTTCAAGTCCTAAGATAGTTAAATTAAGAACCTTGTTGCCAACTTTTTAATTCTTCATGAGTAAGCATTAAAATTGGACACGATTTAAAAAGGAGCAAAAATAGTAAAAAATGCCGAGAGGTATAGGTATATTTATGCATTTAAGACAAAAACAAAGAACGATATGTATAGGCGCAGTCTCAGAAGAAGTAACAAGGATACTCTAATTTTATGCCAAGGCGTAGGTTTATAGGCAAGTGTTAGACCCTGCAGAGACGGTATACAATATACAATCATTATTTGCGTTTTGAAACCATCAAATGATGCAACTGTGTTTAAAAAAGCCCTTTATTATATCCAAGTAAGATGTGATACATCTGTAATAGTTATTTATAACCTCACCTTCTGTTCCAAGTTTAGAAGCTAGTTATGAAATGAAAATCTGTCTCAAGCACGAGGCTAAGAGATTACTATTAGGAATCGGCACACTTTGCGATGACAAAATTTAAGTCTTATATACAGTGACTTCAATAAGTTTTCATTCATACATCTATGTACATAATAGGGAAAATAATCATAGAAAATCAACTAGGATAGGTACAAAACTTACTTAATGTATAGTACTGAGTAAAATCTTTTATTAAGAAGTTCTTTAAGAAGGTCATTTACAGCAGATATGTAAATATATCTGACTAAGCCTGCCTTATACACCACCTTGATCATCCCAGTTTTATTCTATGGCGCGGGAACTTTTAATCTTTTGGAGAGAAAAGCTTGGCGTCAACCGAAGAGTCTTCGAATCAGAGTCATTGAGCATATTGGTTGAGGCCCAGTTGCAGCCCGGACTGTAGCGCCACAAGAAGAAGAAGAAAAAGGTGTACATCTGAAGAACTGGATATTATTAACGAAAAGTACTCGTCAGTCTCTATTAGACCTTTCAAGTGAGCGGTTGAATTCACGCGAGTGTGCAAAGAAGAATCGAGACATACAAAAAAAAAAATCAAATAGTGCTGGTGTCAACCAACTTTTCGAGAGTCGCTGTGGTTATAAGCGTAGGACCAATGCTCGGGACGCGAGAAACCTAGGTTCGATCCCCAGCGCGGAAACAGTTTTTCCTTTATTTTTTCTTTTTCTATAACTAAAAACAATAACTCAAGAAGTGAAGTGAGTGAGAAAAATGGAAACACGTGAGCGTTCGCCGCTCCAAAAAACTGTTTAGCTGTTTCACCTTTCGGTAAAACTTTCGGACTTCATTCCTGCCATAACATCTCTCCATCTCTTCGACCGCGCGCTTCTCATGCTCTTTCTTTTTCCTTCTGAGAAGCCGGTTCTCTTCCCTTCTTTTCTGTTCGTAGAGCTCACGAACAGCTCTCGTCGTTCGATGCAGCGTTGCTTGGTAGGCCTCCTGTTTGGCTGCGTGTGCCTGCCTGCACTCGTCGTCAAACCATGGGTTCCTTCTAGGTGGTGGCGTGAAACCCAGCACATCAGTGGCAGCTTCTTTGATGGCTTTTTGACAACGTTTCCATTCTTCTTCTATTGTTAGTGCAGGCAGCGTCGAACTTTGGGAGAGTTTCAGGGAGACTCGGTCGGCAAAGATCCCAGCTAACTGTTGCGATTGTAGCTTTCCGACGTCAAACCGTTTCGGCCTATCTCGACTCCGTTGTTCTGTCGATATCCGGGTTCTTACCTTGGCTACAACAAGGTGATGATCCGAGTCGATGTTAGCGCCTCGGAATGTTCGGACATCGAGAATGTTGGAGGAGTGTCTGACATCGATCGCAACGTGATCAATCTGGTTGACGGTTGATTGATCAGGGGATCGCCAGGTTCCTTTATGGATGTTGCGATGTGGGAACCGCGTACTGCTCATAGAGAGGTTCCGCCCCGCGGTGAAGTCCAACAGCCTGAGTCCGTTTCCGGAAGTCGTGTCGTGCAGGCTGTGTTTCCCGATGACGCCAGCAAAGATGTCCTCTTTCCCCAGCTGAGCATTGAAATCTCCTAGAAAGATCTTGTTGTCATAGCTGGGGCATCGATCGTATGTTCTTTCTAGGAGATCATAGAATTCATCCTTGCTGTTGTCATCCTTCTCTTCTGTCGGGGCGTGAGCGGATATCAGGCTGATGTTCCCGAATTTAGCCTTAATGCGGATTGTAGGTTAAGACTTAAGGATCGAAGCTTAAGACTTTTTGCCTAAGTCTGCCTCGAACAACAAATCCGCATCCGAATAGGCGCTGCCTTCTCTCCCTGTAGCAGTCGCTGTCGCAGTCGTATATGTCGCAGTTCTTCATCTTCTTTCTGCCCGGCCCATACCACCGCACTTCCTGGATGGCGGTGATATCTGCTTTGTAGCAGTCAAGGGCCTCCGCAAGTTGTTCGGCTGCACGTGGTCTGTTAAGGGATCTCACATTCCACGTGCAGAACCGAAAATCGTTGTCCTTTGTTCGTTTGCCGGGGTCTTCAAAGTTGGATCCGTCCATATCCGAGGCAAGTTGTTGTTGCTGAACTCGGTTATTTTTGTGTGGTGAGGGAGTTAGCCTCACGCACAACCTACAGACTGGTAGGCCAGTCGCTGCATACATTGGTTCACCACACAACGGATGCTGTGATGTCTATCCAGGGGGCGCCACAGGGCTGTATGTCAACCTGACCTATGCACGGACGAGGATAGTCTTGGCAGCTCGCCATGTTGAGCGCGATCAAGGACATTGCCTCGTGTGCATAGCTAGGCCTTGGTCCACCAATCTTAATGACGTCGACAGCGTGATGTCAGTGAGCCCAGGCCGACGATAACTCAGGGAGAAGATGCGGCTACAGAAAAGAGACACCCATCCGAGTATGAACAAAAACTAATGACAACATCGAAACGATTCAATACCAATCAGATGGTAACGAAGGACGCTACTTTTCAACTCCACGCCTCCTCTCAAATAGAGTGCAGGGCGGAAAAAATTCATGAATTGAGCTCACAGCTCAAATCGAGCATTTATAGGTAAAAGTCACGACCTAAGAGGAAAAAAATACAGCAGAAGCAAACGTAGAAGAAACAAAAACAAAGCAAGACACAGACGGAGCCGCCACTTACTGCTAAGGCAGCCCAGGTATTGCAGAAGAAGAAGCAGAGGCAACCATTTGAATAGCAACAGATGCTTAAGTAAGAGCCATCGAAGCAACCTCAGACAGTAAAAAAAACCAGTATAATGGAAACGCTGACATCCATAACTGTTAAAAAAATGTATCAAAAGAAAAAAGACTCTATCGGTGTATGAGGGTCATTTTCATACACACACCCCGGAAGGACTATGCTACTCAAGGTTGTTGATCCTTAAACTGACCAGAAGAAGATCGTTGAGTCGTAGAAGAACGGCCCTTGAACACTTTGGCTACGAGGAAAAATAAAACCCTAGGCTTGCGTACTTCCATTCTTTTGATTCCCATGGAAGTAACATTTAGTTATTGGGAAATATTACCAAAAGGCGAATGCAGCTTAGACGAGGAAGAATTCGCAAATTGAGCCCTTCTCAGCTGTGCCCTCTTTTGAGCGAAAATGCGCCCTGTTACTTACTGGGTTTTCATTCCCATCCGAGAGTTCCGGCAAAGAGTTAATACTATAAGGAATGCAAAACCGGTAGAAACTGGGTCAGTTAGAGTGCATGCAATCTGCTAATTGGTCCTTATCCGTCTAATTATGGTTTATAAAGGGTGTCCCAACAAGAACGCAAAATTTAAATTTTAAATAAAACGCAGATATTTAAAAAAATCGTGAATTCCTTATTATATCGTAAAGTAGACAGGATGAGGTTATGTGTGGAATGACACGGCCAGATGGCCGCCGCGGCTGTGCTGGCACATATGCGATCTTTTAATGAAATTTTAATAAAAATTTCAAAGAAAAAACTCCAGTGGTGTTAAATCGCACGACCTAGGCGGCCAAAACGGGAAACAACACGACCGGAAAATTACTGGAATTGTTTCTCTGGCTGTATGAGATATGGCGCTATCTTGTTGAAACCACATCCCCTCCACATTCAGTTTTCAATTCCAGACACGAAACAATTGGTTATCATTTCACGACTGACTCATTTTCATAAAAAAAGGTCCAATGATTTCTGGAGCCCAAAATCCACTCCACACAGATACGCGTTGAGGATGCGTTTGCTTCTCGTGAATCACCCGAGAATTTTCCTCGCCCAGATGCGACTATTCTGCCTATTAAAGCCATCAAGATGGAAATGGGCCTCGTCTTTAAAGTTGATCTTATCGGCGAAATCAGCATTTTCATGTTGTCTCTCCAATACCCAATTAACGAACTCCCTTCGCTGTGCATGGTCAGCTGGCTTCAGTTCCTGATTCAATTGAATTTTGTATGCATGAAGGTGCAAATCTTTCGTCAAAATTCGCTGCATAGTTGATTCGAAAACAGCAATTTGCTTAGCTCGGTGTCGAATTGATGTGGATGGAGTTTGAGCCACATCATCACGTACTGCTGCGATATTTTCGGTCGATCGACCTAGTCGAAGGCGCGTTGTTGTCTTTACATCAGTTGCAGACCCAGTTTCAACTAATTTTTCCATTAATTGCTTTACAGTTGACTCTTTTGGAGCATTATTGTAACCCCAAATTGATCGCAATTTGCGAACTGTAGTCGCAAATCTTTCACCATTTTGGTTAAACAATTTCACAATGAGATTGCGTTGTTTATTCGTGCAGCGCTCCATTTTTATTAACCTTATACCTTCTACTAACAAACAATAATAGTTGTTCAAATGTCAAACAATGATAATTCGAATGGCGCCAAATTTAAATCTTGCGTTGTTGTTGGAACACCCTTTATATAGCTGTCCTGTACTAGGATGTTGGAGAGGCAGTGCCTTCGGGCCTGTCTAGAATTACAGTACACGAAATTTTACCCCAACCAATTTCTGTATAACGAGGCAAATCTTATAGGGAGATGATTTTTTATTATTAAGTTGATACGAAGTCACACTGCTCGTACCATGACTCCAACCAATACTGATCTTTAGTGCTTACTAACCTAATGTCATGAAC
Organism: Eristalinus sepulchralis; assembly: GCA_944738645.1. Classification (NCBI taxonomy): domain Eukaryota; kingdom Metazoa; phylum Arthropoda; class Insecta; order Diptera; family Syrphidae; genus Eristalinus; species Eristalinus sepulchralis. Next base: position 62,675,672 of record OX122882.1, on the reverse strand, counting down.
CATAAAAAGGTACGCTTTAACGGCTTTATGACGCCTGAAGCTTTCCTTAAATTAAAGGTTAAAGGACTGATACCAAATAGCGAAGGCTAACGTACATGAACTAAAGTGCTAGTACGATAGTTCAGTACGGCCAACTCATATAGGCTTAGGTGGCTTAGGACTTTTTGCAAAAACAAAAAAATTAAAGATTATCCAAAACATGCAAAACAAAAACATGTGCACCATGGCCTGCTTCGGCTTCGAAGAGAAAGTGTAGTAGCTTCGAGTTGTGAAAAGAAACCATCTATTTTCGAGTGGTATCGGCAGCCTGGCGGTAGAGCAACAGCAGTAGTGACTCGAGGGATCGGTCGCACCAAACAAAGGGGGATCGGTAGCGACCTGAAAAATACCGCCAAAGGCAGCAGCAGGAGCAACAACAAAGTCAGCTTCAGCAACAGCTGATATCGACATAGAAGTCCTCCAATGTGAATCGGAGGGCAATGAATTCCGATATTCCTACAAAGGAAGGAAGTTTCAAGTGTAAGCCACTTCAGGTGCTGACGATGAGGCGGAGTACATAAGGGAGGATTAGAAGAAACATATACATCTAGACGAAGAAAGGGCAAGCTATATGCCCACATTAAATTCCTTTATAAACAATCTACAGCGGGTAAGCTGCAGAGATAGTAGTGAAGCAAAAAGAGGGGGGGCTTCTTAAGCTGCAGCAAAAAGGTAGTAGAACCAAAAGCAGCAAGATCTACAACAGCAAGAAGCACCCGAATCACTGCACACATCACATCAATGGTTGCAGAAAAAACAACAACAGCAGCCAAAGCAGAAATGGCCTGCCCTATTGAAAGCAGCTCAACAACAACTATCAGCCTTCCTTTCTGGATGCATTGTCGCGGCGGAAAGGCTTAAAAGTCAATGAACCTCGGCTCGAAAGATCCCACGTGAGACGTTAAACCAAAGTCAAGAAACGTCTAGTTTTTGGACACCCTAAATAAAGACTGCGTGGAGGAAAACCAAGCGGATTTTAATACTCCGGGTGGTACTTGAAACTACGACAATTCACCGGTTGTCTTTTCGACATCGTTCGAAGCAAGGATTCTAGAGGCCCCTCCCACCAAACTATCCCCCCTCCCCCAATCGACAAAAGTGGCGCTGACACAAATGATTCCTGCCATTCACTGTACGATGCGCTCAGTACAATGAGTTGGAAAAATGGAGATAGTGCCGGGGTGTTACGCAAAATGTCCAGGCTTACAGTCAAGCAGCCTGCCGGAGTGCCGCTTTTGATGGTGCGTCTCAGAAATTCGATAAGGAGGAACGAGCCCTAAGGGAGGCGGCTCCTGGGGGTCCCTGATAAAGAGCCAAAGGAAAAGGCGGAAAATGATGGCGACCAACGGGCGGCGCAAAGAGATCGCGAAAGTGGTCGAAGGCATAAGCACCGAAAGCTGTACCCCTTCAGTAGCGAAGGCAAAGAGAATGAGGTCAGCAGAAGTTTCATGAACTGAAGCTGGCCCATCCTCCGTTACATTCTGCTATCTCTTATCTGCTGTTGCTTGTAGGGTAAGCTGGCAATGACGATAGCATGACGCAGAATGCAAACACTGCGAAGATCACCTGTGGAAACTAGTTACGGCAGAGACAAGTGGAGGGCTGTGCTCCGGAAAACGGAACCTTTTAGGTGAAGTGCTCCACACAACAATCACCACTTCTGTGCCGAAAATTCCTTCTCACAAATTTTGGAGTTCTCAGGCCAATCAAATACACCCGCGCCGTCTGCTGAATCCCGGAGCCCCCCAGGAAAACGATGTGCTGGCACGGTTCCATATTCAAGACCCTGGTCTCGAAACCACGAGGTGGAAAGTCTCCTTCCCATGAGGAGAGTAAGAAACCCCAAAGAGAAAACTCCAATAGTGTTAAATCGCATGATCTAGGCGGCCAATTCTGGTCTCCAAAACGCGAAATAGCACGACCGGGAAATGACTGATGCAGCAATTAAATTGTTTCTCTGGCTGTATAAAATGTGACGCTATCTTCTTGAAACCACATCCTCTCTACATTAATTTCTTCAATTCAAGGCACGAAAAAATTGGTTATCATTTCACAATACCAAACATCATTGACTGTTTGTGCTTGACCTGACTCAATTTCATAAAAAAAAGGTCCAATGGTTCCTCCAGTCCAAAATCCACACCACACAGTGACACGTTGAGGATGCATTTGCTTCTCATGAATCACTCGAGGATTTTCCTAGCCCCAAATGCGATAATTCTGCCACTGCTTCAGCCTACTTCCCCTACGCTTCCGTTCTTCCACCACCACCAAACGAGGTTCTGCGAAAATGATGGGTATAGCCATCTACTGCGATGCTAATGCTCAGAACATGTTCTGAGGCATCTTCGCATCTTCTCGACTTCTAACTATCGTCCGCCCTGAACACTAACAACATTGGCTCCTGGCCAACTTTTGTTACGACAAGAGACAAGAAGTGATCGCCTTAACGCTATCTAACAGATATGTTAAAGAGTTCACAGACAGGAAAGTTCTGTTAGAAGTGTCCATGTCAGACCATAGATACATAGAGTTCCGAATCAAATGCGAAACCACAACTTTGCAAATGATCGGGAACACTAGGAGAACAAACTGGGTGAGGTTTAGGGACGAGTTAGATAATCACGTCTCACAGCTCCAAAAATTTAAAGCTCATGGCAGTTCAAGGTCTGAACGACACCCTAATCAAATGCTTCGAACACTCCCGACAGACCCCCTGTTCCATGGTGAAACATGGTACTACAGAGTTTTCGCAAGGAAACCAGAAAACTCCTTAATAGGTCACTCAAGACCAATCTAGGAGAATACTGGAACTTGTACCGGTTAAAACAAAAATAATACAAGAGGTTATTCGAGCTTGTCTCATACAAAGATGTGGTACGATCGAAACACTCGGTGAAACCAGTAGACTGGTGAAAGTCATTAAAAAAGTCAAAGCAGTCAGGCTGGACGGTACCTATACTTAGTCAAAAGTGGAAACCCACCGGCTAATGCTACGGACTCACTTTCCAGGGTACCACATCGTAACTGGTTCAAAACCAGGGCCAGCTATTGGAACTGGGGATTACCAAACAAACACAACACGCAGGGGCTGGTGAACGGCACCGTTCGTAGTAACAGATGAAGCCATGGCGTCCTTTGATGTCTTCAAGTCACGTGGCACCGATGGTACATTTGCAGTTCTGTTGCAAAGGGGCATATACCAACTACTACCGGTTCTGAGACTTGCCAGACTTGCGCTGGCACATATTCGAAACTCCTGGCGCATAGTCAGGGTAGCCTTCGTACCAAAAATTCATAATATCTCCACAAAAATAAAGGCCGATAAGTCTTACTTCTTCATGCTGAAAAGCATAGAGAGGCTGGTCGCACTGCATCTGCGCAAAAATGCTCTGCAACTACATCCACTATCTCAGATGCAACATGTTTACCAGTGCCGAAAATCTTGCGAGACTGCGTTACAAAATCTCGTTGGTAGAATTGAAACTGCACTCAACAGGAAAGAATACGCGCTGGGCATTTTCATTGATATAGAGGGTGCTTCCGACAATGCAACTTTTGATGGCATGTTCAACACGGCCAAAGAACATGGCGAAGAAGAATCATTGGTGTTGTGGATAAAAGCAATGCTAATGAATAGAACTATAATCGCGGAGGCGGATTGCTTGTATCAAGTGGCGGCTGTTTGGCGCCGATGTGGTGGGAGCTAAAAACTTAAGCTCTTTATCACAGAAGCGCCTGCTGGTCTCTCTTCTTAGAACCAGAAAACTACAGTAAACGAAGGTTACTGCCTGGTAATATAATGGACCAGCCTTTGAGTCTAAGTGCCCCAGTGCATTGTATCCCAACCTCGAAAAAAAAGGCAGCAGCACCAGCAGCAACAACAGCAGCTGAAGTAACAACAACCACAGCAGCAGAGACAACAGCAGCCACAGCAACATCAGCAGAAGCCCACGGTATGTTGCCCTTCAATCAACGTCCTTGGCATGGGGACTGATGAACTGGTGACACTTTGTGGGTTGGACCTAAATAATAAGACGTATTACATTAAATATAAGACACCCCAATCACACACCGTCAACTGCTTAGCAATGAGCGAGTTTAGATTCTTAAAAGAGAAGCTGACGGCATCGAATGTTGATTTTTACACAAATACCCCCAGAGCAGAAACATCACAGACCTTGCTCCTCCAAGGCATTAATCCCTCCATTGACCCGAAGATCCTCCTCAACAAGCTGCGCCAAGTTCAGAGCGACGAGGGGTTAAGCCTTTCATCACTGCGGCAACGAAGGCGAAGAATAAGGCTTTTCTTCTTCTTAATGCAGGTATTCCATGACACCAAAATCGACAACAAAATCGATCGATGTGGGAGGTGCAGAAGGCTATGGCACGTCACGGAGAACTGCAATATGGAGTTTTGCTACGCATGATACCACAACAAAGGAGAATGCCCTTTGGGTACGGATGAAGTCGAGGATAACGTGCTCCTTAAATGTGTACCCTGCAACCTATTTGGGGTGTCAACGAATAAACAAATTCCGTCAGAGAGTAAAAGATGCAAGGATAAACAAGAAGGTAGAAGCCGGCCAAATGCCCGAGCTGCAGTTACCACTGGTGTCAGGCAGAGAATCGGCACAACGAACAGTGCCGAAGGTTGCCGCGACTCCAATGGCCAGGTAACCCGAGGCAGAGCCCTCCATAAGGGAGGCAATGTCCTCCATCCAGTCGATGCAAGTGCAGATGATTGCCTTGCAGAAACAGATCTTCGAATTACAGTTTCCTTGCGCAGATGGTTAGAGTACCTTTCCTCTTCTCTAAAATGTTCACGGAACTCGTCTCTCAATAAGTCCACAGCTGCGCGTTCTGTGTGGCATGTGGCACCGTCTTGTTGAAACCACATGTCATGCAAGTCAAGCTCTTGCACTTTGGACAAAAAAATGTTAGATATCATCTCACTATAGCGCTCACCATTCACAGTTACGTTACGATTCGCATCATCTTTACAGTATTTTTGTCTAGCATGTAAGAAAAGTGAATTACATAAAAAATATGCACTGAAATATAAATCTAATCTATATGTGAGGTGTATAAATAACATATGTCTTGTCAGTATAATAAATTCTAAGGACATAGTTAAGCTAGTGCAAATTGTTAAGTAATGTAGTTTAATAGTAATATATTGTACAACAATTGGTTTAGTTTTAGTTCAAGTCCTAAGATAGTTAAATTAAGAACCTTGTTGCCAACTTTTTAATTCTTCATGAGTAAGCATTAAAATTGGACACGATTTAAAAAGGAGCAAAAATAGTAAAAAATGCCGAGAGGTATAGGTATATTTATGCATTTAAGACAAAAACAAAGAACGATATGTATAGGCGCAGTCTCAGAAGAAGTAACAAGGATACTCTAATTTTATGCCAAGGCGTAGGTTTATAGGCAAGTGTTAGACCCTGCAGAGACGGTATACAATATACAATCATTATTTGCGTTTTGAAACCATCAAATGATGCAACTGTGTTTAAAAAAGCCCTTTATTATATCCAAGTAAGATGTGATACATCTGTAATAGTTATTTATAACCTCACCTTCTGTTCCAAGTTTAGAAGCTAGTTATGAAATGAAAATCTGTCTCAAGCACGAGGCTAAGAGATTACTATTAGGAATCGGCACACTTTGCGATGACAAAATTTAAGTCTTATATACAGTGACTTCAATAAGTTTTCATTCATACATCTATGTACATAATAGGGAAAATAATCATAGAAAATCAACTAGGATAGGTACAAAACTTACTTAATGTATAGTACTGAGTAAAATCTTTTATTAAGAAGTTCTTTAAGAAGGTCATTTACAGCAGATATGTAAATATATCTGACTAAGCCTGCCTTATACACCACCTTGATCATCCCAGTTTTATTCTATGGCGCGGGAACTTTTAATCTTTTGGAGAGAAAAGCTTGGCGTCAACCGAAGAGTCTTCGAATCAGAGTCATTGAGCATATTGGTTGAGGCCCAGTTGCAGCCCGGACTGTAGCGCCACAAGAAGAAGAAGAAAAAGGTGTACATCTGAAGAACTGGATATTATTAACGAAAAGTACTCGTCAGTCTCTATTAGACCTTTCAAGTGAGCGGTTGAATTCACGCGAGTGTGCAAAGAAGAATCGAGACATACAAAAAAAAAAATCAAATAGTGCTGGTGTCAACCAACTTTTCGAGAGTCGCTGTGGTTATAAGCGTAGGACCAATGCTCGGGACGCGAGAAACCTAGGTTCGATCCCCAGCGCGGAAACAGTTTTTCCTTTATTTTTTCTTTTTCTATAACTAAAAACAATAACTCAAGAAGTGAAGTGAGTGAGAAAAATGGAAACACGTGAGCGTTCGCCGCTCCAAAAAACTAACAAAAAAAATAAAAATGAACCGGTGGCGGAATCAGGCCACTGGCCTACGGTGCAAGAAGGCACAGCCAAGAGGAGGAGGAAAAAAACAAATTCCACCAGCAGCACAAAATCTGAGGAAACGAAACGCCGCAACACGAAGGCATCCCCCAAAGGGCTGAAGGGGGGCAAGTGCAGTGAAGCGGCGACGACTTCAGTTGCAGCCGAAATGAATCGAGCAGATGAAACCATCGACTATGTGTCCGACGGTGGTGAATGTCTTTTCGCGGTCAGCAGCAACAGCTTTGCGTCGCTAGCAACAACCGACACTGAAGATGAGGCAGAAAAGATAATATATGACAAGGAACTTGAGGTCTCTAGGTTGAGAGAGAAGACAAAAGCTCTCTTACTAGAACTCAGAGAGCTGCGAGAAGCAAACAATCGCAGAAAACAAAGCACGCAACAAGAACTTAAGCCGATCACACCAAAAGTTCATGACTCGGAGAAGGAAAAGAAACAAAAGCTACAACAACAGCAGCGGCAAAGTAAAACCACTAGTTCAGCAACATCACGAACATCACGAAATGTCCCTGAAACAGCAGTCGCAGATGCAGAACCTTCAGCAACAGCACAACAACAGCAGCGCCCCCCAAAAAAGGACAGGGTACCACCTATAAATGTATTCAGGACGGATATTGCAAAAACCGCAAAGGTATGTAAGTCGGCCATAGGTGTAGGCAATTTCATTATCAAAAAGGGGAATGGTTTTGATAAATTCTCAATCTACTGCAAAACAGTAGATCAATATAATAAGGTAAAAAAGTGTTTGGAAATTTCGACGACGGAGTTTTTTTCATTTACGCCAAAAGGCGAAAAACTTCGCTCCGTACTGTTAAAACTCCCCCAGCCGCTTGAACCGGAGGAGGTTCTCCAAATGCTCAAAGAGCAAGTGCGTGACGGTCTTGTGTTCGTAGGGGTCAAGCCTTTCACCACAGCAAAGGCCAAGAGAGAGGGGCGGAAATTACCCTTCTACATTGTACAGATTACACCCAATAGCAAGCTAGATAATCTAAGCAAAATTCGATACTTAGATTGCTGGCATTGCACGTGGGAAAGTATAAGGAGGAGCGAAGGCACACCGCAGTGCTATCGCTGTCAAAGGTTTGGGCATACCGCGTCGAACTGCCAAATGCAGCCCCGATGCGTAAAATGTAGTGGAAACCACAATGCGGACAAATGTTCTTTGGGGCAAGGTGAAACAGTTGATAAAAATCAACTCAAATGCGTACTCTGCGGGAATGCAGGGCACACCGCAAACTATCGAGGTTGCCCCAAATTCCAAGAGCGGAAAGCAAAGACGGCTCTGCAGAAGCAGCCCCCAGTGAAACATCCACTCGGGGCAGCCATACCCGTCACCTCTCAAGTGACGTTCGCCAGTATGGCGTCTGGTCGGAGGGCGACGGCAAACCAACAACAACAGTTGAAAGTGGCGCAGGTCCCAGTTTCAAAAACTGTTGTGTCAAATGCTCCTGAGCCATCGCCTGAATGGAAAATCACCATGGAAAGGCGTATGACTCGGCTAGAGGAGCAGGTTGGCCAAATTCTGGCACTCCTGCAGAGTCAAGCACGTCTCCAGTCATAATGGGTACGCCAATGGAGGCAATTTACAAGATCCTTGCAGTGAATGTGAACTCACTGGTAGGGAGCGAACGGAGATTAGAGTTGTTTAAATTGTTGGATGACCAGAGCCCAGACTTTCTGCTGGTTAGCGAAACTAAGCTAACACAGAGAAACAAAATGGTGCACAGCAAATATAATGTTATTAGAAGAGATCGGCCCAACTCTCAAAATGGAGGCGGTGTCGCGATCTTCGTTAAAAACATTATAAAACATAAAGTAGTATACAGTAGCGAAGTACGTCGGTTTCAGGGGCTAGAGGCCTGCATTGCGTGCATCTCTCTACGTAGCGGGAGGAAATTGTACGTGGTGTCGGTCTATGCCTCTGGATCCCCTCACGCCAGATCAACTATCTCAGAGCTCGATTCGCTCTTTCGTTGCCTTAGGCTTGATTCGAAAGAGAACTATTACATCTTGGCCGGGGATTTAAATGCCCGACATGGATATTGGGGAAACACACTTTCCAATCCGCGAGGGGACCAGCTTTACAGTTGGTTCTGTCTGCACAATGTCGAGTATAGGCTCGATTTGAAAGCAACCGAGATCTCGTCTTTCCCACGAAGTGGTTCGTTTCTGGATCTCATGCTGTTTGACGCAAGACTGCATCTGACGGACAATATTGGACATACTGTCAATTGCTTGAATACCTTTGTGTATCTCAGCGACCATTGCGGACTTAGTGCCGAAATCAAAATTCCCAACGACATTGCGGAATTAGGAGAGTTTGTCCAAACGTATACCTACAACTACCGTAGGGCGCGTTGGCCACGCTTCTCCAGACAACTATTAAGAACAATCTCCTCAAACGTTCTTCACATACCATCCAACAGAAACTTGTCTAATGAGGAGATTGACATGTATCTGATACAATTGGACGACTTAATTAAACAAACAATGGACTGCACACTACCAAAGTACCGACAAACAGAAATTGAGAACTGCCACCGCAATGCAACAATTGACGCACTACACCGACGCAAAAGTAGACTCCTATCAAGGTTGAAAACCTTATATAGGCGTTTTACTGACCGACAAAATGAGGAGATAAGGACACTGAAGGCGCTTATCAAAAACATTCAAACTTTAATTGCGCAGAATTACAGACTTTCTGTAAATTCGTACTGGAACGACAAGGTTCGGGCTGTGAAGTCTAACGACCCGAGCATGTTTCCACAAATTAACAAGTTCTTCAGAAGCAATAGACAAAGCGATCTTCCGTGTCTTAAATTTCCTAGAACAACAGACAATGAACGAATACTGACAACAGCAGGTGTTAATCCAGACAATGCCATTCTAGACGATAATCTTTTCGTGATCGAAGACCCGCAAGAAAAAGTGGAAGTGCTTGGTGCGACTTTTCAGGAGGTGTACAAGGTGAATGAAAGCATTCGCCCTAATCACATCCTGGAAAATCGTGTTCTAGCCAAAAACTCCCGTCTTCGCTATGATCTGCAACAGTGGCGATCTGAGAACACTGGCTTTGTCCTGTTCAGTGACGATAACATGGCAGATAATGTCATCGCCTTTGAAGGGGTTCATCCCCCGTTCATAACAGTTACGGAGCTTCAAGCGATCTTCGAATCACTGAAGAAGAAAAAGTCTGTGGGAATTGATGGGATCTCAAACATTGTGCTGAGACATCTCCCTCAAGAAGTGGTAAGGATGTACACGGTCCTGTTTAACAATGCTCTGAATAATGCACATTATCCGGAACATTGGAAGACAGCGATAGTGCACCCCATATCCAAAAGAGGAAAAGATTCGTCTGATCCGTGCAACCTTCGGTCGATTAGTCTTCTTCCAAATATCAGCAAGGTTTTCGAAAAGGTGGTTAATAGAGCTCTGCTTGACTGGGTAGAGGACAAAAATATCATACCGGATAACCAGTTCGGTTTCAAGGCGGGGCATGATACCATACATGCCGCGTCGAAACTAGTATCTGATATCCAATGGCATAAGTGCAAGAAACAGTGCACTGGTGCGGTGCTGATTGATCTGGAGAAGGCCTTCGACACCGTTTGGTTGGAAGGACTTTTTTACAAGCTCAGTCGGCTCGGCATGCATAAATCGCTATTGTACCTACTGTTTAGTATGCTTACTGGCAGACGGTTCGTAGTCAAATACGGCAACGTAACCTCTGCGGGTATCTTCCTTGTTAAAAATGGTCTCCAACAGGGTGCCGTAAACTCGCCAATCCTGTTTAACATTTACTTGAGCGATCTTTTAAGTTCTCTTCATAATGCAATTGCGTACGCAGATGACTTGATAGTGTACAGATCAGCCCCAAAGATTGAGGAGATTACCACTCTCTTGCAGAGTGACTTTGAATCCTTCAGACGAGATTGTGACAACTGGAAGTTAAAAATTAACTTCGAGAAGTCGGAAACAATCCTGTTCAGGACGCCGTTGCATAAGGCTTCGGCAGACACAAAGAAGAATTGGCGTAAGCTCGCTATCATTGGACAACACGGGGAGCCACTGGCGCAGAGGACTGTGGTCAGATACCTTGGGATCTGGTTAGATCAGTATCTGTATTTTAATAAACATATAGATGCTGCTCTGGCCAGGGCTCGAGGCGCCTTTGCCCTTACAAAGAGACTGTTTTACAACAGCCAACTCGATGCGAGGGTAAAGGTGATCTGCTACATGGCCCTAATCAGGCCAATGCTCACCTATGGCTGTCCCGTGTGGTTCAATGTGGGAGCTAGTCTGATGGAAAGGTTGCGGTTGTTCGAGAGGGCATGCCTTCGGGCCTGTCTTCAACTTTACCGAACTCCTTGGTCCGAGTACAAGAAATTCTACTCTAATGAGGTCTTATACAATAGGGCGAAAATGATCAGAGTGGATAATTTCATTCTGAAGCTGATTCGGAGACACACTGCAAGAGCAATGGACTCCAATAACAATCTTATTTCTGGGGCTTACTATCCCAACATACAATACTATGAAAGGGTGCGCTTTAATGGTTTCGTTCCACCAGAAGCATTTGTCTATTTTGACAAACTAGGTCTGTTACAAGACAAGAAAGCGGTACCGCTCATCTTTCATTTCGCCCGTTCTGCTGTGGATGGGCGACTCAACTACGACCGTTCCGTTGCACGACGAGCTGAGGACAATTTCCTCCGCTTTAGTACAGCGGTATCTAGATGGGATGTACTGGATGTTGCGAAGCAGCATAAAGTGTTCTGGTGGCTACAAAGCGAATAAAACTCCCTCGTCGAACCCTCTAAACACTGGATAGGGAAACCAACAGGGGGCAGTCGGCTACTGTTTTGCAACGGACCAAATACCAGCTGCAATCTTTGGCCGGCTTATATATTCTTAGTATTAGGTTTTAGGTTAGGGTTAGGTTTTAAGGTAAAAAAAAAAATTAAAAATAAAAAAAAATACAAAAAATACACAAAAATACCAAAAAAAATTAAAAAATACAAAAAACACAAAAAAAAAGAGTAATATATGTGTAGTGTATATTGACTTATACACACATATATAGTTGTATATAGACGCACATGTGCATGTATGCAGGAACATATATTGATGAATTATATGATGGTATACATGCACATGTACGTACGTAGCTTAAGTTAGTAGTAGTATAGTCTAAGTCTTAGTTCTAGTTTTTAGTTTAGTTTAGTTTACTTTTTAGCTGTAGTTTTAGATATAAGTTACTTTTAGTAAAAATATTAAGTTGTTAAGTTTTTTCATTATGTTTTCTTAATAATGTAGTCGTTAAGCAAGGAATTAATTTTCATATATGCATAATAAATAATGGCGCTGAAAAGCAAATTTAAATTAAGTTTATCTTAGAGAGCCTGCAAAGGGCCAGTAGGATTATTTTATATTAAGCAAATGAAGTCCTGAAAACTAGTTTTAAGCATATTTTGTCTAGAATTTAAGCGTTATGTAATATACGAATAAAATGCAAAAAAAAAAAAAAAAAAAAAACGAAAAGTACTCGTTTTTTTTATTAAGTAAAAATAGGTTGAAAGGTGACACGTCCTAACTCTGCGAACAAAGAGAGAAAGATCTTAAGGATGTGTGTGTGCCTCTGGCTGGATGTATGCTTATTACACAAAAGAGTGCAAGACTCTCACTCCAACGACCTTTAACGTGTGCTTAATTGTTCGTAAATCCTTAATAAATAATAAATAATAAATAATAAATAATAAATAATAAATAATAAATAATAAATAATAAATAATAAATAATAAATAATAAATAATAAATAATAAATAATAAATAATAAATAATAAATAATAAATAATAAATAATAAATAATAAATAATAAATAATAAATAATAAATACTAAATACTAAATAATAAATAATAAATACTAAATACTAAATACTAAATAATAAATAATAAATAATAAATAATAAATAATACATAATAAATAATAAATAATAAATAATAAATAATAAATAATAAATAATAAATAATAAATAATAAATAATAAATAATAAATAATAAATAATAAATAATAAATAATAAATAATAAATAATAAATAATAAATAATAAATAATAAATAATAAATAATAAATAATAAATAATAAATAATAAATAATAAATAATAAATAATAAATAATAAATAATAAATAATAAATAATAAATAATAAATAATAAATAATAAATAATAAATAATAAATAATAAATAATAAATAATAAATAATAAATAATAAATAATAAATAATAAATAATAAATAATAAATAATAAATAATAAATAATAAATAATAAATAATAAATAATAAATAATAAATAATAAATAATAAATAATAAATAATAAATAATAAATAATAAATAATAAATAATAAATAATAAATAATAAATAATAAATAATAAATAATAAATAATAAATAATAAATAATAAATAATAAATAATAAATAATAAATAATAAATAATAAATAATAAATAATAAATAATAAATAATAAATAATAAATAATAAATAATAAATAATAAATAATAAATAATAAATAATAAATAATAAATAATAAATAATAAATAATAAATAATAAATAATAAATAATAAATAATAAATAATAAATAATAAATAATAAATAATAAATAATAAATAATAAATAATAAATAATAAATAATAAATAATAAATAATAAATAATAAATAATAAATAATAAATAATAAATAATAAATAATAAATAATAAATAATAAATAATAAATAATAAATAATAAATAATAAATAATAAATAATAAATAATAAATAATAAATAATAAATAATAAATAATAAATAATAAATAATAAATAATAAATAATAAATAATAAATAATAAATAATAAATAATAAATAATAAATAATAAATAATAAATAATAAATAATAAATAATAAATAATAAATAATAAATAATAAATAATAAATAATAAATAATAAATAATAAATAATAAATAATAAATAATAAATAATAAATAATAAATAATAAATAATAAATAATAAATAATAAATAATAAATAATAAATAATAAATAATAAATAATAAATAATAAATAATAAATAATAAATAATAAATAATAAATAATAAATAATAAATAATAAATAATAAATAATAAATAATAAATAATAAATAATAAATAATAAATAATAAATAATAAATAATAAATAATAAATAATAAATAATAAATAATAAATAATAAATAATAAATAATAAATAATAAATAATAAATAATAAATAATAAATAATAAATAATAAAATAATAAATAATAAATAATAAATAATAAATAATAAATAATAAATAATAAATAATAAATAATAAATAATAAATAATAAATAATAAATAATAAATAATAAATAATAAATAATAAATAATAAATAATAAATAATAAATAATAAATAATAAATAATAAATAATAAATAATAAATAATAAATAATAAATAATAAATAATAAATAAATATTAATAAATAATAAATAATAAATAATAAATAATAAATAATAAATAATAAATAATAAATAATAAATAATAAATAATAAATTATAAATAATAAATAATAAATAATAAATAATAAATAATAAATAATAAATAATAAATTATAAATATAAATAATAAATAATAAATAATAAATAATAAATAATAAATAATAAATAATAAATTATAAATTATAAATTATAAATTATAAATTATAAATTATAAATTATAAATTATAAATTATAAATTATAAATTATAAATTATAAATTATAAATTATAAATTATAAATTATAAATTATAAATTATAAATTATAAATTATAAATTATAAATTATAAATTATAAATTATAAATTATAAATTATAAATTATAAATTATAAATTATAAATTATAAATTATAAATTATAAATTATAAATTATAAATTATAAATTATAAATTATAAATTATAAATTATAAATTATAAATTATAAATTATAAATTATAAATTATAAATTATAAATTATAAATTATAAATTATAAATTATAAATTATAAATTATAAATTATAAATTATAAATTATAAATTATAAATTATAAATTATAAATTATAAATTATAAATTATAAATTATAAATTATAAATTATAAATTATAAATTATAAATTATAAATTATAAATTATAAATTATAAATTATAAATTATAAATTATAAATTATAAATTATAAATTATAAATTATAAATTATAAATTATAAATTATAAATTATAAATTATAAATTATAAATTATAAATTATAAATTATAAATTATAAATTATAAATTATAAATTATAAATTATAAATTATAAATTATAAATTATAAATTATAAATTATAAATTATAAATTATAAATTATAAATTATAAATTATAAATTATAAATTATAAATTATAAATTATAAATTATAAATTATAAATTATAAATTATAAATTATAAATTATAAATTATAAATTATAAATTATAAATTATAAATTATAAATTATAAATTATAAATTATAAATTATAAATTATAAATTATAAATTATAAATTATAAATTATAAATTATAAATTATAAATTATAAATTATAAATTATAAATTATAAATTATAAATTATAAATTATAAATTATAAATTATAAATTATAAATTATAAATTATAAATTATAAATTATAAATTATAAATTATAAATTATAAATTATAAATTATAAATTATAAATTATAAATTATAAATTATAAATTATAAATTATAAATTATAAATTATAAATTATAAATTATAAATTATAAATTATAAATTATAAATTATAAATTATAAATTATAAATTATAAATTATAAATTATAAATTATAAATTATAAATTAGAAATTAGAAATAATTAATAATAAATAATAAAAGTATAAGTAACAAAAAAATTTGAAAAACAAAGTAAATTGTGAAAATGAGAAGTAAATACAAAAAATTAAAAACCAAAGTGAATTACAAAAAATAATAGTTAATAAATAACAATCAATAAATAATACACAATGAATTGTAAATAATAATTAATAAATAATTGCAAGGTGGAATCCCCATCGTATACAGCCTATAAAGGTAGACAATTAATAATTGTCAGCAACTCGAAAGAGGTGGTGCCATGAAAAAAAATGCTAAGTGCACGGCCGATGCACTTACCACTACGCCATGGCGACCACAATATTCCAAGAAAATCAGACAAACAACATCACCATATGTCGCCAAAGCGGTATATCCACGTTTGCGCAGCTCCATTTTGAAAACTTTATAAGTAAGCAAAATTTAGAGCGGCAATCAGCGTTTTATCATGATTTACAGGGGCCTCAAACTGATTTCAAATTGGCAATCAGTCTAAGCCATAATTGTTTCTTCCGGTTTGCCTGTGTTTTCCTTTTCGACATTTTAGTTTAGCAAGTAGTCATATCTTTATAATTTTAGTTTTCGTCATATGTAACAGAAAAAAATAAACGAAGAGCTCAACTTTTAAGATGAAAGTATATGTTTCCTTTCTAAATAATGAATAATTAAATTGCAAATTAATTATGAGTATGTATACTTAAAATTAAAAGCAAAGTACTTACCAGGAATAATTTGGTTTATATAATAAAACACGTCTGAGGCTGGAGTATTTTCCTTGTCAATATCTACAGTTTCGAATTGAACTTTGCTTGAAGCACCCTGGAATGCAAGTTAATTAACTATATTAGTAATATTATAGTATTGTATTATAAAATGTAGAATATTATTATTGATAATAATCCTAAGGAAAGTACTTTATCAAAATTTTTATTTGAATAATTTATTTTAGTATCTTTTGCCAAGCTCCAAAAAACTATTATCGCCCTCCACGAATTTATTCTATTAAATTGATTCTTACTGCATTCTATGAGTCTAAACATTATTGTAAATGTTCAAATGTGTGTTATATAAATTAAAACTCCAAAAGTGGTGAGATTATAAAAAAATAATTTTCTTGAGGACATACCTCTTAATTCTGAGAACAACTTACAACTGAATTACATTTCATATTTTACTTAGTAGCCAACCTAGCTTATGTGCTTCTCCAGTCGCCGTTATCGTGATGTTCCCACATGTGGTATTGGTTTACATTCGTTGACGTTGGAATACTGGCTGCTCAAGCGATGTTCCCACCGGTGGCATTGGGTTGCATCAACTACTTCAGATGAAATTTGTCCAAACGCTACCTCAGCGAAAGGCAGCAACAAGTGTGGGAATTGCGATTTTTATGTTTTCATATAATTTGGCGTTAAATCTTCCGCCCTTTAAAATCGAACATTCTTGTTCGATAGGTTTGATTTTAGGTATTCACGTAGGTCATCTATCCCCAATGTTCTTTGTGTTCGAATAGCAATTCCGTTTTATACTTCTGGACTGGTATATCGTTCTTTCAGAAAAACATCATCGATTACTTTTTCCTTTTCAGTGTTACATGGAGTCATTATTTTCTTCCAAAAGATGAATAGGAGGGTTACTATGATTACTGCTAGCAGGTGTATCATTGCCATGGATTTCTTCTTATTAGCTGTTTTGAATTCGCTAATATATTTCGTGTTCTTAGCTTCAATTTCCTTCAGCATTTCCAGAGAGAGGAACTGGATCAAATAAGTTTCGTTGAGCAGAACTTAGTTTTTGTTTATGTAAACTTTATCTTGAAACTGGTTCAGTAGCACCAATCCAGGGTTGATCTTCTCTAGTATTGGAAAGCCAACTTTCAATGCACGTATGAGGTTGACTGGATAACAAATTAGTTATACGTTTATATCTATTAACACATTACGCTAAAATATTGCTAAGGTATTAGATGTCTTAGCTAAAACTAAACTAAAACTTATAACTTTATACAATTTAAACTAACCTAAAACTTAAGTCTACTTATATTAAACTTAACTATGTCCGTAAACTATACGGTTGCGTGCACCAGGGCGTATGTGTTATTTATATGCTTTACATATATATCTAATACGCCGTGATGCATCTTTTCTGGTTTAGTTTTTAAATTTTTTGTATATTTTTTTTTTTTAATTTTTGTGTTTTGAAAGCTTTTTTTTTATTTTTTTTTTGTTTTATTTTTTTTATTCTAAAATACCTTAAGACTACCTTACCCTATATAAGTTGGCCCTATAGACTCAACTACCCCGTCTATTTGCACTGGAAGTTAGCAGCATCGAACACTGGTTCTGGTGTAACCACCAGTAGAAATGCCGTTCTTTGTCAGAAATTGCTCTGTCGCGAGCAGTCCCTTCTTTATATGTTTAATAAGAATTTTCTTACTTGTTTAGTTATTAAGCATAAGATATAATGTATTGATTTATTATTTGAGACTATTTTAACCTCTGAAAATTCTTCAGACCATGTTTTCCTTAGTAAGAATTTCTTTTATTAAATTTATTTCCGGGTTTGATAAAACATAAATGTTTATTACTCCTGCTTTTGCCCATTGCTTAGTGTACTCAACTTTAGTTATCTCATCTTTTATCAATTCTAACTTAAATTTTACTTCTAACATGAATTCCATTTTTAATTTTTCATTAGATTTTAGTACTTGTGTTACATTGTTTGTTATATTTATTACTTAGCTCGTTTATTCTTATAGTAACCATAACCCAGGAAATGTAATGATCTTTTTGTTCTACGCCTGGGACGTGGGATGTCAAAATGCAGCTGAATTCGTTTAAGGTTACGATAAGATAGTGAGGACTGAATCGGGATAGGATTTAATTTGCGACATTATAGCATTTTATTCTTCGAGACCCTTTTGATATTGTTCTATGTTAATGACGTGTATTACTTTGAATGCGTTGGCTTGTAGCTTAGCGCTTCCAAACCCAATTTCTCTAACTAGGCATTAGAATAATCGAGGATCTTGACCTCTCAATTTAGAGTACTGAACAACGTCCTGAAACGAATTCTATTTTTTTATTAGGGATTTGTTAATTATTTTTCCAGACTTTGTCAAAATTGTGGTAGTATTATCTTCGGCAACTATTTTTTCTTATAACGACGGTTTAGCTTGGATCCTTTTCGTTTATTTTGTTTAACATAAGTTATCTTACCTGGACTAAATTCTATTATACCTTTTCTTATAATGATATTCTAGTTTTTCTTAAATTTTACTGACAATTTCTTGCCGTGCCTTTTCCGGATTGATTAGGTGTCGTATTTCTTTTCGTTGTACTTTGCAATGCTTTACTAACGTTTTGATTCTATTGGACATTCACAGTATATAAGATCTTTACAGGATCTATATTTTATTCTCGCCGCGATAATTATATCTTCTTGTTATTTTTGTTTACATTTTTATTAATGTATGTTTCATGTATAGTTACTTAATTCTAGGAAAATACTTAAAGCTAGTTTATTTAATCTTAACAACAGCTAAAATCGAACTTACTGACCCTACACAGGTGCCCTTAGCTAATATATATCTAGTCCAGTTACAAGTGCCTTTGGGCATAATGGTCGAGAAATTATTTATTTTTGTATGTACATATATGTTAATTTTGTGCCGAGAAAATTACGAAAGAAACAAACTTGGCTGTCTGTTTTATTTATGGGTTAAACTTAACCTAGCCTAAAGCAAAACTAAACTAAAATTTAGCTATTGACTGAACTATTAACTTTTGAAACTAAAATTTAAGACTACGAATATATCCGTAACGTACGGACATGTGCACCATAGCGTATACGGCATTTATATGCGTGACATATATATCTTATGCTTTGGTGCATTTTTTCTTTTTTTTAAATTATTTACAAAACTTACGATCTACCTAAAAACTATGAAAGCTGATCACAAGGTCAGGTTTCTGGGTTAGTTACGATCGGAGGGCTGGTTTTGGTGAAGCCACCTGGAAAAGTGACGTTCTTTGGCAGACTGTGCCCTGTCTCGGGTGGCGATCGCCCTACTTAACCGGAGAAGTTCCGGAAGTTGGAATCGCCTATCCACTGTTCTGCGTACGACATGGAAGATGATAGGACATCCCTCCGTATTCTGTATCAGCCCTTTGGAGTCTGCGAGTGCAATTTGCCCTCGGATCAGCTTCATAATAAAATTAACTACCCTGATTAGGTTTGCATAGTTGTACAAGACCTCGTTTGGATAAAACTTCTTGTAATTGGATTCAGTTGTACGACACAACTGGAGGCAAGCCCTCATCTTTTCCATCTGGGAAGGACTCAAGTTGAACCACACCGGACAACCGTACGCCATAATTGGCCGGATGTGGGCCATATAGCAGATCACTTTCCCCCTGGAATCAAGTAAGCTGCTGTAAAATAGCCAACTTGCCTCAGCAAAGGTTTTCTTAACTTCTGTCAGTACTGTAGCTGTATGCTTACCGCAGTACATATACTGGTCCAACTGAATGCCAAGATCGCTAACTACATTTTTGACAGCCAACGGCTGACCCTATCGATCAACTATACTGGGTTCTAAAGAGAATAGTTTCGCACTTCCGGAAATTAATTTTCACTTTCCAGTCGTCACAAAATCTCTAAATTTGGTCGAAGTCACTATGCAACAAGTTGTTGATTACATCGACTTACAGATCTGATCTGTATGCTAGCAGATCATCGGCGTACGCTATTAAATGTGGCATGGAACCTACAAAGTCGCTAGTGAATACTGCAAACAGGAGCGGCGAACCCACCGCCAATTATTGCAACCTATTTTTAATGTGAAATACTGTGGTTGAGGTTACATTGCCATTTTTCACAACGGACTTCCTACCTTTAACCATCATAGATCATATACCGCAGTGTTTATGTATGCCTAGTCTTACTAACTTAAGAGAGAGGCCTTCTAATCAAACGGTGTCGAACGCCTGTTCTTGTTCTTGTTCCATTGAATGTCGGAAAACAATTAGGACGCAGTATGTATGGTATTATGCCCTTCCCTAAAGCCTAATTGGTTGTCCGGTATAACTTGATGTTCCCCGACCCATTCTTTCAGGGCTCTAATGACAATCTTTTCAAAAGCCTTGCTTATAGACCTGAGGTTTGTCGGGATGGAGGTATCTCTGTCCCGTTTCGAAGTGTTCTGTACCACATCTGTCTTCCAATGTGCCGGGTAATAGACATTACTCAGCACATTGTTGAACACTTGTGTATGCAAGTTTTCCGTACCCATTCACACGCCACATAAACGGCACATATAAGAAAAAACCAATTTTGTTTAATAATATTTGTGAAGCAGATTGATTTCAATATCGCATAGCATTTGCTGTGAGCTTCACTATAGAATAATATGTGTAATATTAACATTAACATTCGCTCCAAATTTGCCCATAACAATAGCTATACCAACAAGACATTGGTCACGTAGGCCACGTCAAAGATGCTGACATTGCACAAACTCCTTATTTAAAGAGGCTACATTTCCACGGTACCCTCAGTTACAATTCAAGCAATATGGATTGTCAGCTCATAAAAAAATATTAAGTTACAATTCAAGCGTGAAAGAGCCACTATTGCAGTAAGCAAAAGTGATTGTCAACTCATGAAAAAAATAGGGTCGAAACCGTTAACTTGCATCCACCGCCACAGGAGGCAAATGGCGCAGAACAATATTCGGTATTCCATCAATTTCCACTGACTTCTTCTTTTTTAGTGAGCTGAATATGAAGTTCATCCTTCGAAATAAGAACGAAATTGTTTCCACCATCGGCGATGGCGGCGATTTGCCGAGTGTTCCTCACTGAACCTGATGAAACCAGTGTTCTCGTATCGCCATTGACTTATCTCATCACGTAATTGGAAGGGCTTAGTAAGACTCTGTTATCTGTCGTGGTTGGAACAAAGAGGTTCATTGACCGTATACACTTCTAGGAAAACAGCCAAATTACCTTCGCCTTCTCCTGGGGATCACATCCAGAGAAGACCCACTTCTAGGAAAGGATGGTCTATCAGCTGTAAGCAAATCTAGCCTGAACTCGATATTGTTCTGCTATCCACTCTAGGAGAGCGTGTCCTGTCTCATTTGAAATAGTATTTCACCACTCACCATGTTTGGCGTTTAAATATCCGGCTAAGATATAATAATTTTCTTTTGAGTTTAAGCGCAGGCTAGTGAAGGTAGCCTCGGGGTCCGAAAGTAAGTTAGGGTTTTGAGTTTCTGGTGCATAGGCAGCGATAACAAACAGCTTTTTTCCACCTTGGAGATAGATGCGTGTGATGGATGCTTCTAGCACATTAAATCTACGTACAACATTGCTATATATGACCCTATGAAAAATGTGCTTTTTCTCATTACTTTGTAATTATTGTATTTGAGGTTGCATGTCTGGGTTAGCTTAGTTTCGCTAACCATCAGCACTTCAGGATTGTGGACTTGCAAGAAGTGAGAAAGCTGTATTTTTTATTCGATCCTTATCAGCGAATTAGCATTCACTGCTAGAGTCTGTTCGTTTGGTTCGCTAAGCAGCGCAGAATAGATGACGTCTACTCGGGCCGTTTGCTGAAGGAAACTGGTCTGTAAATCCACCATCTCTTTTTGCAAAGCGATCATCTGCACTTGCATTGAATGGATGGTGGACAGTACCTATCCTTTCATGTAGGATCTGCCGTGGGCTGGCCGGGCAACCTTTGGCACTTTCTATACTGCTCTATACTTGAGCGTAGGAGATAGTCAGCGTTATGGCGGTAGCTACAGCACGGGCCACTGGCCTGGCTTCTGCCGTTTTTGCGTTCCTTGCAGCCTTTACCCCTTGCTGGAGCTCTCGGATGCGAGGACAACCCCAATAAGTAGCGGGATACCCTTTTCCTCTGCAAAGTACACAGCTGAGAAGGGCTCTGTTTGCTACTTCCACCTCAACTAAACTACATTTCCGTTTCTGATGGGATTCAGAAACATCTGGACATCTTGAACATCTGTACTGCATATTGCAGTTGTCCCAACAACCTACACTGCGCACATTGTAGTACGTTGCCGAATTTTCTTAATGTTTCCCATTGAACAGCTAGAGAACCTATGCATCGAATTTTCCTTAGACTCTCAATTTTGTTGCCAAGGAAGAGAGTTTAAGTTGAGGTGTTAAAGCAAACAGACGTGCACAAAGAGTGAAATACATTCAATAATTCATTCAGATCTGTTCAGATCGAAACCAATTTACTAAAAAAAGTGATAACACAAAAGCCAATACCCCAGCATTTGTGCTGAGGGAAATAAATAGTGAGCAATGCAATGTATTAAAACGTCCACGTGAAACACTTGACACTTCGAATAGCGAAAATGCACTTCTCCTTAATGAGAGTACTAATACAATATCAGAATCTACTCCTAAAAAGTTTCTCTCTAATATGAGTTGAGTTCCATCAAACCTCTGCAATGACAATTCAAAACAATAATGCCAATAGTATCGCAATGGACACAATTTCCAATGAAAACATACAGTGGACAGCTGTCATAAGCAAACTTAAGCGACCAGTCTCCAGTTATCAATCAAACACGATGAAGAAAATAAAACATCCGATGAGTGAGTCACCATCTTTCTCCCTTCATAACAAATCAAACCTTCAGAGAGATAACCAGACTTCTCTATTGGAATCTAATTCAAGGGAGGAAAATGTTGAATTTGCAGTGAATTCGAATCAGAGGGAAATGAGAGATAACAACTCATCTCACCCAACAACTTCTGACAGCTCCTCGAAATATGTAAACAATAAATCATTCTGCCCTCCGATTTTCATTTTTGGGGCAAATTGTGATTTGATAAGTGATTTAATTAAACTTGCTGCAAATGAATGTAACATGTCAGATTTAAAACATAAGTTTATTAATATTAACGGGATACAGAAAAACTAAAGTTTATGTAAATAACTCTTCAGTTCATAAATTAATAATTGAGCGGTTGCGCGACACGGGTGTTTCCATTCTGTTGAAGGGTCTTGACGGTGACAGTCCAGTTGATTTAATTAAAAAAGCATTAGAAGAACTAGTTCCCAACACTAGAATAAGCAGGATTACATCATTCGTTACTTCTCGTGCCAAAGAATTAAATTTAAAATTAAATATATTTCTCGTGCAATTAGAAGTAGGAGAATCAATTAAAGATTAACCAAGTATAAAGTATTTACTTTTTAAAAGAATTCAGTGGGAGAAAAAAATGAGTTGGGTAGTTATTCGTTGTTATAGGTGTCAACGATTTGGACACTCTGGAGATTGCTGTGCTTATGTCAGTAGGTGTGTAGTTTGTGCTAAAGACCTTAAGGAGAGAAATGAGGCGGTACACCTGCTAAATGCGCTAATTGCAATGAAATTGGTCATGCAGCTAGTTATCAAGGCAGCCCAGCTTATGTTAAATATAAAGAGAAAAAATCATGGCAAACTGCATCTTCAAATAGAGCTTTTGTAGAACAGTTAAATAATACATTTACTAGTTCTGGTGTATCATTTGCTAAAAGAGCAAAAAACGCCTTTCACAATGCGAAAAACCAAATACACAAGGTAACATTGATAGACAACCCACTCTTTTAAATTATGAAAAGGTTTCAAAAGGAGACTTAAATTAATTTTTAAATGAAGCTAAAAATCTTTGTAACACCTCTTCAAAGATCTCCTGGTCAAATTAAGACAATTTTGACCCTCATACCAACAATTACAAAACAAGGAGGATCAAATGTTCGCCTATCTTAATTTTGTAGCCTCAATCGTAACATAAAGATGGAATATTCACACTTAAAAGTAATCTCAATAAATGTTAACTCCATAACTTCAAATGCAAAAAGGATCGCACTATAGGACATACTCAAAATGAAAAAGCCGAACATTTGTTTCATATCCGAAACTCGATTAGCTCCAAGTCATAGACCCTCTTTTGAAGGGTTTATGTTTTGTTTAGAAATGACTCAGGAAGAGGTACGGCTGTATTGTTGAATAAAACTTTCAAATACAGCATAGTTCCTTTTCAAAGTAATAAATTGTCAGTCTGTTTAACTTATATCACTTTTCAAAATTCGAACGGCTCTACTTTTAGCTTAGTTATTGGCAGTATATACATACCATCGAACGCACGCAGAGTCCTATCGAGAGAACTAGACAGGTTATACTCTCTTATTTGCGGCTATGATGCAGCATTAATGCACGTCATACCTCATGGGGTGACAGTGCTTGCAACAATAATGGAAATCTATTTAATGATTGGTTCTATTATGGTCCCTGTATAAATCTAGATTTAGTACCTTCTGACGGCCCCACATTTCCAAGATCATCTTCATATTTGGACTTCTTTATTATGTTCTCCATTTTTAGTCCAGCAAGTAATAAAAATACTAATACGGTAATGTGTAAAACATTTCCAGTAGCCTCTGATCATTTTGGAATCCTTTTAGAAATTAAACTAAGGAACTCTACTCCCATCATAACTCAACCATCGTCTTACAGATGCTTTAAAAATACCGATTGGGATGTCTTTAGACTAAGACTTTATAACAACCTATACCTGATGACAGAAACTTAACAAGCCATGAAATGATGATGTAATCGATCAGTTGAATAGGCTAATTACATCCAACATTGAACATCATTCAGTCATTCGTTTTTCTAAAAACAATAAGTTTCACTCTATATCTGATACAACGAATAAACTTATAAATTTACGTAGCATCTGGTTTTATCAGCTAAAGAAAATATGCCATCGCCATTTAAATAGAATCAATTCCGATTACATTGAACTTAATTCGAGAATCATATGTTTAAGAAGAATAATTTGAGAAAATGTTAAGTTGGACTTAAATAATTCGCTTCACTCGAGACTTGAAAAAATAAAATCATCACCTTCTGGATTCAAAGAAATAGATAAAATAACCCGCCGAAAATATTTTGGGACTGACATTTCGAAGGACATACTTACTTTCAATGGGCGTCATTTGTGTAATTCAGAAAACAAATTAGATTGATTTAGAGTTCTTTACTCTTCGATGTATTCGAATCCAGAAGCTATCTCGCCAGTCGATCAAGAATTTGAACATTAAGTCAGTTCAGTTATAAACGAATTTAAAACAATACCGCTCAGGGTCAATTTTACTGCCTTTGACCCCACAAATAAGGCAACGTGTTCCAGACTCACCCCATTCACATCGCCCCAACAAATAAGTGCTTTAAGAAGTACTCTGAACAACGAAAGATCCACCGGCCCAGATCAAATATCCAATTTTATGTTACAAAAATATCCACATTCTCTCGACAAAGTCCTATCCTTAATTTTTAACACTGCATTAACAATGGTTATTTTCCGACAACATTTCCGACAACAACGGCAAAAGACATAGAACATTTTCGCCCTATTTCATTGGTCAACCGAACATGATTCAAGACAAAGTGATCCAGAACATGAAACACAAAAAACTGTACTCTAAGTCTAGTTATTTATCTTAAAAAGCCTTCGTTTGCATATGGCATGATCATGATGGTCTTTTATTCAAACTTTTAAACCTAAGGTATCCTAACTGGTTAGTCGAAATGATATCTAGCTTCTTGACTAGTCCAACTTCGTATGTTTGTATTAGATCTACGAATTCCTACGAATTGGACCTAGTCGCTATTATGGGCGTGCAGCTCCTCAGAGATCTGATTAGGGTCAATTGACGGATCAATAGCCTCAAGAAGTACAGTCCGCCCTTTTTTTCGTTTCAGGCCTCTTTTACTTTTTTTAAGTCGGCTACTGCGCTACACTGACCGACTTTCTCTTTGTACCCTTATATTTTAGGAAAAATGAATTCTGATTCTTCTTCTTCTTCGGATGGCGCTACAGTCCGGGGTGGACCTGGGCCTCAACCAACATGCCTCTCCAGCTAGTACGATCTCTTGCCAGCTGCCTCCAGTTGCGCACTCCAAGTTGGTTGAGGTCCTTTTCCACTTGTGTGCGCCATCTCAGTCTAGGACGTCCTCTGTTGCGTTGTCCCTGTGGCTCGGATTCGAAGACTCTTCGGGCCGGAGCAGTGTTGTCCATCCGCTCTACATGGCCTAGCCACCTTAAGCGTTGTATCCGTAGACGCTTGACTAGGTTCATGCCGCCGTACAGCCCATACAGTTCGTGGTTGAATCTTCTCCTCCAGATGCCATCAACGCAAACAGGACCAAAAATCGCAGGCAGAACTTTTCTCTCGAACAGACCAAGGGCTTCCTCATCCGCTTTTAGTAACGTCCAGGTTTCTGCGCCGTAAAGCAGGACTGGGATGATCAAGGTGTTGTACAAAGTCACTTTGGTCGTTCGGGAGAGGGCTTTATTACTCAATTGCCTCTTAAGCCCAAAGAAACAGCGATTGGCAAGAGTGATTCTGCGCTTGATTTCGGTACTGATGTTGTTGTCCCTATTCACCGCGGAGCCGAGGTAGACGAAATCCTTGACTACCTCGAAACGTCTGCTTCCCATAGTGAAGCTCTGTCCGAGACGTCGATGTTCTGCGTCCTTTTTTGATGACAGCATATACTTTGTTTTGCCCTCGTTTACCACCAGTCCCACTTTAGCCGCTTCCGCTTCGATGCTAGCAAACGCCTGATTGACGGCTCGCTGAGTTCGGCCGATCACGTCAATGTCATCCGCATAAGCTAGCAGTTGAACGGACTTGTGGAAGATCGTGCCTCTGGTGTTGACGTGTGAGTTACGCACGATCCCCTCAAGAATGATGTTAAAGAAGTCGCATGACAGCGCGTCGCCTTGTCTAAATCCTTTTTTGACATCGAAGGTCTCGGTGAGTTCGCTACCGACCTTGACGGAGCAGCGAGAGTTCTCCATCGTCATCCTACACAATCTGACGAGTTTGGTAGGGATGCCAAAACTAGACATGGCACTGTATAGCTCATCTCTATGCACGCTGTCATACGCGGCCTTGAAATCGACAAATAGATGGTGGGTGTCGATTTGTACTTCTTGGGACTTCTCCAGGATTTGCCGCAGTGTGAAGATCTGGTCGATTGTGGACTTCCCTGGCCTGAAACCACACTGATAAGGACCTATCAGGTTGTTGACGAACGGTTTCAGGCGCTCACACAATACGGCAGAGAGAATCTTATATGCGATATTAAGGAGACTGATCCCTCGATAGTTGGCGCAGTCGAAGGGGTCTCCTTTCTTGTGGACCGGACATACGATGCTGAGATTCCACTCGTCGGGCATGCTTTCCTCCGACCATATCTCACAGATGAGCTGGTGCATGCACCCAATCAGCTCATCCCCAGCCGCTTTGAACAGCTCTGCGGATAGTCCATCCGCGCCAGCAGCTTTGTTCGACTTCAGTCTCGATATTGCTATCTTGATCTCGTCGAGGTCGGGGGGACGGAATTCTTGTCCATCATCGTCCAAATTGAGTGGAACATTCTGCCTAACAGCGGGATTTGTGTCGTCATCGCCGTTTAGGAGTCTGCAGAAATGATCCTTCCAGATTTTCAGCACCGACTGCGACTCTACCACCAGTTGTCCATTTTGGTCCCGGCAGGCTTCAGTCCGAGGATTGTAACCGCCAGATAGCTGTTTTATCTTGCGGTAAAAATTTCGGACGTCATTCCTGCCATAGCACCTCTCCATTTCCTCGACCGCGCGCTTCTCGTGCTCTTTCTTTTTTCTTCTGAGAAGCCGGTTCTCTTCCCTTCTTATCTGTTTGTAGAGCTCACAAACAGCTCTCGTCGTTCGATGCACCGTTGCCTTGTAAGCTTCCTGTTTGGCTGCATGCGCCTGCCTGCACTCGTCGTCAAACCATGGGTTCCTCTTAGGTGGTGGCTTGAAACCCAGCACATCAGTGGCGGCCTCTTTGATGGCTTCTTGACAACGTTTCCATTTGTCTTCTATTGTTTGTGCAGGCAGCGTCGAACTTTGAGACAGTTTCAGGGAGAATCGATCGATAAAGGCTCTAGCGATCGGCTGCGATTGTAGCTTTCCGACGTCAAACCGTTTTGGCCTATCTCGACTCCGTTGCTCTCTCGATATCCGGGTTCTTACCTTGGCTACAACAAGGAAATTATCCGAGTCGATGTTTGCACCTCGGAATGTTCGGACATCGAGAATACTGGAGGAGTGTCTGACGTCGATCGCAACATGATCAATCTGGTTGACGGTTGATTGATCAGGTGATCGCCAGGTCCCTTTATGAATGTTAAGGTGTGGGAACAGCGTGCTGGCCACAGAGAGATTTCGCCCCGAGGCGAAGTCAACTAGCCTGAGTCCGTTTCCGGAGGTATTGGCGTGCAGGCTCTGTCTTCCGATGACTTTAGCAGAGACTTCTTCTCTTCCCAGCTGAGCGTTGAAATCTTCTAGAACGATCTAGGTGTCGTAGCTGGGGCATCGATCGTATGTCCTTTCTAGGAGGTGATAGAAGTCTTCTTTACTGCTGTCATCTTTTTCCTCTGTCGGGGCGTGGGCGCATATGAGGCTTATATTTCCGAACTTAGCCTTGATGCGGATTGTTATGAGGCGTTCGCTTATGTATTGGAAGCTTAAGACTTTTTGCCTAAGTTTGCCTCGAACAGCAAAACCGCATCCAAATAAGCGTTTCCCTATCTCCCTGCAGCAGTCGCCGTGGTATATGTCGCAGTTTCTCAATCTTCTCTTGCCCTGCCCATCCCACCGCATTTCCTGGATTGCGGTAATGTCTGCTTTATAGCAGTCCAGGGCCTCCGCAAGTTCATCGGCTGCACGTGGTCTGTTTAGGGACCTCACATTCCACGTGCAGATCCGTAAGTCATTGTCCTTTGTACGTTTGCGAGGGTCGTCAACAGTGTATCCATCCATATCCGAGGCATTCGGTTGTTTCGGAACTTATATTTTAAATGTGGCCGGGCAGTTACCCCGACGCACACCCCCAACCTGGAGGACCAGGCCCTTTTTTATACCTCTTGGGCGGAGGTCGCACTTATAGGTTTAGCAAGTTGAGTTCGGATGAACAACAACCAGTACCCGGTGGCTACCAACGTAGAGGTACTATAAGCACAGTTGATGTGTGGGAAACAGTTACAACAGCTGGGCATTACCAGGTTGATACCAATCAGTGCCTACCCTGTTCCCACATCACCCAGCCACCCAGGAAAAATGAATTGCTTGTGGCGAACTTACACGGTTTTTTGAATGTCCTTAGTCCCCAGTCCAAATATGTTAATAGGCGGGCATCTCTCCTTCCTCTTTATAGCTTGTTGCTGCTGTTGTTGTTGCTCGCGTTGCACTTGTTATTGTTGCTGTAGTTGATGTTGCTGCTGTCGCTGCTCCCAATGTAGGTGTTGTTGTCTCGGTTCCTGTTCCGGTAATTGGGCTGCCTTAGTTGGTGATGCCTGTGACTTGCCTTGCGTGTGCTGCATCTGCATTTGTCGCTGAATCTGACTTTATAAGTGCTGAAATGCTCACTATAGATTTCCTGAATCATTCCTAATATCTTTTTTTGGGCTTTAATGGCGTTTATAAATGTTGGATTGAGCTATTCTTTTAGTATTTGCAGGAGTTTGTCCTGGCTGGAATGTGGTTTGACTATCTATGGTAGGTGGGGAAAACAATTGGAAAGCTGTACTTAGATGGGTTACCTTGTTTCAAGAAAATATGATTTTTAAAGACATTTATTGGAACCTTTACACTGTAAATTAGATTATGAGCGGAACTTTCGTCGCTATACTGAGTTTTGGATATAGCATTTGTGGAGCTCTGGATAAAGCGTTCGACACCACATTAGTTCTTCTCGGTTTATATTTTAACTTGTGGTTATACTCCTCGAGTACAGCCTCCATCTCTTCATCTTATTATTATTATTTTTGTTACTTAGAGAAAAAGTCAGAGGTTGATAGTCAGTAAAAACTCGAATCCTTGCAGAACCGTAAAGGCAACTTCGTAGTGAACCTGGAACCTAGGCTATGGCTAACATTTCCTTTTTGTTAGCTGCATAACATTCCCCAGTTTTAGTAAGAGTTCTATTTATAAAGGTTATGGGGCGGTTTTCCTGTTCTAGTACTGCACTAAGGGCATAATTCGATGCATCTGTCGTTAGGTCAAATGGTTTAGTGCAATCAGGGTATGCCAAAACTAAATCTCTAGAAAGCTGGTGCATGCACCAGCTCATCTGTGACATATGGTCGGAGGAAAGCATGCCCGACGAGTGGAATCTCAGCATCGTATGCCCGGTCGACAACAAAGGAGACCCATTCGACTGCGCCAACTATCGAGGGATAAGTCTCCTTAACACCGCATACAAGATCCTTTCTGCCGTACTGTGTGAACGCCTGAAACCGTTTATCAACAACCTGATTGTTCCTTATCAGGGTGGTTTCAGGCCAGGGAAGTCCACAATTGACCAGATCTTCACACCGCGGCAAATCCTGGAGAAGTCCCAAGAAGTACAAATCGACACCCACCATCTATTTATCGATTTCAAGGCCGCGTATGACAGGGTGCATAGAGACGAGCTAAACAGTGCCATGTCTAGTTTTGGCATCCCTACGAAATTCATCAGATTGTGTAGGATGACGAGAAATCTCGCTGCTCCGTCAAGGTCGGTAGCGAACTCACCGAGACCTTCGATGTCAAAAAAGGTTTTAGACAAGGCGACGTACTGTCATGCGACTTCTTTAACATCATTCTTGAGGGGATCGTGCGTAACTCACACGTCAACATCAGAGGCACGATTTTTCACAAGTCCGTTCAACTGCTAGCTTATGCGGATGACATTGACGTGATCGGCAGAACTCAGCGAGCCGTCAATGAGGCGTTTGCTAGCATCGAAGCGGAAGCGGCTAAAGTGGGACTGGTGGTAAACGAGGGCAAAACTAAGTATATACTGTCATCAAAAAAGGACGCAGAACATCGACGTCTCGGACAGAGCTTCACTATGGGAAGCAGACGTTTCGAGGTAGTCAAGGATTTCGTCTACCTCGGCTCCGCGGTGAATAGGGACAACAACATCAGTACCGAATGATCAAAGTGACTTTGTACTTTACCTTAATCACCCCTGTCCTGCTTTACGGCGCAGAAACCTGGACGCTACTAAAAGCGGATGAGGAAGCCCTTGGTCTGTTTGAGAGAAAAGTTCTGCGTGCGATTTTTGAGCCTGTTTGCGTTGATGGCGTCTGGAGGAGAAGATTCGACCACGAACTGTATGGCCTGTACGGCGGCATGAACCTAGTCAAGCGTCTACGGATACAACGCTTAAGGTGGCTAGGCCATGTAGAGCGGATGGACAGCACTGCTCCGGCCCGAAGAGTCTTCGAATCCGAACCACAGGGACAGCGCAACAGAGGACGTCCCAGACTGAGATGGCGCACACAAGTGGAAAGGACCTCAACCAACTTGGAGTGCGCAATTGGAAGCAGCTGGCAAAAGATCGTGCTAGCTGGAGAGGCATGCTGGTTGAGGCCCAGGTCCACCCCGGACTGTGGCGCCATTTGAAGAAGAAGAAGATAATATGCCGGAATTCAACGATTTTAAAGAAACTTACGAGTCGTGTGTTACCGAGTACGGCGATTAACATGCAGCCAGTTACTCAATCCAGTTTAAGAAAAAATCGCTTGATTACAGTTATATACATTTTTTACTTTGAATGTAAGACGACGAATGGCGAAATACTTAACTTTCTTATGGAAACCGGTTCAAGCAAAAAGCACATAAAATTTTACCTAGTGAAAAACCCTCTCCCCAATAAACAAATTTTTTATGTAAAATCGATAGCCGGCGATGTGAAAATCAACCACTTTGAATAATCTTTTTGGCCAAAGCGAAGTAAAAATCCTACTTACTTTGAGAACCTTCCATGGCATATTAAGAATTGACAGTTTGAAAGAATTAGCTGCCATTATCCACGCAAAAGAAAGTTATATGACAATTTTGAACAAAGTCCGAATCAAGATCAAGCAGTTAAAATCAGAATCAGTAAATTCAATAGTCATCAAAACTGACCACAGCAAAACTATCTCAATCTTAAACAAATTCCTAACTTTTTTCCGAACTTGAAAAAAGAATTACTTATACAACAAAAATCATTACTGAAATTAGAACCTCTAATAACGACCCCATTTACACTCGTCATTATCCTTTCCCTATGGCCATGAAATCAGCAATAGAAAAACAAGTCCAGAAGCTGCTCGATTATTACACCCTCACGGTCAGAAGGAGGATGTCAGAGAAGACGGCATTTTCCATCAACAATGGCAAGTACGAATTTACACGGCTTCCATTTGAACTCAAAAATGCTCCGTCGATTTTTTAGAGAGCACTAGACGACATCCTACCTAAATGCATTGGAAAATCATACACGATATCATCGTCCTTAGTGAAAGAGAAACAGAACACGCTAAGTACAAAGAGCATGTATTCGACATCCTACATAAAATCAACATGAAAGTCCAATTCGAAAAATTTACTTCTTGAAATCTGAAATGCAGTATCTTGGTTATATTATTTGTCCGGAATGGATTAAGACCAATGCATCAAAGGTTCAATCCATCGTTAACTTCGCTATCCCCAAAACACTTAAGGAATTAAGATCCTTCCTGGGACTATCGGGTTATTATGAACGTTTCATTAGTGATTATGCGCGACTGAAAAAGCCCCTCACATCGCTTTTAAAAGGAGAGAAAGGTCATTTTTCCAAACATCAATCTGCCAACCTGCCTGTAAGATTCAATGAAGCGGCAATTGAATCTTTCAAAACAATAAAAAATCACTCATTTCTAGAGATTTAGTTTTGGCATACCCTGATTGCACTAAACCATTTGACCTAACGACAGACGAAAACCGCCCCATAACCTTTATAAGCAGAACTCTTACTAAAACTGGGGAATGTTATGCAGCTAACAAAAAGGAAATGTTAGCCATAGCCTAGGCTCCAAGTTCACTACGAAGTTGCCTTTACGGTTCTGCAAGGATTCGAGTTTTTACTGACTATCACCCTCTGACTTTTTCTCTAAGTAACAAAAATAATAATAATAAGATGAAGAGATGGAGGCTGTACTCGAGGAGTATAACCACAAGTTAAAATATAAACCGAGAAGAACTAATGTGGTGGCGAACGCTTTATCCAGAGCTCCACAAATGCTCTATCCAAAACTCAGTATAGCGACGAAAGTTCCGCTCATAATCTTATTTACAGTGTAAAGGTTCCAATAAATGTCTTTAAAAATCAAATTTTCTTGCAACAAGGTAACCCATCTAAGTACAGCTTTCCAATTGTTTTCCCCACCTACCATAGATAGTCAAACCACATTCCAGCCAGGACAAACTCCTGCAAATACTAAAAGAATAGCTCAATCCAACATTTATGATTATGATGAATGATTCAGGAAATCTATAGTGAGCATTTCAGCACTTATAAAGTCAGATTCAACCAAATAGTGGTAGAGGACATACATAGTTAACGAAACAGAACATGAAGAAACCACGGCAGCAAAAAAAATACACAGCAGCGACAAACGCAGATGCAGCACACGCAAGGCAAGTCACAGGCGTCACCAACTAAGGCAGCCCAATTACCGGAACAGGAACCGAGACAACAACACCTACATTGGGAGCAGCGACAGCAGCAACATCAACTACAGCAGCAATAACAAGTGCAACGCGAGCAACAACAACAGCAGCAACAAGGGCTCACAAACAGCTCTCGTCGTTCGATGCAGCGTTGCCTTGTATGCTTCCTGTTTGGCTGCATGCGCCTGCCTGCACTCGTCGTCAAACCATGGGTTCCTCTTAGGTGGTGGCGTGAAACCCAGCATATCAGTGGCGGCCTCTTTTATGGCTTCTTGACAACGTTTTCATTTGTCTTCTATTGTTTGTGCAGGCAGCGACGAACTTTGAGACAGTTTCAGGGAGAATCGATCGGTAAAGACTATAGCGATCGGCTGCGATTGTAGCTTTCCGACGTCAAACCGTTTTGGTCTGTCTCGACTCCGTTGTTGTCTCGATATCCGGGTTCTTACCTTGGCTACAACAAGGTGATGATCCGAGTCGATGTTTGCACCTCGGAAGGTTCGGACATCGAGAATACTGGACGAGTGTCTGACGTCGATCCCAACATGATCAATTTGATTGATCAGGTGATCGCCAGGTCCCTTTAGGAATGTTAAGGTGTGGGAACCGCGTGCTGGCCACAGAGAGATTTCGCCCCGAGGCGAAGTCAACTAGCCTGAGTCCGTTTCCGGAGGTATTGGCGTGCAGGCTGTGTCTTCCGATGACTTTAGCAAAGACTTCTTCTCTTCCCAGCTGAGCGTTGGAAGATTTCAACGCTTGAACGATCTTGGTGTCGTAGCTGGGGCATCGATGTATGTGGTGATAGAACTCTCCTTTACTGCTGTCATCTTCTTCCTCTGTCAGCTCGTGGGCGCATATGAGGCTTATATTTCCGAATTTAGCCTTGATGCGGATTGTTATGAGGCGTTCGCTTATGTATTGGAAGCTTAAGACTTTTTGCCTAAGTCTGCCTCGAACAACAAAACCGCATCCAAATAAGCGTTTCCCTCTCTCCCTGTAGCAGTCGCCGTGGTATATGTCACAGTTTCTCACTCTTCTCTTCCCCGGCCATCCCACCGCATTTCCTGGATTGCGGTAATGTCTGCTTTATAGCAGTCCAGGGCCTCCGCAAGTTCATCGGCGTCGTCAACAGTGTATCCATCCGTATCCGAGGCATTCGGTTGGTTCGTAACTATTATTATTTAATGTGGCCGGGCAGTTACCCCGACGCACACCCCCAACCTGGAGTACCGGGCCCTTTTTTATACCTCTTGGGCGGAGGTCGCACTTATAGGTTTAGCAAGTTGAGTTCGGATGAACAACAACCAGTATCCGGTGGCTACCGACGTGGAGGTACTATAAGCACAGTTTATGTGTGGGAAACAGTTACAACAGCTGGGCATCGCCGGGTTGATACCAATCAGTTCCTACACTGGCATTTTATCATTCGGAGTCTAAAGAAAAGTTGAAGAATTCAGTTTTTGCGGGACATAATTGTATGCAAGGAAATGGTTGTGCTTGTGAAGCATCGGGATGATGAACGGGATACGGTGTTCTTGGATGAAAATTTGGTTGACTAGGTTGAGGGTAATGTTGTGGCGTGGGATGTTGAGGACGTAAAGGATGAGGAACGAAGGATTTCTTGTTGCTGTTGTTGGCTTGGATTAAATTAGATCTGAAATTTTGATTTTCATAGATGCAGCACTTTGGGGGGCATGGGCCTATGCACACGAGGCAATGTCCTTGATCGCGCTTAACATGGCGAGCTGCCAAGGCTATCCTCGTCCGTGTATAGGTCAAGTTGACATACACCCTCCCCGTGACGCCCCCTGGATAGCCATTACAGCATCCGTTGTGTGGTGAACCAATGTATGCAGCGACTGCCCTACCAGTCTGTAGGTTGTGCGAGAGGCTAACTCCCTCACCACACAAAAATAACCGAGTTTAGGAACAAGAACATGCCTCGGATATGGATGGATCCAATGTTGACGACCCCAGCAGA
The DNA here is from genome assembly GCA_944738645.1 of Eristalinus sepulchralis. NCBI lineage: Eukaryota > Metazoa > Arthropoda > Insecta > Diptera > Syrphidae > Eristalinus > Eristalinus sepulchralis. The sequence continues at coordinate 62,639,737 of OX122882.1, read as the reverse complement.
CGAACAAAGGACAATGATTTCCGGTTCTGCACGTGGAATGTGAGGTCCCTTAACAGACCATCAGATTGTGTAGGATGACGATGAAGAACTTTCGCTGCTCCGTCAAGGTCGGGAACAAACTCACCGAGACCTTCAATATCAAAAAAGTTTTAGACAAGGCGACGCACTGTCATGTGACTTTTTTAACATCATCCTTGAGAAGATCGTGCGTAACTCACAGGTTAACGATCTTCCAAAAGTCAGCTCAATTGCTAGCTTACGCCGACGACATTGACGTGATTGGTCGAACACAGCGAGCCGTCAATGATGCGTTTGCATGCATTGAAGCGGTAGCGGCTAAAATGGGTCTGGTGGTAAATGAGGGCAAAACGAAGTACACACTGTCATCAAGGAAGGACACACAACATCGGCGTCTCGGACAGAGCGTCACACTAGGCAGCAGAAACTTCGAGGTAGTCAACGACTTCGTCTACCTCGGCTCCGCAGTAAACAGGGACAATAACACCAGTACCGAAATCAAACGCAGAATCACTTTTGCCAATCGCTGTTTCTTTGGGCTCAAGAGGCGATTGAGTAATAAAGCCCTCTCTCGAAAGACTAAGCTTGCTTCATGTAACACCTTGATCATCCCAGTCCTACTTTATGGCGCGGAAACTTGGACACTACTAAAAGCGGATGAGGATGCCCCTGGTCTCTTCGAGAGAAAAGTTCTGCGTGCAAATTTTGCGTTGATGGGATCTGGAGGTGAAGATTCAATCAGGAACTGTATGTGCTGTACAGCGGCATGAGCCTAGTCAAGCATCTTCGGATACAACGCTTAAGATGGATAGGCCATGTAGAGCGTATGGACACCAGCTCCAAATTAACAATAAAAAAATACATTTGGAAATGACAAAAAAAATGACACCACTGCTCCGGCCCGAAAAGTCTTTGAATCTGAGCCATTGGGACAACGCAACAGAGGACGGCCCAGAATAAGGTGGCGCACACAAGGGGAGAAGGACCTGCCTGGAGAGGCATGTTAGTTGAGGCCCAGGTCTACCCCGGACGGTAGCGCCACAAGAAAAAGAAGAAGATAAATTTTAATTAGTTTTTAGTGGAGAATATTAAAACAGCGTTTTTAATATTTCTTAATCCTTAAGGAACCAGTGCTTTTTTAACCCATCACAGAGCACACAGAGTACTATATTTTCTGTGTGTTAACTCCAAGTATCGCTTTAAACAGCTGTGACTAAGAATCGACTTTTATCGCATTACAGAAAGTATGTTTTAAAAATCTCTAATCGCGATAAGATAAAATCAACTTCTATGCCGTTTATCACAAAAATAATTGCCTACGGAAAAGATCTTTGCCGAGCGTGTACATATGTTCAAAAGTGTGCAAAAATAATCATCAGGGCAACGAAGTTGGTGTTATCGAAATTAAAACTTTAACTGGCATTATTATTATTTTGATACTGCCGTAATTGTTCTTGACACGTTTTTTTATACAGAACTGTTCACATTTAGGGAATAATTTTTGTTTTATTTCATGTATTCTTACAGCTATTCAAAAAGAGGGCGATGTGCTCTTCTGCCGTATTGTAAACACTTTGTATTTACATAAATCCTCTGGGAATTCGTATACAGAATCAGACAATACACAATTTTTGAGATTTTAAAAAGGTTAAGTACATTGTAAATAATATAAAGTCACTCAGACGTATTCGTACAGGAGGGTCGATATCTGTCAGATCATTAATATAGGTAACGAGTTTGGATAAAATAATTTTTGAATTATTTCATTTCACAACTCTCGATCTCACCTCAGTGTTCCATTAAACGGCTTTTTCTAATATGAATGGGAAACAGATATTTCGGTTTACAAAAGACGCTATCTTGAAACCCTATATAGGGAAAATATTTACGTCTTCATTGACAACATAATATTTTCGGTAAGGAAATAAAGGAACATTTTGAAAATTAGCGTATTAACCTGGAAAAAGATAGCAGCAATACGAAACATATTGCCACCAGAGAAACTAAAAGCATTGAAGTCCTTTTTGTACCTTACTTCGAATTACAGGAAGTTCATACGTGATTATGCAAAAGTGGCAAAACCGCTTACAAACCTAAATCGGGGAATATATGCACAGATTAAGGCCAACCAGTCAAAGTTATTTAAAACAGTATTAATATGGTACCTCACCTAAATTATGGTACGAAGGAAGTTCTAATTAATAATAAGAATTATAATAATAATAAGAAGTTCAATCAACCAAACAATCCAATTAAGGAACAAATCAAATCATTCTGATGAACCGAAATCTTTCTTAGAAGATGATTAGTATTTGCTTAGTGAACGTCAAGAAATACTGCTAGAATATGGAACAGAAGTAAACCAGGAAGTAGATGACGCAAATTTTCTATTAACCGTTTTGAGCAGCAAATCCAAAACAAAATATCTTAAAAAATATATTACCACAAGTAAACATTAAGGTTACTTCAGGTCGATTACTGAAATCTGCTACAAACTTTAAAAATACTGAATGAAAAAAACCCGTAAGCCATCAATTAATAAAACCCGTATACGCTGAAAGGCAAATAGATACGTAAGTTTAGATTATTTTAGAGTACCTGCGAAGGGTCAGTAGGATAGATTTTAAGAACTTGGATTGTTTAGATATTAAGATAGATTTAATAATTATTGTATAGTTGTAAGCACCAATTGGAAAAAAAAAATAAAAATAAATTTTAAAGTTAAAATTAAGGTTCTACTGTTGCTTAAACCCAACTGGATGTCCAACTATTCGGTGCTGGCATATAATACTAGGGATATATATTTATAGCCATAGCTGCAGTTTCCTGGGCATAAACTCCAAATTTCATCGCGTTAATCTAGTAATTGCTCGATTTTATTTATAAAATATCTTAAAAAATATATTACCACAAGTAAACATTAAGGTTACTTCAGGTCGATTACTGAAATCTGCTACAAACTTTAAAAATCCTGAATGAAAAAAACCCGTAAGCCATCAATTAATAAAACCCGTATACGCTGAAAGGCAAATAGATACGTAAGTTTAGATTATTTTAGAGTACCTGCGAAGGGTCAGTAGGATAGATTTTAAGAACTTGGATTGTTTAGATATTAAGATAGATTTAATAATTATTGTATAGTTGTAAGCACCAATTGGAAAAAAAAATAAAAATAAATTTTAAAGTTAAAATTAAAGTTCTACTGTTGCTTAAACCCAACTGGATGTCCAACTATTCGGTGCTGGCATATAATACTAGGGATATATATTTATAGCCATAGCTGCAGTTTCCTGGGCATAAACTCCAAATTTCATCGCGTTAATCTAGTAATTGCTCGATTTTATCTCTAGGATGGCGCTTAATCTTTTTTACACGTTACACACCTCTTTCTGCTGTTGATGAAGGGTTCTTGAAAAATCTTGGAGAAATGTTACCATCATTAGTTGTACCAGTTCCTTGCTTTACAATATTTACTTGTAATCCATTTTTTCCACTTATTATGGACAGTCGTCGTTTTTGTTGTTCTCTATGCTTTATTCTCCAAATTATAAGCTATGTGCAGTAAGTATTCCACCAACTTTATGCGGGCATATAGAGGGGAAGGGCCTAATTTCAGAGCTTACGTATTGCTTGTTTTTGTTCTGAGTAGCGTTAAGTCTTTCTACTGGTCTCGCGCCACAAATAAAACATGAACTTCCAGAAGACGAACTTGTTACTGCCTTCGCTAGTTTACCATCATGGTGAAATGCAATTCATGTTTTAATTAATTACACTATTATTAGTTGAAATTATTATTTCATGTAACTTCCGAATTTAGTTTTCAACTCTTGATCTCTATTCACGTATTCGTATTAGGTCCATAGCTTGTTTCTTTAATTGTAATTTTACCGGCTTACGTGTTGAAGAGAATCGAAGATTTTTCCAAATTTAACTATTAACATCCATTTTCAATAAATTGCAGCGGTACCAACGATATCATGACCAAACACGAATCGGATGGATTCGAATCTTCAATTAAAAGACTTTCCCCGGAAAATCCATCACAACCCCACTTGGTTAAAAGCGTAAGGCTAACATTTTCTTGCAATTGGAATATAGTGTAATCTTTAGTCTTCATACATTGAGCCTCTTGGAGTATTTTTGTTATGCGCCACCGAACATGAAAGCACTTCCCGCAAAAGGTGGCCTTAAGAAAAAGCCTCATATTTTTATAATTTAAAAGTCCCAACTTTGAGCTAGTCGTACACAGAAACTGGTCATTAGAAGTCAACCAAATTTTGGGTTTCTAGGTTCTCAAATATATAGAATCGAAAAACCAATACCGTTTGGCCGAGAAATTAACTCATTTTACGTATTTTTACTGTGCGGCGCCGGTAAGGTTGATAGTGCTCTGGATGTGATTCCCTTTGCACTACCAACCATGGATGGCGAGAAAGGAGTGCAACCGGTGATTCGGATGGTCTTTTCATGGCATTGGGGCTCCCTCCAGTTTAGCGTATGATCGACGAACCAGCACAGGCAATTAGACAAAAAAGAGAGACCGCACCATAAGAGGCTGGTCAGCGGAAGGTGATAAAAAGTAAATGGACAGAAGAGAAATTTCCACCAGCACGAGAGGCGTTACCAATCGTACGTGCGTGAGTGAGTGGGGAGGAGGAAACCTGTGTAAATGAGACCAAATATGCGAATGGTGCAATATGTGTGCATGCTGAGAAATGTGTTAATGTATTGTGGTAAGAGGTAAGTACATGTAAAGAAAGGAGCGAGTGGTTGATGTGTGGTAGAAGATGAGAGCCGCGCCCCGGTTATCTTCAATTGTGCACAGGTCAATTTGTCATACTGCCTCATGGCGGCGCCCCCTGCAATAATGTACGCTGTGGGCAACTCTGTTCGAGGGCTAAATAATGAAAAGCAACAAAGTGTAAAGAAAAATAACGAGTAAGTATACCTTCGTGGGAATTATTAAATACATATATATTTTTGTGGATAAGTAGTTGAAGTATAAATGCTAAGCGTCCAGAACAGAGCAAGAGTAACGTTTGTTGAATGGAAATTTTGCAGCAGAAAGGCTGGAACGTAGGAATGGATTCCAAATTTTTAGGATGGAGAAAAAAGGCTTTTACAGGAGGATTTATCGTATGAGGTCGCTTGCAGATGGCTGGTGACACATGCTTGTCGTAGTGAGGAATGACGCGTAGTCAAATTGTTGAAGAGACTTCCTTGACACAGACAGCAGGAAGAAATCTCTGCGTAATCACCAGAATACAAGAAGATCCAAATCAGGACCGAATGGTTGTAAACGTGCTTATGAAGGTCGCAGCGGAAGACAAGACAATGCAAAACCAACTTGGAGGATGCTGAAGAACCTTAAACGAAACTTCAAAAGATGAAGGTGTATATAAAGGCTGTCCCAAGAAGAACGCAAGATTTAAATTTGGCGTCATTTGAATTGTCATTGTTTGACTTTTGAACAATTATTATTGTTTGTTAGTAGAAAGTATAAGGTAAATAAAAATGGAGCGCTACACGACTGAACAACCCATTCTCATTGTGAAATTGTTTTTCCAAAAAGGTGAAAGTTTTGCTGCTATAATTCGCAAATTGCGATCAATTTGGGGTTACAAAAGAGTCAACTGTAAAGCGATTAATGGAAAAATTTGCTGAAACTGGGCCTGTAACTGCTGTAAAGACAACAACGCACCTTCGACCAGTCCCATCGACCAAAAACCACTATGCAGCGAATTTTGACAAAAGATTTGCATCTTCATGCATACAAAGTTGAATTGACTTAGGAACTAAAGCCAGCTGACCATGCACAGGGAAGAGAGTTCGTTAATTGGGTATTAGAGAGACAACATGAAAATGCTGATTTTGCCGATAAAATCATCTTTAGTGACGAGGCCCATTTCCATCTTAATGGCTTCGTCAATAGGCATAATTCTCTCCCAGTCATTTCCCGGTCGTGTTATTTCGCGTTTTGGAGACCAGAATTGGCCGCCTACATCGTGCGATTTAACACCATTGGACTGTTTTCTTTGGAGTTTTTTGAAGTCGACGGTTTATGCGAATAAGCCGACGACGACTCAAGCCTTAAAAGAGGAAATTGGCATTAATGAAATACCGCAGCATTTTTGCAAAACGGTCATTGAAAATTTAATTAAAAGATCGCGTAAGTGCCAGCAAAGCCGCGGCGGCCATCTGACCGATGTGTTATTCCACACATAACCTCATCCTGTCTTCTTTACGATATAATAAAGAATCCACGGTTTTTTTTAAATACCTGCGTTTTATTTAAAACTTAAATCTTGCCTGTTAGGTCTGAAACGGAAACTCGTAATGGTACGAGCGAACATTTAGACGTTCGCACCCCCAACGACGGCATGGAGAACACATCTGTTGGAGTCGGACCAGTCATACAGTCAGAAGATCAAAGGCTAGAGGCGGTTCAAAAGGATAACCGGCCCATCACAATAAAGGAAATATCTTGCGGAAGGTGAAAGGATACACCACCAGTCGAATCAATACGATGCCTCATCTGTTTCCAGAGCGGGCATTATCGAACGCTTGTTAGGCGTCCTGAAAATGCTTGAGCTGTCGAAGTGGAGCGTCGAAAACAATAAAGGCCTGCTAGCAAAAACTCGCAAGGAAGTGTTTATTTAGGTTTCACGTTTAAAACACGTTAGGCTTGTAGGCCTGATAAATTTCGTGTCTTTGCGTACGATTGTGTTTTTTTTTTTTTTTGATTGAATTCATTCCTCTTACATGCTAGACAAAAATACTTAAAACTAGCTTACAAATATAATCTCCTGATCTTAATTCTGACTCTTCACGATTACTCTAAAATAATCTAGGATATTTTTCTTTCTGCCTTTCGGCCTCATAAGGACACGAAGGTGTTCTGGAAAATCGTAAGAATGTTAAGTGAAGGCAGATCAGGGGTTACTTGCCCTATAAGCTCGGAAGTATTGGCAAACCATTTTAAGCAATTGCTAAGCGCGGCGGTGGGTCAGCTAAACTTTCAGTATGCCCTTCCCTACGTCTCAGATCCTGTGCTGGATGCCCCAATTTCGATGATGGAGTTAACACGAACTCTGAGTAAATTGAAAAAAAATAAAGCTCCTGGATTGGATGGTATTCCGGTTGAGTTTATTCAAAATCTCACCCCTGCTTATTTAGAATGGTTACTGTTGTTTTACAATAAATTGCTAGAGTCCGAGATGATGCCGGAAGTGTTTCTAAAGTCAATTTTTTACTGTATTTTTAAAAAAGGCGATAGAAACGCACCGGAGAATTATAGGGGAATCTCACTTCTTTCCGCATTTAGAAAGGTCTTCACCCAAATATTATACCATAGGTTGACTGTTTGGGTGGAGGCCAATGATCGTCTTAGTGTTTTTCAGGCAGGCTTCCGGTCAGGGTTGTCAACAGTTGATCAAATTTTTTCACTGACCACTATAGCTCGAAGGTTTAAAGAGCGGGGCAAAAAGCTATATGCTTTTTTCGTAGACTTCAAAGCCGCCTTCGATACGGTCAATAGAAATTCGCTGTTGTACAAACTTTCGACTCTGGGACTTTCAACAAAGTTCCTAAGAGTTTATAAAGAACTTATCACACAAAACTCTGCTGCTGTATGGAATGGCACTAGCTTGTCAAACTTCTTCGAGGTCAAAGCAGGTGTTCCCCAAGGATGTGTGCTTAGCCCGCTTTTATTTGCTCTTTACGTCGATGATATAACTGCATTTCTACCACGAGGAGTTAAAGTTGGTGATGTAGAGGTTAAAGTTCTGTTATATGCTGACGATTTGGTTGTTTTGGCTGAAGGACCACAGGCACTTCAGCTGCAAATAAACAAATTGAAAAGCTACTGCGATCTTTGGGACTTAAAGATAAACACTTCTAAGTCAAAAATCATGGTTTTTGCCACTGGTCGAGGTAACAGGACTGCACGTGAAAACTGGACTTTGGAGGGTGAGCCGATCGAAGTTGTCAAGGAGTTCAACTACCTGGGTTTTGCTATAAAATCGAATCTTGATATGAGCGCACATGTTCACAAGAAAGCTGTAGCGGCTAAGACATCAATTAATCTAATGTGGAGAACTTTCTTTGGTAACCAACGAATCGGCAGTGCGTCAAAGTTCAAGGTTCTCAATGCCACTGTGAATTCTTGTCTCTGCTACGCAAACCAAGTGTTTGGATTTAAGTTCTTTGAAGAATGCGAAATTGTACAGCGGTTTTTCTTCAAGCGAATTTTTAAACTCCCGCCAACAACTCCTTCATACGCTATCTACGTGGAATCTGGTTTGTCGCAAATCTACCATAAAAATCTGAAAGCGAATGCAGACTATTTAATTAAAGTAATGCGTAGGTCGAATAATAATCTTTCAAAGAGGCTTCTTAAGATGGCGCTTCGATATAATTTATCACCTTTTAAAGAATGGCATGAGCTCGCAACCTCACTTGACATTGCACTTAGGCTTACTGAGGAAAATTCAGATGAATGGGAGGATAAATTATACGACTGCATTAGGAAACACGATGACAAGATGTATCTAGATTGCCTAAATCGAGCTCGTTCCTCTTCGTCGAGGCATATGTACAAACATCTTAACCATACATTGGGGTCCAGCAACTACTTTAGAACAGAACTCTCAAATAGACAAATAAGCATTATTTTTAGAGCTAGAACTGAACTGCTGAGACTTAACTACGTACCGCATCGACAAGATGTCAATGCCACCTGCACTCTTTGCAATCGCAATGAAGTCGAAAATATATACCATTTTATAGCAATATGTCCTATATTACTAGAACTGCGTCTGCTTTATTTCTCAAAAGTTTCTCTTACCCTTGAAGAAACGAAGAATATACTCAATGGCACGGAGGGTTGGAACCTGCTTTATAGTTTTTGTATTCATGCCTTGAATTACCGTAATAGTTTCAGTTAGCAGTAAACTCTTTCTTTTCTATAACTTTATTCATACAGTTTTACTTTTTTTTTTGTCTGTGCCCACTGTATTATTTCAAACAATGTCAATCTCCAACAGACGGCATTTTGCCATGTTAAATAATTTTTCTTTTTCTGTTATTAGTTGTTAAAGTGAAGATCAATAAAGAATGTTTATAATAATAATAATATATGCGTACGATTGTATGTTGGGACGGGTGGAAAACAACAAAAAGTCTAGTAATAGAGTTTAAGTTAGGATATGGTCACACGGATAGGGTTATTTTAGCGAATGATTCAGGAGCGGGTACAGCGGGTACTTTATGACTACCATCCGAGGACGTAGGAGAGGTTGTCGTGCTAGATTTTTTGGTCATACATCCTCCACCCTATACTTTGATTTTGGGGACGGACTTTCTCAGCCGAGTAGGACATGTTCGGATATGGGCTCTAATGAGTGGAGTTTTCTTAAACAACATACTGCTTTAATATCCACGATAATGGAAAGAGGAATTAGACAAAGGCCAAGAAAAACAACTACAGAATCTGGTGAAAGAGGTATTCCGAAGTGCGTTAGCCTCTCCCGTACTTCACCTTCACTTTGGACAAGCTGAGTCCCCATATTTGCGGATCCCGTTAGAAGAGAAATCGCTGCAGTATACGGCCTTACATTCGTTAAATAGCAGTCGTAGTGTGCGCATGTGCATTTTCTTTCATTGTGAACCGCGGAACCGACTAAAATTTCCAACAAACAAATTCGTAGTGATTCTGGTGAAGGCATCCAATGGCCTCCCAGTAAATCTCGTAACAATAATAAAAGTAACAATGATATTGATGCAACAATGATCAATAATAATAATTATTTCCAGTTATTAGCTGATTCGGAGACTGTGGATAATGATAATAATAATAATGAATGTTCAAACGTCATTAAAGAAAGTGTCCCCCCTACAGTGGTTTTAAAAACTACAACTGATCGCATTCGTCGCTTGCTTAGTGATTTAAAAATTGAGAAATATCTCATAAAAAAACATTTCCCTCGGTCAAAAAATAATTTTTCCCTCCCTTCAGGTCTATGAGTTAGTGGTGCCTAAATTAAAAAAATTAAATTTTGAATTTTTCTCATATTCTCGAAAAGAAACTCTGCCAATGAAAGTTATCCTATCAGGACTTGACTTAATGGACGGAAAACTAATTAAGGACGAACTTATTTCTTCCGGAATCAAATGCATCGAAGTTAAAATTATCTCAAAAAATACAAAAACAAACACTCAACTCAAAAACTATATATATATAGTGTATATTCAGCGTGCTACCATAAAGATGAAAGAACTTCGGCAAAATCACTACAGCCTATTCAACACTATATGTAGTTCGCTGGGACTACAAAAGGCGGAGTCCCGGTAAGGTTACGCAATGTCACAATTGCCAACTTTTTGGGCACGGCTCCATGCACTGCCATGCTAGAACATCATGTGCTAATTGCTCGGGAAATCACAAGACAACTGAGTGCTCGAAACCTAATGCAATACGTTGCGCCAACTGCAGTGCACCACACAAGTCATCTGATCCGAACTGCACTAGCCGCGCGCAATATTTGAATATTCGGCAAAAGCTCTTTTCCCCCCAACGGAGAAATCACAAACAATCACCACCAACCAGTGACGCACAAATGTCTGCTGATCCCCAATCCCTTTCACCGGATAAAATATCTGACTTTAAAAATGATTTACGAAAAATGTATAAACTACGGGAAAATGCCATTTTTGGTGGAGATTTGAATTGTCGTCACCAAATTTGGAACTGTCTCAGAGCTAATTGTTGGGGCAACATTTTGCTTAATATTGATGAGACTCACCCGCAATTTTCTTTGCTATACCCTCCAAATTCCACTTATGTTCCTACCTCTAGATTGAAAAACCCGTCAACACTTGACTTCTATATTACAAATGTTTCGCAATACTGTAATTCACCTTTCACTTATGATAACTTAGGATCGGATCATCTTCCTGTTGGTATGAAACTAGAACTGTCAATTCAAATCAGACAACCTTCATGTTATTACAAGTATTCCTCCGCTAACTGGAGTCGATTTACTAGATATATTAGGGGCAACTGTTCTTTAAGTAATATAATTTCCACTCCAATTAATAATACAGTTCAAATCGATACGATGTGTACTAATTTTACCTCCATGTTAATTAGGGCTGTAGATTTTTCTATACCCAAGTTTCGCACGAATAATGGTCGTTCCGCTCCATTACCTAGTAATATTTTACTATTAATACGAATGAGAAATACTGAAAGGAGAAAATGGATTCGGTATCGTTACAATTGTTTTCGGCATAGTACAAGATATCTCAATAATGCTATTGCTGAAGAAAACTAACTGCAAATAACATTCTTCCTGATTTTCAATTTGGATTCCGACTTTACTCAATACGTACCATCAAATTGTTAGAATAAAAAAAACATGTTAAAAGTAAATTCCAATCCAAAGAATCAACTGGATTAATACTTTTAGATGTTGAAAAAGCCTTTGATACAGTTTGGCATAAAGCTTTGATATACAAACTAATTAAATTTAGCTTTCCAAAAGAAATAATTAAAATTATTCAAAGCTTTTTAAATAATAGAACATTTATAGTCAAAGTACAAAATGATAAGTCCTCTGAACATAATATTGGATACGGATTACCACAAGGTACAATACTCGGTCCAACCCTATTTAACATATTTGTCGCTGATATGCCAAATCTTGGTAACGGCGTTGAAATTGCTATGTTTGCTGACGATACAGCTATATTTGCTTCAGGGATATACTATCTGGACGTACACAGCGTTTAACAAACTGCTCTATCCAAATTGGATAAATACTTCTACAAGTGGAAGATTAAGGTAAATCCCACAAAAGCACAAGCTATTTGGTTTACTCGTAGGCGCAAAAACTGTTTCCTTCCTAATAACGTTCATCTTCAAATGGGCTCTTTTAGTTTAGACTGGTCGGAACATTGTAGATATCTTGGGGTTTTAATAGACAAAAAGTTTAACTTTCAGAAACACATTTCCTTCACTATAGATAAAGTTAATAAAACTATAAAAATTCTTTATCCTTTACTTAATAGGAAATCGAAACTTAGTTTTAATAATAAAATATTACTGTTTAAATCTATTTTTCAATCCATACTACTGTACGGAGCTCCTGTCTGGCACGACTGTGCTTTAACACATAAACGTAAACTGCAAATATGTCAAAACAAAATTATTAAACTCATGCTTAATTTACCGCGTTACTATTCAACTCAAAGATTGTATGAAAATACCAATATCAACTTTTTAGAAACTCTTATTGATAAGCTAACGCAAAAATTTTATAACAATTGCTTAAACTCCAACAATGAACTTATTAATTGTTTGATAAATTAATGAAATACTAATCTCATAAGTGTTCGCTAGGGAATGTTGCAATATTAGTTTGTAAGAGTTAAATAAGGGTTTTACTTGTAGCTTTCCCTTGTACTGATATTCATATTAATTTCACATTGTTTTCATTTATAACTATACCATTTCTTAGTTGTAAAGGATAAAAGTAATATATCCTATATCTCTAAACAATATTATCTACTACATGTATACATTATTGATTACGCTACTGAATAAAATTATTTGAATTTGAATTTGAAAATACGGCCTTTACGGTCCCAAATAGGGTCTCTTCCAATTCAAGAGAATGCCCTTTGGGTTTCGTAACGCACCTGCAACGTGGCAGCGGTTTACCGACAACATACTCCAGACCTAGAGCTATACCTCTTCGTATAGCTCGATGACATCATCGTTGTTAAGACAGACAAACACCTCGAGATAGTAAGCAGCTCCGGGAAGCTGGTCTGAAGTTAGGAAGGGAAAAGTGTTACTTTTGTATGTCCTCCCTAAGTTATTTGGGAAACGTGGTAGCCGTCAAGGACTACTGATGGATCCCGCAAAGGTACAGAGTATGGTCAGGATTCTGGCACCTATGAACGTTAGGAACTTCAAGGATCTGAACCATACCGGCGGACATGAGTAAAGGAAACTTGACGAAATTTGCTTGCTACGGTAAGGGTTGGGTTGTTAAGTGCCAAAATGGATAAATGAAACCTTCTATGTCCAGTTCAATTGTTTGTCCGTCCATTAGCGAGATAAAATAAAACCTCCGATCCCTCGCTAATGTGCGGAAACTCTTGGCGAGTGGAACTTATCTGTATAGAAAAAAGGTGAAATACTGCAGACAAGTGTGTTTGTGATCCTCGTATAAAATTAGAAATTCGAAGAAAATTTAAGTAGAATAAAAGAATATCAGAAAACGAAGAACCTAACGCGCAAGGAAAATAAATCGGCAGACACAAAAGAGGATAAAACAAGGAAGGGCGTAAGCAGGATCCCTAGATGAGTGAGGGAGCAGGAAGAAGAAAAGCAATAGTTTGGTGCACGCATCCCAAAGCTGAGTTCAGTGGGGTTGGAGGTCTGCGAGGATCCCGCAGTTTGGCAAAAATCGGCCGAATCAGTTGTTCGGAGGCATTCGCCTGAGGAGCGTAAAACGCTTTGCGAAAATGTTTGACTGCATATCGTTTTTAAAAGCTGGCAAACAATTCAGAGACAAATTGCTTATTGTTGTCTCCGCAGTTTGGCCAAAATCCACCGGTTCAGCTGTTCGAAGGTATTCGCCTTCCAATTCACGGTGCAAACATGTTTGACTCCATATCGTTTTTAAAAGCTGGCAAGCAATTCAGAGAAGAATTGCTTACTGTTGTCTGAATGTATATACCCGGATGCAGCTAAGATATGAAATACACCTACTTCAAGTTACCTTACCATCCCCGCTGCCGTAGCCTTCCCCAAGGATTTGCTTCACAAAAATAAATATAAAGACGCTGGAAAGGCCGCTTAGTTACAGTCTTTGTACCCATCGGCGGCCGAGAAGTCATACTCGGTTGTAGTGAAATATAGAGAGTATAAGCCAACTTTTTTCGCTTTTTTTAAGAAGCGAGGTCCTCCACATAGACACTTAAAAGAGCATTAGGGTCTACGTTTTCTAGACCCTTCATATGCTAGATGACAAAGTCAAAGGCTTGGAGCTTCAGAATCTTTCTCCTCAAGCGACCTGATAAATCCTTCCGCGTCATCAATCACTTCAAGCTTTCGTGATCGGTAATGATAATAACTGCTTAGCCCTCTGCGTAAGCCCTGAACTTCTTATCGATAGAACGACCACTCTATACTACAATACAATATAGTTCCAGCTGGTTTAAGATTCTGTTACCTAAATGCTTTCAGTGGTTCGTTATTTTCCGTAACCATTTTGAAGAAAATGTTTTCGACATCTGTCGTTGTAGAAGCATTTCTTAAGGTCTGGGAGTCAAAGTCCAAAGTCTTTTTAAGTATGTTAGACGCATTAAGCGCCTCGCTTGTCATTAGAAAGTCTGCCAATTTACAACCTAAATTTGGGATTAAGCATCTTATTATCCGGTCATCCCTAGAAGAGGTCGGAGCTGCTCGGGAGTCTTCGGAACTGGAAAGTTATCGACCGCCACAGACATCCTTCACCTACTTAATTTTTTTACAACAGAACCTGCTCTTCTCCACATTGAGGGTCAGCCCTGGTGCCCTTAGGAAACCCTCAATATACAAGCAGGAGGATATGCGTCTTTCTTTGTGACTGAATTTAATTCACGGTACTCCAGGCAAAATCTGTTTTTACCAGGTTTGCGTTTTTCACGTATGTTATGTGTTGTTCGAGGTTATTTTAACCCATCACGGCGCAGAAAAGAAACAGTAGTTTGTTTTCCTTAAGCCGCTTGGCTTACTCTGGTGAGAGCACCTGTTGTGAATTACATGTTTCTTTTTGCATTACATGTACTCGCCGGTAACGGTATGCCTACCTTTGCGACTATGTTAACTGCAACCTTTAACGCGCTCCAGAAGTTCACCCCCGTTCTTAATCCACCCCGTTTGCTACCCCATGAAGTACGTTTTTCCCTATAACCCACACACACGATCAGCAACTATGAATTTACTCAATTACGAGAAAAATACAAGATACAATAACACAAGTTAATAACAAATGCATGTGGGGCATGGGCAGCACCTACGCCGCTGGATTTTATTATGTAGAAAGTGATTTGCAGACCGCGGACACATCGTCCATCGAGCCGAGAGAGAGTTCTTGTATATTAGAACTCACCCACAAATGCGTAGGCGTAAGCCGCTATCGTTCTGAGAGTTTGTGGCACCGGTAGTATATCGCTTCGGATGACAAACACGGTAGCCTGGTGCAAGTTGCTGAATCGTACGATTGTACGGGAGTTGGAGGAGTAGAGAAGAGAATGATGAAAAAACAACGGATGGGTGGCGAGATTGGGCGACCAGGTAGTGAGTCGTGAGTAAGGAACAGTCTAGAAAAGAGCAGTTTATTTTTTTTAAAGAAGTACTCCAGTGAGCCAAATATAATAAGAATAGAATATGTAGCATCTTTATTTTTTGAAATTTTACAAAAAAAATATTTTTAATTTACATATGTCATATAAAAAAATAAAATCGAATTCCTACATGGGTGCTCAACCGGGATTCTTATGGTCTATCATCTCACCGGCCAATTGAATTTGATTATTTTTTTGTTGGATTTGTGTTCAGCCCGTTTGGAGCAGGAGTGAAAAGGAAACAGGAGCAACAGTAGCGTCATAATGTCATAAGGGCAAGGAACGTGACGTAAAAAAGTGGTGGGGAAAGCCGTTAAGGTAAAGTGGATGGATGAACTTAAAGAACTCACCGTGCGGCAATGTTGTGTCGCTACGACACAAAGCGAGAGCTGGTAACGCGGGTGTACAGAGCGTTCGAAGTAGGGAGTTTTAAGATTGACGACGTCCTAAACGCTGCTGAAGAGGGGAAGTTTGAGCAGTGACGAAGGTCAAGTAAAAGTGAAACAAAAGGCTGTGGAGCAAGGGGACAGAGAAAGGAAATCTCACACTAGAAAGGAGGTACGAGAGGAAGGGTTGGAACTGCAAGGAGATTCGATGGCAAATAAGAACAACTTCGTATTTCGGAATGTGGAGCTATCTTTGGAGAAATTCTCTGGAGAAAATGGAAGAAGTTACGTAAAGTGGATGGAAGAGTTTGAGGCGATTGCTTTGTCATGCGAGAGGAATGAAGTCCAAAACTATCTCTCCGCACGCAGGTTGCTTAACGGAGCCGCGAGTTTAGCAGTCGAGGCCATGGGGGAAGTCACGGACTGGGAAAAGCTGAAAGTATACTTGGCGAAAGAGTTCGGAAGAAAACTATCGAGCATTGAGGTGCCCCAGCAGTTGGGAACAGGAAGAAGAGACAGTCGGAGAGCCTGTAAGAGAGCTGGTAACGCGGGTGTACAGAGCGTTCGAAGTAGGGAGTTTTAAGATTGACGACGTCCTAAACGCTGCTGAAGAGGGGAAGTTTGAGCAGTGACGAAGGTCAAGTAAAAGTGAAACAAAAGGCTGTGGAGCAAGGGGACAGAGAAAGGAAATCTCACACTAGAAAGGAGGTACGAGAGGAAGGGTTGGAACTGCAAGGAGATTCGATGGCAAATAAGAACAACTTCGTATTTCGGAATGTGGAGCTATCTTTGGAGAAATTCTCTGGAGAAAATGGAAGAAGTTACGTAAAGTGGATGGAAGAGTTTGAGGCGATTGCTTTGTCATGCGAGAGGAATAAAGTCCAAAACTATCTCTCCGCACGCAGGTTGCTTAACGGAGCCGCGAGTTTAGCAGTCGAGGCCATGGGGGAAGTCACGGACTGGGAAAAGCTGAAAGTATACTTGGCGAAAGAGTTCGGAAGAAAACTATCGAGCATTGAGGTGCCCCAGCAGTTGGGAACAGGAAGAAGAGACAGTCGGAGAGCCTGTAAGAATACTTGTATGTGATGGTGCAGATCAGCAATCAGGGGGTCGTGGATGAGGTCTCGCTGATCGAACATATTATCGAACATACAACGGGATTATATACACCGTGGGAAATAAGGCCTTACTCTACGAAGCCGAGACCATTGAGGAGTTGAAGCGGAAATTAGAGACCTATAAGAGAATGCAGCGGCAAATGCCTAGGGCGAGAATGGAGCTGAGTGGAAACCAAGTTCGAGCCGAAGCAGCAGCGAGAGGGTCGTCTACAAAACGGTGTCACAACTGCGGCGGACTGTCGCATCTGGCTTAAAATTGTCCAGACAGAGGTAAGGGAGCACGCTGCTTAAAATGCAACCAGTTTGCAGGCACATAACTGGAAAGTTATCGACCGCCACAGACATCCTTCACCTACTTAATTTTTTTACAACAGAACCTGCTCTTCTCCACATTGAGGGTCAGCCCTGGTGCCCTTAGGAAACCCTCAATATACAAGCAGGAGGATATGCGTCTTTCTTTGTGACTGAATTTAATTCACGGTACTCCAGGCAAAATCTGTTTTTACCAGGTTTGCGTTTTTCACGTATGTTATGTGTTGTTCGAGGTTATTTTAACCCATCACGGCGCAGAAAAGAAACAGTAGTTTGTTTTCCTTAAGCCGCTTGGCTTACTCTGGTGAGAGCACCTGTTGTGAATTACATGTTTCTTTTTGCATTACATGTACTCGCCGGTAACGGTATGCCTACCTTTGCGACTATGTTAACTGCAACCTTTAACGCGCTCCAGAAGTTCACCCCCGTTCTTAATCCACCCCGTTTGCTACCCCATGAAGTACGTTTTTCCCTATAACCCACACACACGATCAGCAACTATGAATTTACTCAATTACGAGAAAAATACAAGATACAATAAAACAAGTTAATAACAAATGCATGTGGGGCATGGGCAGCACCTACGCCGCTGGATTTTATTATGTAGAAAGTGATTTGCAGACCGCGGACACATCGTCCATCGAGCCGAGAGAGAGTTCTTGTATATTAGAACTCACCCACAAATGCGTAGGCGTAAGCCGCTATCGTTCTGAGAGTTTGTGGCACCGGTAGTATATCGCTTCGGATGACAAACACGGTAGCCTGGTGCAAGTTGCTGAATCGTACGATTGTACGGGAGTTGGAGGAGTAGAGAAGAGAATGATGAAAAAACAACGGATGGGTGGCGAGATTGGGCGACCAGGTAGTGAGTCGTGAGTAAGGAACAGTCTAGAAAAGAGCAGTTTATTTTTTTTAAAGAAGTACTCCAGTAAGCCAAATATAATAAGAATAGAATATGTAGCATCTTTATTTTTTGAAATTTTACAAAAAAAATATTTTTAATTTACATATGTCATATAAAAAAATAAAATCGAATTCCTACATGGGTGCTCAACCGGGATTCTTATGGTCTATCATCTCACCGGCCAATTGAATTTGATTATTTTTTTGTTGGATTTGTGTTCAGCCCGTTTGGAGCAGGAGTGAAAAGGAAACAGGAGCAACAGTAGCGTCATAATGTCATAAGGGCAAGGAACGTGACGTAAAAAAGTGGTGGGGAAAGCCGTTAAGGTAAAGTGGATGGATGAACTTAAAGAACTCACCGTGCGGCAATGTTGTGTCGCTACGACACAAAGCGAGAGCTGGTAACGCGGGTGTACAGAGCGTTCGAAGTAGGGAGTTTTAAGATTGACGACGTCCTAAACGCTGCTGAAGAGGGGAAGTTTGAGCAGTGACGAAGGTCAAGTAAAAGTGAAACAAAAGGCTGTGGAGCAAGGGGACAGAGAAAGGAAATCTCACACTAGAAAGGAGGTACGAGAGGAAGGGTTGGAACTGCAAGGAGATTCGATGGCAAATAAGAACAACTTCGTATTTCGGAATGTGGAGCTATCTTTGGAGAAATTCTCTGGAGAAAATGGAAGAAGTTACGTAAAGTGGATGGAAGAGTTTGAGGCGATTGCTTTGTCATGCGAGAGGAATGAAGTCCAAAACTATCTCTCCGCACGCAGGTTGCTTAACGGAGCCGCGAGTTTAGCAGTCGAGGCCATGGGGGAAGTCACGGACTGGGAAAAGCTGAAAGTATACTTGGCGAAAGAGTTCGGAAGAAAACTATCGAGCATTGAGGTGCCCCAGCAGTTGGGAACAGGAAGAAGAGACAGTCGGAGAGCCTGTAAGAATACTTGTATGTGATGGTGCAGATCAGCAATCAGGGGGTCGTGGATGAGGTCTCGCTGATCGAACATATTATCGAACATACAACGGGATTATATACACCGTGGGAAATAAGGCCTTACTCTACGAAGCCGAGACCATTGAGGAGTTGAAGCGGAAATTAGAGACCTATAAGAGAATGCAGCGGCAAATGCCTAGGGCGAGAATGGAGCTGAGTGGAAACCAAGTTCGAGCCGAAGCAGCAGCGAGAGGGTCGTCTACAAAACGGTGTCACAACTGCGGCGGACTGTCGCATCTGGCTTAAAATTGTCCAGACAGAGGTAAGGGAGCACGCTGCTTAAAATGCAACCAGTTTGCAGGCACATCAGGGTGAGTGTCGGAGGCAAGCCGCACGATGCATTTGTGGACAATGGGAGTGATATGTCCCTGGTGCATCAATCTTTTATAATCGAAGTTGGAGGAGCGCAGTTTGATCAACCAGGCATGTTAGTGAGGGGACTTGGAAGTCAACCACGGAGAACTTGAGGTTCGTATCTCTTGGAGGTGCAGATCGAGCGGGACAAACAGTGGGTTCGGTTCCAGGTGATACCGGATCGATGGATTCCTGAAAAAATCATACTGGGAAGGAATTTCCTCAGGAACGTGGAGGTAGTGATCAGACGTGGAAAAGTCGTCAATAAAAACGATACGGAGGAAGGTGGACACACGACCAGCCAAACGTGGAAGGAGAACGACATCATGGTAATAGAGGCTATGGAGGATGAGGAGAAGCTACGGTGGCGAATGAGCAGTACAGGAAGCAAATTGAAAACATGGTAAGGTTCTACTCACCAAGGAGAACAGAAAAATTGTGTATCCATATGAACATCACGTTGACCGACGACGTCCCGGTTCATAGAACGGCAAGAAGATTAGCAGCACCAGAGCAGAGAGCAGTGGCAAAGCAGGTAGAGGAATGGTAAAGAGAAGGCATCATACTACCCAGCTGGTGAGGAAGAAGGATAGTAGCTACCGAATGTGTAGAGATTACCGTGCATTAAATACCAAAATAGTGAAGGATAGGCAAGCGATGACTGTGAAGGAAGACGTAATCGAGAAATTGACCAATGCAAAACTATTCATAACGCTGGACTTGAAGAACGGTTTTTTTCACGTAGATGTCGCGGAGGGTAGCCGGAAATATACCGCCGAGCGTGGTACGATGGTAATCGCAAATTGCGTAGCGTGTATTTTAGCGGCACGGAAGGAAGGAAAGGCGGAGGGGCTATGACACCCTATATATATATAGGAGAGTGACGTCCCACTCCACACGTATCACGTGAACCATTTGGGGCCGCTACCAGCCACAAGCAAGCGCTACAATTATATCCTGACAATCATAGATGCATTCACGAAGTTCGTGTGGATCTATGCAGTGGGGACAACCAAAACTGAGGTGCTTATCAATAAAATGGAGTTGCAGAGCCAGGTGTTCGGGAGTCCCGTCAGAGTGGTTTCGGACCGAGGGGCAGCGTTCACGTCCAACGCTTTCAAAGAGTACTGTGAAGAAAATCGCATACAGCATATGCTAACGACAACGGGTGTATCAGGAGGAAACGGGCAAGCCGAGCGGATGAACCGAAAAATCATTGAATTGTGTCAGTCAGCCGGTTGACCGTAGATGACCCCAAGCAATGGTACAAATACACCACTAAAGTGCGAGGTGCTATCAACCCTACAGTGTCAAGGAGCACAAAGCATAGCCCGTTCCAGCTCATGTTTGGAGCGATCATGCGAAAAAGAGAGGACTCCGAACTGCGTTCGCTACTGGAGGAGGCGATCAGAGACGATTTTGAGCGAGGACGAAAATTAGCACGGAAGTCGGCGAGAGAGTAGATTCGAAAGATCTAGGAGGAGAATCGCAAGACGTACAATCGAAAGAGGAAAGTAGTCAAGCAGTACACGAGAGGTAAGTTAGTGGCCATAATGCGGCGGTGGATTGAAGTTACATGCCAAATATTTTGGACCCTACGAAGTTGTAAAAGTGAGACGAAACAACCGGTACGACGTTCGCAAGGTGGGGCAGCATGAAGGGCCTAATGCCACCTCGACAACGGCAGACTGTATGAAACCGTGGGTAGATGAGGGGGACACAAAGGAAGAGTCCGACGACGCGGAGAATGACGGCGAGGACACAGATGACACCAACCACGACTGAGGGCAGTCGGCAACGCAGGATGGCCGAGTGTTGGGGAATTGAATTCAAAAAATGTCACAAGTAAAAATTTTAACAATTTTAAGACACAGCTTTTGCCGAAAGGCAGAATAAATAGTCCCTAGATTAGCTTAGAGTACTCAAGAAGAGTCAGTAAGTTAGATTTAAGATCAATGGATTCAATTAGTAATCTAGTCTTAAATATTTTTATCTAGTATATAAGTAATGAAGATTGAACAATAAAAATGCATTTAAATTCAAAATTCAAATTCAGTGTGGGGGCATGGGTAGCACCTACGCCGCTGGATTTTATTATGTAGAAAGTGATTTGCAGACGGCGGACATATCGTCCATCGAGCCGAGAGAGAGTTCTTATATATTAGAACTCACCCACAAATGCGTAGGCGTAAGCCGCTATCGTTCTGAGAGTGTGTGACACCGGTAGTATATCGCTTCGGATGACAAACACGGGAGCCTGGTGCAGGTTGCTGAATCGTACGATTGTACGGGAGTTGGAGGAGTGGAGAACAGAATGATGAAAACACAACGGATGGGTGGCGAAATTGAGCGAACAAGTAGTGAGTGATTCGTGAGTAAGGAGCGGTCTGGAAAAGAGCAGTCTATTTTTTTAAAGAAGTACTCCAGTGAACCAAATATAATAAGAATAGAATATGTACCTTGTTTTTTTTTAATTTTACTAAAAAATATTTTGAATTTACATAAGTCAAATAAAAAAATAAAATCGAATAAAATAAATAGAAAAATTATTACATAAAACATGGTCAACACTTGAAAGTATGTAACTTTTGTTTTCTGTTTTTTTATAGTTCAAGCTTAAAATATTGGAAAACTAAACTTAATTAAAAAAAAGTAAATTTAAATTTAAGTATAGTAAGCTAAGAAAAATAAAAACACTTAAACGGAAGGAACGAATTTAGGGAATCAGTACTGGGGATTTAAACCTGGCTCAAGGCTACATGACGATTCACTAACTCACTTTTTTTTTTGCTGTCCTACGACGTTGCGCGCAGCACGATGATGGTTATGACCCTGTAAAGAAAATCTAATTTTCGGCAGTGTGGAGTGTATGCCTTTTTTGTTCCCAGACGCTGATAGAAAAATTTTACTATAACCAGCTCTATTTACACAACTAGAACTTATAAAAGCAAGCAAAAATATATTTCAATAATAACAGTAATGAAACTAAAGGCTTAAGGCTAAAATTATGGCACTCCCAATATATTTTGTGGATTTCGAAAGCTGGGCGTATGTTGGTAAGAAGTCGTTTGTTTCATTATATACGCGAGATTATGAGTATCGAACAGAAAAGGAAAAATTGTACATAAAGCTATTTACAAGCAAAATGCAAGTATCACACCCTTAGTGAACCTACGAAATAGCCTGCTGACCCAAAGGCCAAGCATTCTATTAAGAGAACATCGTACGTTCTCAATTTGAATTCTCATCGGACCACTCTCCCCACAGTTGAAATATACATTTAAAATAAGAACAAATCCTAGATCGCAACAGTTCTATAATACGGGTCGGAACTTCTTTCATGATGGAAATTCTACTAACTAACAACTCACTAAACATTTAACACAAATAATTTATACCATCTTACATATTATAATACGACGTGGTCGCCGTGGCGTAGGCGGCAAGTGCATTAACCCACACAACGAAGGTACAGGTTAGATTCCCGAAAGAAACACATCGCATATTTCACGGCACCACCTCTTTCGAGTTGCGGACAACACTCAAAGAGTACTAATTGTCTATAAAAAGGATGGGCCATTACTCGGGTACCCATGTTTCGGGTATCACCCTGGTAGCATAATATTGGGTACCCGACCGTGATCGGTCGGTTGTGAATTATTTTGGTTTGTATGATAATTTTTTTGTCAGTCAGTAGTAATATATAAATGTTGTTGGTTTTAACAATTTTTGATTTTTCATCAAAAATGTCTCTCACTCACACATAATTTTAACAGTTCTACTTATTTTTAACGCGGAAAAACAAGACAATATTTAAACACTTATCAGAACCACACGTCTACACAAAATTAAATTTCAGTAACAAGTAATTCTAAATTGATAGGAGCATTGTCATTAACGTGAGTAAACATATTATACATATGTATACTTGCATACGGTACAGATTCTTGTTAACATGATCAATTTCTGTTATCGTTCGCATAAACAAAAGTACTGAAGTTAAATATGTCAGCTAAACTTCTAAAACGCTTATTAAGGGACTACTGATAAACATATCGTGTCAAATTCCATTATCCTACATCCACCTTCAAATAGTAGTCTGTGTACCCGATACCCGTAAGACGAGTACCCGATAGATGACATTCCCGGGCACCCGCGAACTTGGGTAATATCCACTATGCTTGGGTACCCGGGCAGTTGCAAATTTGAGTATTACCCGGGTAATATCAAGAGTAGTGGTAGGTGCGACGACCGCCGCGCAGAAAGTCTGGGTTCGATTCCCGAACGGGATACCTAGCATTTTTTCACGGCACCACCTCTTTCGAGTTGCTGACAACACTCAAAGAGTATTATTTGTCTATGAAAAAACTTCTCAAATGTCGCCGTTCGGAGTCGAAAAAAAACTGTAGGTCCCTTCTACTCGTGAGAGAACAGTAGCACGCACAACACGAGTAGTTGTTGTAGGAGCTCGGCCCTGGTCCCTTGTGGGTTTAGTGCCACTCAATTATTATTATTAACAGCAGAATTAAAGGTAATATTTAATTCTGATAGCATCTCCGATAATTTAATGAACCTTACACTTTCGTGGTCAACCGCAAAAGGAGAAAACGAAAGGCCAAGTATGGCTTTCTGTCCAATGTCTCGAATAGATAGATGACATAGATAGATGACATTCCCGGGCACCCGCGAACTTGGGTAATATCCACTATGCTTGGGTACCCGGGCAGTTGCAAATTTGAGTATTACCCGGGTAATATCAAGAGTAGTGGTAGGTGCGACGACCGCCGCGCAGAAAGTCTGGGTTCGATTCCCGAACGGGATACCTAGCATTTTTTCACGGCACCACCTCTTTCGTGTTGCTGACAACACTCAAAGAGTATTATTTGTCTATGAAAAAACTTCTCAAATGTCGCCGTTCGGAGTCGAAAAAAAACTGTAGGTCCCTTTTACTCGTGAGAGAACAGTAGCACGCACAACACGAGTAGTTGTTGTAGGAGCTCGGCCCTGGTCCCTTGTGGGTTTAGTGCCACTCAATTATTATTATTAACAGCAGAATTAAAGGTAATATTTAATTCTGATAGCATCTCCGATAATTTAATGAACCTTACACTTTCGTGGTCAACCGCAAAAGGAGAAAACGAAAGGCCAAGTATGGCTTTCTGTCCAATGTCTCGAATTTTTAAATGTCGGCTTTGATAGGCGGGCATCGCGCTTCAGATTTCTGCTGCTCTTGCTGTGGCCGTTGTTCCTTCTGTTGTTGTTGCTGAGGCTCCTGATGATTCTGCTGCTGCTGGTGTTTCTTCTGCTCTGGTGGCTGCGGCTTTGGTTGTTGTTGCATCTGTTGAGCTGCCCTCAATACGGTAGCTCGCGTTTGTTTTGGCTGCTGGTGCTGCTTTTGTTGAAGCTGTAACCGTTGGGCTGCCTTTGATGTTGATGGCAGCTCCTCCTGCTCTTGTCCTTTTAACATCTCTTGCTGCTTCTGCTTCTTGTGCAGCTGTTGTCTCTGCTGCAATTCCAAGAGCTCCCGCTGCTGCAGCTTCTGCTTGGCCGCTTTTCCCGCCGCTTTCCTGGCCGTGGATTGCTCGTTGAGCTTCGCCCTTTCCTCGTCGAGCTTCTCCAGTTTCGTCATCTCCTCTTTTAATTCTTCTGCCTCATCATCGGCGTCAGAGGTGGCCAACACTTGGAAGGAACTATCACTCCCTTTGAATGAATATCGGCATTCAGCTGCCTTTGTTGTTGCTCCTGCTGCTATCTTTGGCGATGTTTTTTTGGTCGCAACCGAACCGCTTCTTCATCTGACGTCATCGTCGTCGCCCGCCGTTTGTTGAGACTGGGCTGCGGTTGCAGCCTCTTTCTCCTCTTCTTTCCCTTGGTATTCAGACTCGTGGGACTAACCGCGCTTATGCTAGCGTTGCTTGTAAGGCGGCCTGACGTTCCGGCTACCGTTGTCTTAAGATCACCCGATTTACTAAGCTCGGGACGCTCGTCACTCTCCATTGCACTTTGCTCACTCACAATTTGTGTCTTTGATAGTGTTTTAAGGCACGTTGCCCGCCCATCAACGTCTCTGACATGGGGACCGACGAGCTGGGACCCTATGTGAGTTGGCCCTAGGGAGTAAGTTATTTTATATTAAATAGAAGACTCCCCAAATTGTCCCATGAGACCAAAATTGACAACCTACGAAAAATCCGTTTCCTAGGTGGTCTGAGTGTAAAGTGGGAGAAATTAAATAAGACAGACCACGTACTTCAATGTGCGAGGTGCAGAAGCCTGGGGCACGGCGCGGAGAACTGCAATATGGAGCTCCGCTGCGCACTTCAGCCACAACAAAGGGGAATGCTCTTTGGGTAGGGATGAAGTTGCCACCCTGCAAACTATATAGGATGTAAAAGAATCAAAGAACTTCATCAAAGAGTAAAAGAAGTAAGGAACGACTAAAAGGTAGCAGCCAGGCCAATAGCCCGAGCTGTAACTACCCCTGGCCATCAGGCCGGCCATCACCTACGCCCAAATGGGGTCAGGCAGAGAACCGGTACAAAGCACAGTGCCGAAGGTTGCCCCGGCTCCAATGGCCAGCCAACCCGAGGCAGAGCCCTCCATAAGGGACGCAATGTCCTCCATCCAGTCGATGCTAGCGCAGATAATTGCCTTGCAGAAACAGATGGTCGAATAACAGACCAGTTTCCTTGCGCAGACGGCTAGAGTAGATTTTTTCTTCTCTAAGCTGCCTGTGAACCAACGCTCGCAGATATAATGGGCTCACGCGAGGTAAGAACCCTTAAAATTCTAGTAGGGCATGATATGAAAGCTGATAAGAATCCGACAAAAATGAACGCTCTCTAATTTGTTGCAAACCCACAATCCTGACGTGCTGTGCGAAACTAAGCTAAACCAAACGCGCATTCTCAGGTACAAAAATGACCATATAATCAGAAGAGATCGACCAATCCAATCCAATCCAATTCACTCGAGGTGGCGGGGTAGCTCTCTTAATTAAATAGTATGTTTTTCATAAGGTCGTATATAGCAACGTGGTACGTAGATTTAGTGTGCTAGAAGCATCCATCGCACGCATCTCTCTCCAAGGTGGAAAGAAGTTGTTTGTGATCGCTGCTTATGCATCAGAATCTGAAAACGCTCACTTTCTTTCCGAGCTCGAGGCTCTCTTCACTAGCCTACGCTTGAACTCGGAAGAAAATTATTATATCCTTGCCGGAGATTTGAACGCCAAAAACCGTGAATGGGGTAATAATGTTCCAAGTGAGAGAGGAAATGCCCTCTTAGAGTGGATGGAACAGATTAATGTCGAGTTCAGGTTAGATTTGCTTGCAACCGATAGACCATCCATTCCTAGAAGCGGGTTTTATCTGGATGTGATGCTAATCGACCGATGTCTGACGATACTTAACTTGGAGCGACGTACGAGGAACTGTTTAACTACGGTCGAGTATGACTGTTGTCACTGTGATCTCGCCGCGGTAAAACAGCTCCCGAATGAGCTGGAGGAACTAGAAGAATATGTCCAAACGCATCCTTATAATTGTAATAAGGTGCGCTGGCCACGTTTTCCTAATGCTTTATCCGGAGAAATAAGTTCGAATGTGACCAATCCTCCAAAAAAAACAAACAGAAACCTTACGAACGAAGTCATTAAACGAGGTCATTAAACGTAGAATGGACAAGATGATTCTGAAGATGTCACAAACCGATTAAGGCGACATCTATCGGAACTCTGAAATTGATGCACTTCACGTGCAAAAACGTAGACTCCTGTCAAGAATAAACTCTTGTACAGACGGTTTATAGATCCACAGACTACAGAGATTCGCTCTCTGAAGTCACAGATCAAAGTACTCCAACAGCTAATACGACAAAATTAAAGTCGAGCCGCATTGGGGCAATAAGATTCGGGCTGTAAGATCTAACAACCGGAGCATGTTCCCGCAAGTAAATCAAATCTTCCGGAGGAGAGATCATAATAACATTCAGTGCGTTCGACTTGACAGAACAACAGACAACGCGAACTTACTTACGTCAGTTGGCATCGATCCAGATGGGATTGCTTGACAACGACTTCTTCGTAGTGGAAGATCCCCAGGAGAAGGTTAGTGCAATTGGTGCTGTTTTCCAGAAAGTGTACACGGTCAACGAGACTCGTAGTCCGAACCACGACCTGGAGAACATGGCCTTGCCTTCTACCTTCGGAACGAAATAAGTCAATGGCGATTCGAGAATCCTGGTTTTACCAGATTCAGTGACGATCTTGTGGCAAATAATGCCGTTGCCGACGATGGAAGCAACTCCATCCTCATTTCGAAAGATGAACTCCAAGGTAACTTCAACTCACTGAAGAATAAGAAGTCAGTGGAAATCGATGGGACACCAAATATTGTTCTGCTCCACGTCTGAGGCGGTGAATGTATACACATACATATTACCCAAAGCATTGGAAAACAGCTGTGGTTCACCCAATTCCGAAACGGGACAAAGACACTTCCATCCCGACAAGGTTTTCGAGAAGATAGTCATTAGAGCTCTGAAAGAATGGGTTTAGGAAAAACAAATAATACCGGAAAATCAATTTGGCTTCAGGGTGGGGCATGACACCATTCATGCCGCGTCTAAATTGGTTTCCGACATACAGTGGAATAGAAACAAGACCCAGTGTACAGGCGCATGCGCGATCGACATGGAGAAGGCGTTCGACACCGTATGGGTAGAAGGTCTCTTCCTTAAGTTGGTCAGGCTCGGCATCAGTAAAACATTGCTATATATGATCTAAGATATGGTAACAGGTAGGAAGTTTGTTGTGAAAAATGGCAACGAAATTTCGGCTGTGTTCCATACAAGAAAAGGGCTGCAACAGGGGGCTGTTGGTTCGCCGATCTTGTTCAGTACATTTACTAGCAATCTCATGGGTTCTATGTCTAATATAATAGCGTTTGCCGATGATCTAATCGCGCGCAGATCAGATCCGAAGGTGGAAGTCGTAAATATCTTGTTGCAAAGCGACTTACAATACAATTCAACGATTTTGTTCAACGTATTGAACGTCGCTCGCAGCCACGAGGAACTCTCACGGTTCAGTAGAGCGATTTCTGCCCGCGACAGAGCAGTTTCTGCCAAAGAACGGCTTTCCTACTTGTGTTTACACCAGAACCAGCGTTCGATGCCGCTAACTTCTCAAACAAATAGACGGGGTGGTTGAGTCTACTTGGATAGGTTAAGGTAGTCTTAAGTCATTTTAGAATAAGGAAAAAAAATAAAAATAAAAATAAAAACAAAAATAAAAAAAAAATAAAAATAAAAATAAAAATTAAAATAAAAATAAATATAAAAATAAAAATAAAAATAAAAATAAAAATAAAAATAAAAATAAAAATAAAAATAAAAATAAAAATAAAAATAAAAATAAAAATAAAAATAAAAATAAAAATAAAAATAAAAATAAAAATAAAAATAAAAATAAAAATAAAAATAAAAATAAAAATAAAAATAAAAATAAAAATAAAAATAAAAATAAAAATAAAAATAAAAATAAAAATAAAAATAAAAATAAAAATAAAAATAAAAATAAAAATAAAAATAAAAATAAAAATAAAAATAAAAATAAAAATAAAAATAAAAATAAAAATAAAAATAAAAATAAAAATAAAAATAAAAATAAAAATAAAAATAAAAATAAAAATAAAAATAAAAATAAAAATAAAAATAAAAATAAAAATAAAAATAAAAATAAAAATAAAAATAAAAATAAAAATAAAAATAAAAATAAAAATAAAAATAAAAATAAAAATAAAAATAAAAATAAAAATAAAAATAAAAATAAAAATAAAAATATAAAATAAAAATAAAAATAAAAATAAAAATAAAAATAAAAATAAAAATAAAAATAAAAATAAAAATAAAAATAAAAATAAAAATAAAAATAAAAATAAAAATAAAAATAAAAATAAAAATAAAAATAAAAATAAAAATAAAAATAAAAATAAAAATAAAAATAAAAATAAAAATAAAAATAAAAATAAAAATAAAAATAAAAATAAAAAATGAAAATGAAAATGAAAATGAAAAAAAAAAACAAAAAATACAAAAAATCCAAAAACCAAACCAAAAAAGGTGCATCACGGCGTATTACTTATATATGTAAAGAATATAAATAACGCATACCCCCTGGTGCACGCGTCCGTATATTTTTACGGACATGACTAAGTTTAATGTAAATAGTTAAGTAGAGTTAAGTTTTAGGGTAATTTAATTGTATATATTTATAAGTTTTAGTTTAGTTTTAAGTTGAATAAATTTATTGATTACTTTTTTAAGTTAGTAAATATTACTGCGACATTCACCACGGCGACTGCTACAGGGAGAGAAGGAAACGCTTATTTGGATGCGGTTTTGTTGTTCGAGGCAGACTTAGGCAAAAAGTCTTAAGCTTCCAACACGTAAGCGAACGCCTCATAACAATCCGCTTCAAGGCTAAATTCGGGAATATAAGCCTCATATGCGCCCACGCCCCGACAGAGGAAAAAGATGACAGCAGTAAAGAAGACTTCTATCACCTCCTAGAGAGGACATACGATCAATACCCCAGCTACGACACCAAGATCGTTCTAGGAGATTTCAACGCTCAGCTGGGAAGAGAAGAAGTCTTTGCTAAAGTCATCGGAAGACACAGCCTGCACGCCAATACCTCCGGAAACGGACTCAGGCTAGTTGACTTCGCCTCGGGACGAAATCTCTCTGTGGCCAGCACGCGGTTCCCACACCTTAACATTCATAAAGGGACCTGGCGATCCCCTGATCAATCAGATTGATCATGTTGGAATCGACGTCAGACACTCCTCCAGTATTCTCGATGTCCGAACCTTCCGAGGTGCAAACATCGACTCGGATCATTTCCTTGTTGTAGCCAAGATAAGAACCCGGATATCGAGAGAGCAACGGAGTCGAGACAGACCAAAACGGTTTGACGTCGGAAAGCTACAATCGCAGCCGATCAAATGGAAACGTTGTCAAGAAGCCATCAAAGAGGCCGCCACTGATGTGCTGGGTTTCAAGCCACCACCTAAGAGGAACCCATGGTTTGACGACGAGTGCAGGCAGGCGCATGCAGCCAAACAGGAAGCTTACAAGGCAACGCTGCATCGAACGACGAGAGCTGTTTGTGAGCTCTACAAACAGAGAAGAAGGGAAGAGAACCGGCTTCTCAGAAGAAAAAAGAAAAAGCACGAGAAGCGCGCGGTCGAGGAAATGGAGAGGTGCTATGGCCGGAATGACGTCCGAAATTTTTACCGCAAGATAAAACAGTTATCTGGCGGTTACAAACCTCGGACTGAAGCCTGCCGGGACCAAAATGGGCAACTGGTGGTAGAGTCGCAGTCGGTGCTGAAAATCTCGAAGGATCATTTCTGCAGACTCCTAAACGGCGATGACGACACAAATCCCGCTGTTAGGCAGAATGTTCCACTCAATTTGGACGACGATGGACAAGAATTCCGTCCCCCCGACCTCGACGAGGTCAAGATAGCAATATCGTGACTGAAGTCGAACAAAGCTGCTGGCGCGGACGGACTGTCCGCAGAGCTGTTTAAAGCGGCTGGGGATGAGCTGGTTGGGTGCGTGCACCAGCCTATCTGTGAGATATGGTCAGAGGAAAGCATGCCCGACGAGTGGAATCTCAGCATTGTATGTCCGGTCCACAAGAAAGGAGACCCCTTCGACTGCGCCAACTATCGAGGGATCAGTCTCCTTAATATCGCGTATAAGATTCTCTCTGCCGTATTGTGTGAGCGCCTGAAACCGTTCGTCAACAACCTGATAGGTCCTTATCAGTGTGGTTTCAGGCCAGGGAAATCCACAATCGACCAGATCTTCACACTGCGGCAAATCCTGGAGAAGTCCCAAGAAGTACAAATCGACACCCACCATCTATTTGTCGATTTCAAGGCCGCGTATGACAGGGTGCATAGAGACGAGCTATACAGTGCCATGTCTAGTTTTGGCATCCCTACCAAACTCGTCAGATTGTGTAGGATGACGATGGAAAACTCTCGCTGCTCCGTCAAGGTCGGTAGCGAACTCACCGAGACCTTCGATGTCAAAAAAGGATTTAGACAAGGCGACGCGCTGTCATGCGACTTCTTTAACATCATCCTTGAGAAGATCGTGCGTAACTCACACGTCAACATCAGAGGCACGATTTTTCACAAGTCCGTTCAACTGCTAGCTTATGCGGATGACATTGACGTGATCGGCAGAACTCAGCGAGCCGTCAATGAGGCGTTTGCTAGCATCGAAGCGGAAGCGGCTAAAGTGGGACTGGTGGTAAACGAGGGCAAAACTAAGTATATGCTGTCATCGAAGAAGGACGCAGAACATCGACGTCTCGGACAGAGCGTCACTATGGGCAGCAGACATTTCGAGGTAGTTAAGGACTTCGTCTATCTCGGCTCCGCGGTGAATAGGGACAACAACATCAGTACCGAAATCAAGCGCAGAATCACTCTTGCCAATCGCTGTTTCTTTGAACTTAATAGGCAATTGAGTAATAAAGCCCTCTCCCGAACGACCAAAGTAACTTTGTACAACACCTTGATCATCCCTTTCCTGCTTTACGGCGCAGAAACCTGGACGTTACTAAAAGCGAATGAGGAAGCCCTTGGTCTGTTCGAGAGAAAAGTTCTGCGTGCGATTTTTGGTCCTGTTTGCGTTGATGGCGTCTGGAGGAGAAGATTCGACCACGAACTGTATGGCCTGTACGGCGGCATGAACCTAGTCAAGCGTCTACGGATACAACGCTTAAGGTGGCTAGGCCATGTAGAGCGGATGGACAGCACTGCTCCGGCCCGAAGAGTCTTCGAATCCGAACCACAGGGACAGCGCAACAGAGGACGTCCCAGACTGAGATGGCGCACACAAGTGGAAAAGGACCTCAACCAACTTGGAGTGCGCAATTGGAAGCAGCTGGCAAAAGATCGTGCTAGCTAGCATGCTAGAGGCATGCTGGTTGAGGTCCAGGTCCACCCCGGACTGTAGCGACATCTGAAGAAGAAGAAGAAGAAATATTACAAAGAATTCCAATTTTTTTTCAATCTTTCTTGGAGGAATGAAAAGAAAAATAATTAGGTTTGTGCACTGAATTTAAAAAATGTATGAGGCCGAAAGGTAAAATGAAAAATATCCTAGATTAGCTAAGAGTACTCGAGAAGAGTCAGTTAGTTAGAATTAAGATCTGTAGATTGTATTGGTAAGCTAGTTTTAAGTATTTTTGTCTAGCATGTAAGAAAAATGAATTAAACAAAAATGCACTGAAATCAATCATTAATATCCACACTGCAAGAAGCAAAAAAACGATTACTTGCAAGCAGTTCGTGATCAGGTGGAGGGATCGATTTTCTACAAAAGAACAGGAAAGAGAAGTGTATAGGAATTATGGGGGACAGATGTAAACAATACCAACGCTGCCAGCTGTGCCATGTTAGTTCTTTAATAGTGTGTCGTCATCGTAATCGAAACAAAAATTTAAAAATTGTTTCGTAAAAAATATAAATAATACGAAACACGGCCTTCGGCGTGTGGGTCAACGCACTTAAACACTACACCATGGCGACTACACAACACGAAGATGTTGTACTAACTACATTGGGCTGAATATGGAGCCTAGAATTCCGTTTTTAGATCCAGATAAAGCAAAATGCAATTTTGTTGCGGATATGGGAGATCTTAGCAAAGATAGAACACTTGTGTGTAATATGTTCTGTTCGCGTCTCGCCTTCAGCGTAATGTCTACCTCTTCATAGGCTCTTGTTTCTTATACAGTTTGCGAACCCACTTTTTCAACGTTTCAGAGTATCATCTCCAAAACATTTTTCTAAGTTTTTCCTGTACTTTTGGTTCGGGTTGTTGGTAAAGCATACCACAGACTGAGGCTGTCCTTATATACATAAGTACACTTATATCTTTAAAATGTTAAATACATTTGTGAGTACCTTTAGGTTTTCTTCAAAAAAAATCGGCTTAAAATCATTTTTTGACGGCATTTGAGGAGCATTGTCATTTACATCCAGTAAAGTCACGTTCACAAACGTTACTGCATGATTTGAGGCTGAAATATTTTTGGAATAAGTGAATTTACACTTTTTTAGGTATAAAATTAAGGAATCAACTTACGACCATAGTTAACGTCCCTCTCGTCAAAGTTATCAGAGACCTCAATAGACAGCAGGTGGTATTCAAAACCGTTATCTCTATCCAATTTAGCGTCATTTCTCCTACGTAAAACAATTTCTCCAGTGGAAATGTTTACGTAAAAGAGGTTTCTGGTTTCTTCTAAAACAGTTTTCAAAGTGAATTTCAAGACATTGTGTGGTTCTGAAAAAAAAACTGTTAAATAATTGATGTACTTTGTACAAAATTCTTACTATCTCGATCCAAGTCATTAGCTTTCACTTGTCCCAAAATGAGGCCATCTGACGCATTTTCGTATATTCTAATATCTCGCTCAAAATTACCTATTTCTGGCGACTTGTTATTGATATCAACTATAAATATATTAATCTAAACGATGAAGTAATTAATTCAGCATTTTTTGCAGCAGAATATGAAATGTCTTACCCTTCCAGAAACGTTATGAACCAGATCAGAAAGAATGACTTCATACTCGAGATTTACTATTTTGGGAACATCGCACTGAATTTTACTTTTGACCTTTATTATACCCGTGTTTATGTCAATATAAACCAGATCGTCATCGGTATGATTCCCAATTGGCCTAAAACACCATATGTTTGAATGATACAATACATTCATATTATGCATCTATATTAAGCTTAAAACTAAATTGAATAAAGATAAAGGCTTATGCTCATTTATAAAAATGAAAAAAAAAAAGACAAATTGCAGTGATGATCTTTCGTCGCGCCATATACGTATTTTTGGTTTGCGTTACCGTCAGAAAAATTAAAATAAAGCTCATCAGCGATTGATTTAGAAACTAAGCGAAAACTAGGAAACATAACCATTGATTTAGACTTTTAACTCCTTTTATTTTAACTGCACAGCTACTCGAAACAATCGCTTAAATCAATGTAAACTTTTGACAAATGTTTGATGTTTTTGTACTCTAATAATTGCTGACATAATAATTTATATATTGCAATTTATTGCTGACAGAATCGATGAAAAGAGAAATAAATAAAAGGACTTTTATTGTTGAATTAGCGCACGAGTTACAAACTCGAATATCCCCATTCCACATTCAAATTGCTGCGGTCAATGTCGTCTAAGCAATGCATAAATCATTTCACTGCCGGTGTGTCGGATGTAAAAATAAAAGCAAAGAACTGGGTAAGCTGACAGAATAAAATTATAAGTAGATCATAAGTAAATTGTAACATAGGTTCAAAATATTTTTCAAGTAAAAATATCAGTCCAAAGACATCCACTAAAATATTGAGGTATTTTATTAAACACATTATTTGCGCAGTTGATGGGGACTAGTATCCAGAGATACTATACAGAAAATTGTAATAAATTGTAATATATTGAAAACATGTGTGTCATTTTTTGTGCATGAAAGTAGAACTCCTGAAACAACAAAAACAGGCATAATTAAAAGAATAGAAATGATCAACATCGTAAACCAGTTTCCTCAGAAAAAGGGACAAAATGCATTGCCATTCATCAATTCAAACAATGAGCAACTGAACTAAGATTTGGCTTGAATTTTATAGTAAAAGAAAAAATACTGGAAGACGCTGGGAACATAATCAAAAAGCTAGGAATACATCAAATTGGGAGGCCATCAAAGTAAAATAAGGGGACCTGCTGCTAAATGTCGTACCATCAAAGTAAAGCAATACGTTAAAGCAAATGTAAAGATCCGATACAGATTTAGTATCTATACATTAAACAACTAACCAAGTACCAACAAGTTTTTCAGAAATAGATGACTGGCGATAAATGAAACTAAGCGAGATTTGATATTGTTTCTTCGTAGGCAGAAGCAAAAAATTGACGTTTAAAAACTAACTGTCAAATAGACAGCGTGCGTCGATTTGCCTTTGTCTTTCAAATGATGTTTGTTCTTTGTCGTCGCTAGCCGTTACTGCCTGCCAAGAGTCATCAATAAGTGAGTATATGAATAATTTTTATGAATATATGTTATCAATTTAATATATGGAAATATAAACACCCAATTTCCATAAAGACCCAATTTTGAATAAACACTCGATATCTTTGAAAATAAACTCTCTATTCCTTTAAAAAAAGGAGGAGTTCTATTTAGCGGTGCCCAGCGGAGCGACGACAACGACGCAAGAGGAACAAATTACAAACATATGTAAAATCAAAATACACCAACCAAGCAGAAATCGAAAGAAACACAAACACTAATACTAGTATCAGACACGTTCGACAGAGTTAAACAAAACTCGAAGAAATGAACCATAATTAGCCGCACTGCACGTATAATTATTCTCATAGTGCTCAGTTTATAAATCCGAACAACAAAATAAAAAAAGCCCGATAACGTTCAGCATTGCCTAATTTCTTAACTCGTACACCAGAAATTCCAGGGCAATGAGTTACCCTTCATATATTATGGAAGATAAATTATTCCAATAATTATCCAAAAACTGAGATTTAAAAAATCCAAGTTGTCCATAAAATCGGTTACTATAGGTTAGATTAAAATTAGAATTTTTAAGGATACTGGTTTCGAAACCAGTACTCTTAAAAACAGTAGAAACTTATTGATTTTGATAACAAAAATTTATGTAGTTCATTACATTCTGACAGTATTCGAAGCAATAATTAAAAATAAGAAGGAATGTATGAATATACTAAAAAATAGTACTTCGAAGAATTCAATTATCCCACAAATATGGTATAAATGCAAATACTCAAAGAAAATATTTGAGAAATAACCCCATCTTGTTCACTCGTACAGAAAGACGAAAGCTGAATCTTGGTTGCTCTAAAATATCAAAGATATAATTTTCAAAGATAGAGATGTTTTCTCGGCAACAAATGTTTTGTCACACAAATGTAATAAGCTTTGATTTCATTAATTAAATTCTAAGCTTTAAATAAAACATTTAAAGTTTTCAAATTTTCCTTATTAAGAGCTTTTGTGGAAATGTCTGTTTTTTGGCATTCGCCCATTCACTACCGAAAAAGAAGTCAGTAGTAGAATGCCTTTTTTCGGGATCAACAGCACAGTAACGGCAGGAATTCATCCTCTAGAAGTAAGATGTTTGCTAATACGAAATACGCCCCCTCTCCGAAGAATAAAAACGAACTTCAAGCGTCTTGAGCACTCCTTAATTTCTACCATTCATTTCTTCGTTCAAAGGCGACAATAGCGGAACCGCTTCATAGGTTGTTGGATAAGAGTGGAAATGGTTCAGAATTCATCAGAAGTCTTTTGATAGCCTTAAAGAATTGTTATCGTCAGACAGCGTTCTTATGGCATTCACTGATAAATTACCTGTCTTGTTGACATGTGACGCTTCACCTAATGGAATTGGTTCAGTTTTGGCGCACGTATTAACAGACGGAACTGAACGGCCAATTGCATATTATTCGCAAGCTTTCAAACGATCAGAGCGAAACTATGCACAAATAGACAAAGAAGCTTTAGCCATCATTGCAAGCATTAAAAACTTCCATGATTTCTTATATGGCAGACAATTCGTTATATATACAGACAATTAACCATTGCTGGGTCTGTTTTCTTCTAATAAACCTACACCAAACACACTTTCTGAAAGAATACTTCGATCAATAATTTTCCTAAACGCCTACAACTTTAATCTACACTACAAATCAGGGAAGGATATAGCACACGCGGATACTTTCAGTCGTCTACCAGCAGAAAATATGCCCGAGTCTGAATAAGACAAAGAGGAACTGGTGTTAATGATAGACTGGCTAGACTCGCCGTTAATACAGGCGAAGGACATCGCGAAGGACACCAAGAAGGACAATATTCTTTCACAAGTTTTGCACTGGACCTTGAGTGCATGGCCTAAGGAGGTTGAACCAGACTTTAAGCACTTTGTTTAGTGTGGGGCCAACGAGTAGTAATACCAACAAGTCATGGTGCAAAGCTTCTGACCAGTGCAAGCCGCGGCCCATATTACCTGTTTTCATCAATTATTCGATGCATTTTAACACACAGATATCGTTATTTATATACTTACAGTGAATTGCTTAAAAAATAATATGGTACACAATTATTCTCGGGGGGCATGGGCCTATGTTGTGTGGTGAACCAATGTATGCAGCGACTGGCCTACCAGTCTGTAGGTTGTGCGTGATTCTAACTTCCTCACCACACAAAAATAACCGAGTTCAGAAACGAGAACATGCCTCGGATATGGACGGATCCAATGTTGACGACCCCGGCAAATGTACAAAGGACAACGATTTTCGGTTCTGCACGTGGAATGTGAGGTCCTTAACAGACCACGTGCAGCCGAACAACTTGCGGAGGCCCTTGACTGCTATAAAGCAGATATCACCGCCATCCAGGAAGTGCGGTGGGATGGGCCGGGCAGAAAGAAGATGAAGAACTGCGACATTTACTACAGCGACTGCTACAGGGAGAGAAGGCAGCGCTTATTCGGATGCGGATTTGTTGTTCGAGGCAGACTTAGGCAAAAAGTCATAAGCTACGATCCCTTAGGGAACGCCTCATGACAATCCGCATTAAGGGTAAATTCGGGAACATCAGCCTGATATGCGCTCACGCCCCGACAGAAGAGAAGGATGACAACAGCAAGGATGAGTTCTATGATCTCTTAGAAAGAACATACGATCGATGCCCCAGCTAAGACACCAAGATCGTTCTAGGAGATTTCAATGCTCAGCTGGGGAAAGAGGACATCTTTGCTGGCGTCATCGGGAAACACAGCCTGCACGACACGACCTCTGGAAACGGACTCAGGCTACTGGACTTTGCCGCGGGGCGGAACCTCTCTGTGAGCAGTACGCGGTTCCCACATCGCAACATCCATAAAGGAACCTGGCGATCCCCTGATCAATCAACTGTCAACCAGATTGATCACGTTGCGGTCGACGTCAGACACTCCTCCAACATTCTCGATGTCCGAACATTCTGAGGCGCTAACATCGACTCGGATCATCACCTTGTTGTAGCCAAGGTAAGAACGCGGATATCGAGAGAGCAACGGAGTAGAGATAGGCCAAAACGGTTTGACGTCGGAAAGCTACAATCGCAACAGATTGCTGGGATCTTTGCCGACCGAGTCTCCCTGAAACTCTACCAAAGTTCGACGCTGCCTGCACTGACAATAGAAGAAGAATGGAAACGTTCTCAAAAAGCCATCAAAGAAGCTGCCAGCTGGATGACCTGGTTGGGCGCATGCACCAGTTCACAAGAAAGGAGACCCCTTCGACTGCGCCAATTATCGAGGGATTAGTCTCCTTAACATCGCATACAAGATCCTCTCTGCCGTATTGTGTGAACGCCTGAACCCGTTCGTCAATAACCTGATAAGTCCTTATCAGTGTGGTTTCAGTCCAGGGAAATCCACCATCGACCAAATCTTCGCACTACGGCAGATCCTGGAAAAGACTGAAGAATCGACACTCACCACCTATTCGTCGATTTTAAGGGCCCATATGACAGTGTGCCCCAGTCCTGCTTTATGGCGCGGAAACTTGGACACTACTTAAAGCGGATGAGGATGCCCTTGGTCTCTTCGAGAAAAAAGTTCTGCGTGCGATTTTTGGTCCTGTTTGCGTTGATGCCATCTGGAGGAGAAGATGCAACCACGAACTGTATGGGTTGTACAGCGGCATGACACTATTCAAGCTTCTACGGATACAACGCTTAAGATGGCTAGGCCATGTAAAGCGTATGAACACCACTGCTCTGGCCCGAAAGGTCTTAGAATCTGAGCCATTGTGACAACGCAACAGATGCAGCCGAGGATAAGGTGGCGCACACAAGTGGGGAGGACCTTAACCAACTTGGAGTACGCAACTGGCGGCAGCTGGCGACAGCTGGCGAAAGACCGTGTTGGCTGGAGCGGCATGTTGGTTGAGGCCCAGGTCCACCCTGGACTGTAGCGCCACAAGAAGAAGAAGAATTTAGATTAAGTGTGCTAGAAGCATCCATCGCACGCATCTCTTTCCAAGGTGGAAAGAAGCTGTTTGTGATCGCGGCCTATTCATTCGAACCTAAAACCCTAACTCTCTTTCGGAGCTCGAGGCTCTCTTCACTAGCTTCCGCTTAAAGTCGGAAGTAAATTACTATATTCTAGCCGGAGATTTGAACGCCAAACATAGTTGAATGGGGTAATAATGTTCCAAATGAGAGAGGAAACGCCCTCTTAGAGTTGAGGGAAAAGAACACTATCGAGTTTATGTTAAATTTGCTAGCAACGGATATACCATCCTTTCCTAGAAGCGGGTCATATCTGGATGTGATGCTTATCAACAGACGAATGACGATACTAAACGTAGAGTGACGTACGCGGAACTGTTTAACTACGGTCGAGTATGACAGTCACTGTGGTCTCGCCGCGGTAATACAGCTCACGAGCGAGCTGGAGGAACTAGGAGAATATGTCCAGACGCATCCTTATTGGTTGACGCCCAGCTACACCCCGGACTGTAGCGCCAGAAGAAGAAGAAGAAGAAGAAGAAGTTAGAATTAAGATCACTAGATTGTATTGGTAAGCTAGCTCTAAGTATTTTTGTTAGCATTTAGGAAACTACATTAAAAAAAATGCATTGAAATCTGGAATCCGGCAATTCAATATTTTGATATCGTACAGGGACAATTACTCTCTTCAATACAACACATTCACCAGCCTTTTATTCTTTCTCAGACATACGAATATAGCTATAGGAAAGATAAAAAAACACATTAAATTCACAAAAATTCATAAAATATTTATTTGAATCGATAGTACGGTCCATATAATTTAATGTTCGACGATTATTTCATGCAAATGTTGACCTTGACTGCGCCTCAAATGGCCCATCCGCTTAGTCCAATTTTGGCATACTCTTTCCAACCTTTCGGCTGGTATCTTTCGAATAAATGCTTCAATGTTGTTTTCCAATGCGTCAATTGAAGCGGGCTTGCATAGACGTGAGGGCTATGTGAAAGCCCCATAAAAAATAGTCTACAGACGTTAAATAGCACGATTTAGGCGTCCAATTGACCGGTCCCGAACGTGAAATAAAATGTTCAACGAACTCGCCTCTCAATAAGTCCATTGTTGCGCGAGCTGTGTGGCATGGGGCACCGTCTTGTTGAAACCACATGTCATACAAGTCAAGCTCTTACGGACAAAATAAAAGTTGGATATCATCTCACGGTAGCGCTCACCATTCACAGTTACGTTACGATTCGCATCATCTTTGAAGAAATACGGTCTAATGATACCACCAGCCCATAAGCCGTACCAAACTGTGATTTTTTCTGAATGCATTAGTAGCTCTTGCAATGCTTCTGGCTGATATTCACTCCAAAGTCGACAATTCTGCTTATTTACGTACCCATTCATTAATATATTAAAATACTTGTAAGGCGGCGGTATTCACAAGAGACTCAGCTTTGTTTGAGGGTACTATTTCCTGCTTGTAGGCTACGTCCGACGCTTTATGTCGAAACTTACATCCGAAATTGAAACGGGGGTTTTGCGATTCAACATAAGCATAAGGTACCCACATGAAATTCTTGTGAATTGGCATTTTGAATTTTAAGTGCTGATTAACTCATTTCGTCCATCGTTCTATCACGCTCTGCATCGCTCTATCTTCTTAATTGACCTTTAAAAATCTGTGAGAAGCCACTCTTGGGTTTTAGATCGAATTTCCAAGCCCCATATCACATTCATAAAGCATCGTATATGGTGTCTCTTTATATGAAGAATGATACGGCATTGTGAACAGGGGTAAATAGTCATCCCAGTCGTCTTGGGGACCAAAAGAAATGCAAAAATCTCGACCCGCTTGGAAAAATAGTCCATAACGTATTTATTTATACGCAAAGTAGGCAGCAGAGGGCCACACGCTAAACGGGACCGCCAGCAAAATAGACTAGTCTGAGGGATAACAGGAAGCAGACGAGCAGTGTAGAGGTCGGCGTATGGTTAGTACCCATTTCTTATAATGGGATTCTAATAAGCCTTAAATGTTCTACATTCGGCAGAGACAGGGTACCAACTACGACAAGCAATTCTTGATCACATTTTTCGATAGAACATCGTCACTTTTCTGTCATCGCTGTAGCTAACGTTAACGTCGTTATTCATTATCTGACTGCCTTAGCTGGGCATAGGGATGAAGTCTTAAAAAAAGACTCATTAAACCATCTTTCATTCTTACCAAGACATAAATATCTTAAATATAAGATCGATCGATATGGTCACTTATTTTTCTGTGTAGAACCGAATCGATGCCGGTGTAGAACCAAGTTGGAGGCGCAGGTTCTCTTCAATACAAATTGTGTCGATACTTCCATTTAAAAGTTAAAAAAAAATTTAAATAAGTGCTCTCTCTTTAAGGCGCAACTTAGAAATAAGAGTCTTTAAAGAAATAGGGTTTTTTCTAGTAGTGTTCTCCCCTGTACTGCTTTGCGATTATTTTCTATTACTTACTATTTTATATTACCTGAATAATCATAGTTGTAAAGAAAATTTGTTCTGCTTCTCTAGAATACTTCAAGTTTTGAACTGAACTTGAAATAAGAACAATAAGCAAATTTTCTCAAGATTTACCAACGACTTAACGATTTACCAACGTTAACTTAATATCCGATATTAATCCGACTTTTGACACGACTGTTGCAAAATAGACAAATTTTATTTAATTTTTTCCAATAGGAAAAAAACGTGGCATAGAACATGTCTACCTATGAAATCATTCAATTAGGTTATAACAGATTACTTTTCAGAAAAGAGGAAAATATATATATGTACCAGAGTGAAAGGATGGATATATAACATCATTCCAGTAAATCTCGTTCAGTGCGCGAAGAATATAATTTGTTCGATAACAATTCTTTATAATAAAACCATTAAGAATTGAATAGGTTGCTGGCCGAAAACATCTTCATAATAGATATGGATTGACGGAAACTTATTAAACCGTTAACCGACGAAGCAAATTGGCCTATTTGGGAAAATATAATGGAAGGGAAAAGGAAAAAAGGTATAGGAGAAGAGGTACGGAAAATGAAATACAAAAACACAAGAGTACAATCTCCGTCGAAGCCCCTTAAATATTTATTTTTCACAAAGGGCTCCAGAAAAACAAAACTAATCAACACACGAAATTGATTATATTAAATAAATTATGTTTTATTTAAAATAACAACAAAATATAGTAATACACGTACAACAATACTTATAGCAGCGAAATGAAAGCAAATAATGCAAGCATTCAATGTACGCTAATGATCAAGATATATTTTAGATACATATCGTTATTTTCTCTCCGCTAAGTTACTCTGCATGTTTGCAATTATTCTATGGGATTTTACCATTGTACGTTTTTGAAACATGATGGGCAAAAGTTAAGAGAGTTAAAAGTTCGAAAAGTCCTTTCTGTCTGAGGCA
Organism: Eristalinus sepulchralis; assembly: GCA_944738645.1. Lineage (NCBI taxonomy): Eukaryota > Metazoa > Arthropoda > Insecta > Diptera > Syrphidae > Eristalinus > Eristalinus sepulchralis. The sequence continues at coordinate 62,596,656 of OX122882.1, read as the reverse complement.
ATAACAAAAACAAATATTGCCAAGGACTTAGGTTTACTCTTACAAATTACAAGAAGGAAACCTACATATATGTTATTACTTTTTGCTTCTTGAAGAAAGACTGTGTTCCAAGAAAATGGAGTTTCGGGTTTTGAATCTATTTTTCACATTTCTTTATTTCTAAAGTAAAAATACTTTAACCTTTTTTTTATTTTTACTTAAGCTAACTTTTTTGTCAAAACTGTTATTATTGTTAAAACTATCTTACTGACCCTATATGGGCGCTCTAAGTTAATCTGAATATTTAATGTTAGTGCTTTTCGGCATCGATTTTTTTATTTTATTTTATGCATTGTACTAGGTAGTTACAAGTATTGAGTTAAATACCATTACCTAGAACTGTACTTAAATGATAACCGTTAATTTTCTTATTTCTAGGTATAAAATACTTAAACTAGTTAGTCATCTTACTATCTAATATAATCTATTATTATTTCTATATATTGCTTTCCAGCATTTTTTCTATTTTATTTAAAATTTTAGCCTATATACAACTAACTTAATCTATATAAATATTATATCTCCTTCTTCTTCTTCTTCTTCTTGTGGCGCTACAGCCCGGGGTGGACATGGGCCTCAACCAACATGCCTCTCCAGCCAGCACAGTCTCTCGCCTGCTGCCGCCAGTTGCGCACTCCAAGTTGGCTGAGGTCCTTCTCCACTTGTGTGCGCCACCTTAGCCTGGGCCGTCCTCTGTTGCGTTGTCTCGATGGCTCAGATTCAAACATCATAAAGCCCATAGAGTTGGTTGTTAAATCTTCTTCTCCAGATGCCATCAACGCAAACAGAATGCAAAACTTTTCTCTCGAAAAGACTAAGGGCTTAATCATCCACTTTTAAAGTAGGACTGCGATTGGCAAGAGTGATTCTGCGTTTGATTTCGGTGCTAGTGTTTTTGTCTCTATTTACCGCGGAGCCGAGGTAGACGAAGTCCTTGACTACCTCGAAGTTTCTGCTGCCTAGTGTGACGCTCCGTCCGAGATGCTGATGTTGTGTGTCCTTCCTTGACGACAGCTTGTACTTCGTTTTGTCCTCATTAACCACCAAAGCCACTTAAGCTGCTTTTGCTTCAATGCCAGCAAACGCGTCATAGACGGCTCGCTGTGTTCGTCCAATCACGTCAATGTCGTCGGCGTAAGCTAGCAATTGAACTGACTTTTGGAAGATCGTGCCTCTGGTGTTGACTTGTGAGTTACGCACGATCTTCTCAAGGATGATGTTAAACGCATGACAGTACGTCGCCTTGTCTAAAACCTTTTTTGACATTGAAAGTCTCGATGAGTTCGTTGCGGACCTTGACGGAGCAGCGAGAGTTCTCCATCGTCATCCTACACAATCTGACGACTTTGGTAGGAATGACAAAACTAGACACGGCTCGTCTCTATTCACACTGTCATATGAGGCCTTGAAACCGACGAATAGGTGGTGAGTGTCGATTTGCATTTCTTGGGTCTTTCCCAGAATCTGCCGTAGTGTGAAGATTTGGTCAATGGTGGACTGAAACCACACTAATAGGGACCTATCAGGTTGTTGACAAACGGTTTCAGGCGTTCACACAGTACGGCAGAAAGGATCTTGTATGCGATGTTAAGGAGACTTATCCCTCGATAATTGGCGCAGTCGAAGGGGTCTCCTTTCTTGTGGACCTAACAGACTACGCTGAGATTCCATGCATCGGGCATGCTTTCCTCCGACCATATCTTAGAGACGAGCTGGTGCATGTGCCCAACCAGGTCATCCCCAGCTGCTTTACACAGTTCTGCGAACAGTCCATCCGCTCCTGCAACTGTGTTCGACTTCAGTCTCGATATTGCTATCTTGTCCTCGTCTAAGTCGGAGGGGCGGAATTCTTGCCTATCATCGTCAAAATTCAGTGGAACATTCTGCCTAAAAAAATATTACATCTAATCTAATCTAATATATTTATTTTTTTTACTATACATACTACACTAACTTATTCTTACTTATAAATACTAAATGTAAGTAGTCCGTAGGGGGACCAATTTCTGCTTCAGCTGACGACACCTGGGCCACTAGTTACGGCTCTAGCCACCAATAAAAAGCATATTTCTTTCCCGATCATTAATGTCGCGAATGGGAATGGATGTGCTGAAGCGAAGATCATCCGGCCTTACGCTTCGTCCATTGCTCTTGTAGAGCAGACGCCAGTCCACCGTTCGTCTTACCACGTGGTAGAGAAGTAAATATCCTTCCGCATCTTGGAAAAACCCAATTCGGTCCGGATACAAGACTGCTTCCAGCGGAATAAATTCACTCCAACGTGCGCTCTCATGATATGCGTCATTTGGGTAGTAACCTCCGAATATCAGCTTGTTTTCTGAAGTTATTGCTCGTGCAACATGCCTTCGAATCAGCTTAATTAAAAAATTATCCAGCCTATTCACGTTTGCAGCGTTGTACAAGATTTCGTTCGCATAGAACTTCTTGTACTCAGACTCTAGTTTTCTTCATCTAAAGACAAGCTCGAAAACATTGCCCTTCGAACACCCTCATCTGGGAAGCACTCAAGTTGAACCAAACTGGACAGCCATATACCATGATTGGCCGTATGAAGGCCGTGTAGCAGATAATCTTCGCTCTGAAATGCTATAAAACAGGCTTTTCTCGCTTGTCCAGACCCGTTGCTGCATGGATATTACCATACAGAAACCAGTCCAACATAATACCTGTTGAGGAGTAATGTAAATGCTCACTAGAAATGCAGTGTAAACGGATGTTAAGGTGTAATGTAAATGCTCACTAGCAATCAATGTCATAGATCATTTTTTCCGGCTGTCAAATAACTTTACTTGAATTCATTATAGAATAAAGCTGTGTACAAGAAGACCGTGTCTTATCCATTTAATTTTATAATCCAACATTTTAAAATACATCAAGTGAGACCGTATCTCACATCAAAATTCTACAACAGGGTAACAAAAAACCTTGCATATCCTCAACATATTTTTATGACCCCGATGTGATTAATATCACAATTTCTAATATTTTCTAATCAACTTTCTCTACACGTGCTAGTTCGTTGGTGAATCATGCCCGATCAAGATGAGGTTGCAGCTAAACCAAACTCCTCGGACAAAGGTGGGATATCGGAACAAACTGATTCCGTAAGTCTGAAATTCAACCAAAAAGCTGCTCGAGGTTCTCAAAACTCGACGACTGGTAAACATTGAGCAAATTGAAAGATTGAGGTTATACGCTGTGCAAGCCAAGGAAAATCCTACATCTGTATCACTTCCTGATCTGCAAGTTCGCCTAGACGCTTTGGAAACTGCCTTTAATAGTTTTAATGGAGTACAAGGTAAAATTGAAGACAACGATTTCGAGGAAATTTCAAACCCTGAGCGCTCAAAGTACGAGAAAATGTACTTTTCCGCAACCGCAACGTTTAAGGTCCTCATTGACATGATTACCAACGGGAATAATGCGACGGACATATCACAATCAAATTCTCATCATCTGGATTCACTAAAATTGCCAAGCATTGAACTCCCTTCCTTTTCAGGTGACTTGACTAAGTGGACGGTTTGGTATAATCGCTTCTTATCCATGGTGGTGAAAACCCACGGCTTTCGAAGCAAGCTAAGTTTCACTATCTGCTTTCAAAGCTTAGTGACGCTGCGATAGCTCCTATTGAAGGGCTAAAGATAGACGATGACAACTATGATGTGGCGATGGCGAGATTAAAGGAACGGTTCAAAAACAAGAAACTTATTGCTCAAGAACACCTACACCGAATCTTTAACCACCCCAAGATTCATAAGGCAACAGCAGCAGACTTGAGAAGTTTAATCGACAGAATTAGAAATCATTTAACCGGATTGTGCAATCCTAAACGACCAGTGGAACATTGGGATGACCTTATAGTTTTCATTGTCACATCTTAATTGGATCCTGCAACTCTAAGTAAATGGAATGATGAAGCACCAGTTGATCGACTGCCGAGTCTGCAAGAACTCACGAACTTTATTAAAAGGAAAGCACAACATCTTGAAGGTAATGTCAACAATCATTCATTTAATCTAGAATCTTCAACAAAATCAGATAATCACAAGATTCATAAATTTAGTACAAAAAATATGGTCAAAACATTCATTTCTACAAAAAATGTTTGCAATTTTTGCTCTATGTCTGGTCACTTTATTTATCGCTGCCACCGAATACTATTTTAGGAACCGCTGTCATCAGTGTCATTAACAAGTTGCAGCAGGTAATACCATGTCGCGTGCTTTTGGATTCAGGATCACAAGCGCATTTGATTTCTGAAAGACTCATGCAGTGTTTAGGAGCGCCACGTATTCCATCGCATACCTCTATAGCTTACGCCAATAACACAGTTACGTCGGTTAAACACAAGGCTGTACTCACAATCGGATCACGTGTCAACGGAATAAGAGCCACCATAGAGGCGCTCGTCATACCACGAATCACTGGTTTGTTGCTTGACAAACAAATTGATATACAAAACTGGGAAGTGCCAAATAATATTCGATTGTCTGATCCCCAATTCAATATTCCTCAGCGTATAGATTTGCTACTCGGAGTAGATTTATTTTATTGAATATTATGCGTGGGACAAATTAAATTAGGAGCGAGAGAAGAAAATACGCTATTTGGGTGGATCATAGCAGGCCAACTTCCAAGGTCAATTAATTCAAGTCAAGCTTGTTGCAGTTTGCCTATTACTGAGTCCCCTCTATTATCCGAGTCCGATAATACTTTAAACAGCTCCATAATTAAATTTTGTGAGATTGAGAGCTTCGACGGTAAACACGCAACTATGTCACCACAAGAGAGAGAGTGTGAGGATCATTTTGTGAAAAATTATTCGCGCTTAAGCTCTGGACGTTGAGGAGGTAATGTGAGGTTGCCATTTAAGAAGAATCCAAGCTCATTAGGAAACTCATTTGACTTGCTCATAGGAGACTACCCTCTCTAGAAAGGAGATTTCTCAAGAGCCCGGAATTGTTTCAGCAATAGTCTGCCTTTATATCCGAAATGCTAGAGAGTTCTCATATGGAGCTTGCAGAGAATAAAGACCTCACCGCTCCGCATTACTTCCTACCCCAACACTGTGTAGTCAAACCATCAAGCTCTACCACGAAATTACGAGTGGTGTGTGATGCCACAGCAAAGACCAGCTCTGGCAAATCACTCAATGATATTCTTATGGTAGGTCCTGTTATCCAGCCTGATTTGCTCTCTATCGTTTTGAGATTTCGTAGACACGCATTTGTGATGACCGCCAGGTGCAATTAGATGAGGATGACAGAAGATTTCACTATATTTTATGGAGAAGTATGGATGGGAAGATTACTATTTACCGTTTATGCACAGTCACAATTGGAACGGCTTGCGCCTCATTTTTAGCAACACGTGCTTTGAAACAATTAGCTATTGGTGAAAGACAAGAGTTTCCTACGGCAGCAAATACCTTCAACACTGAATTTTACGTCGATGACTTGATCACCGGCTGTGATTCTCTGGATGAGTTAAAGGCTCTTCAAAGAGAACTTATATCATTGCTTAACAAAGGAGGATTTCGTCTCAAGAAGTGGTGTGCAAATGCTGTAGAGATTTTGGAAGATATCGCAATTCCTGATCGCAAGCAGTTCTTCAAAATAAAAGGTACTGAAGTAATTAAGGCGTTAGGAATTTACTGGAATCCAGCAGCCGATAGTTTTCATTATGACGTATCACCTCTGCTATCAAAGGGTATAACAAAGAGAACTGTGTTATCGGATATTGATCCATTGGGATTAGTAAATCCTGTGATCGTACTCGCTAAAATTTTTATGCAGCATTTGTGGCGTTTGAAGCTTACCTGGGATGAAGCATTACCTCAAGAATGTCACCACTCTTGGTTAAAGTTCAGAAATAGCTTGCACAAATTAAATGACATGCAAATAAACCGAAGGGTATTTTTTGGTCATCCGCAGAACTACCAAGTTCATGGTTTCTGCGATAGCTCAGAAGCTGCATTTGGCGCTTGTATTTATATACGATCTATAGATGAAACTGGAAATATAAGAACAGAGCTTCTATGTGCAAAATCGAAAGTAGCTCCAGTACGTAAAATTAGCCTACCGCGTTTGGAATTGTGCGTAGCAGTGCTCCTGGTGCAGCTTATCCGTCGACTGAAGGAGATCTTTGGATCAGTTGTACAACATATCAGTTATTGGATGGACTCGTCAATCTTGCTGAATTGGATTGGATTGGAAGAGTCATGTAACTGGCATACGTTTGTAGCCAATCGTGTTCCATTATTCAACAACACACCAACATTTCTCAGTGGCGCCACATTCCAACAGAATTAAACCCTGCGGACACGGTTTCTAGAGAAGCATATCCATCATCGTTAATCAACAACAGCATGTGGTTCAATGGACCTTCATTTCTAAATCTGAATGAAAGTGAATGGACAATAAAATTATGTTGCCATTTGAGGACTCTCAACTCGAGCGAAGGGTTAATAAGGTGCTTCTGAACCTACAAATAACGTCCGATCTGATTCATAACATCAAATTTCACAACAATTTCCAGTCTCTGCTAAGAGTGATCGGTTATATCTTAAGATATAAAAATAATTGCATAAAAAAAATATAAAATCTTTTGGACCTCTGACTGCGCACGAGCTCGATAAAGCTCTGATAGGATTGATAAAATACGTTCAACGTGTATGTTTTCAACAAGAAATCTCAACGTTATCTACAGACAACTTTCATCAAGATCCCAAATTAAATCATTGGCACCGTTTTTAGACTCAGATGGAGTACATCGTGTAGGGGCCGAATTTCCAATGCAGCTATTCCTTACGATACAAAGCATCCTATGTTGCTCCCGAAGGACCATCTATTCACTATCATATTGGTTCGCCATTTGCACGCGAAGAATTTGCATGCAGGTCCACAAGCACTCCTTAGCATTGTGCGGGATAGGTTCTGGCCCATACGTGGCAAAATACTGACGCGAAAGGTGGTACACAAATGCGTTTTCTGCACCCGCGCAAAACCATTGCTTAAACATCAAATTATGGGAGATTTACCTCCTCATAGTACAGCGGTCGAGGCCGTTTAGTATTGTTGGAATTGATCTGCGGCCCGTTTAACATCCATTCTCGGCGTCGTGGGACGGCACCGACGAAGGCATACGTCGCAGTGTTTATATGTTTTGTGACCAGAGCCGTACATCTTGAGTTGGTCGAAGATCTTTCTGCTACCAGTTTTCTGGCCGCTCTAAAACGTTTTATTGACAGGCGTGGGTTATGTTCGATTATTTATAGCGACAATGCCACAAACTTTATTAGAGCGCGTAACCAGCTGCATGATATCTATAAAATGTTCCAGAGGGTGGAAAACAGGGAGGAGATATTAAAAGCATGTGCGGCGGACAGAATCGAGTGAAAAACTATACCACCCCGATCGCCTCACTTTGGGGGTTTGTGGGAGGCGGCAGTTGAAAGCTGTAAATTTTTTATGAAGCGCATTTTGCAAAATGCGTCTCTGACTTATCCTGAACTTAATACAATTATAATACAAATTGAGTCTGTTCTTAATTCTAGGCCCATAACGCCATTATCTGCAGATCCTAATGACCTTCAAGCTATTACTCCAGGTCATTTCATCATTGGAGCACCTCTTAACTCCGTAGTTGAGCCACATTTGCATCACGGCGACGTCAGCACCTTAATACGCTATCGACAACAACAATGGTATCTCCAACAATTCTGGACAAGATGGTCACGAGAGTACTTGCAAGCCCTACAGATGCTAACGAAATGGACTAGGACTAGGTGCCCTGTGGCTGTCAATGATCTGGTTATTATTGAGGACGAAAATCTTTCCCCGCTTAAGTGGAGATTGGGACGAGTCGTTCAAATCCATCCTGGAAAGAATAAAGTTGTAAGGTTGGTTACGCTAAAGACCTCTAGTGGTGAAACTCTAAGGGCTGTCATTAAGATTCGAAGGCTTCCTATTGAAGTGACTAAGTCACTTCAAGGGCGAGAGGATGTTGAGGAGTAATGTAAATGCTCACTAGCAATCTATGTCGTAGATCATTTTTTCCGGCTGTCAAATAACTTTACTTGAATTCATTATAGAATAAAGCTGTGTACAAGAAGACCGTTTCTCATCCATTTAATTTTATAATCCAACATGTTAAAATACATCAAATGAGATCGTATCTCACATCAAAATTCTACAACAGGGTAACAAAAAACCTTGCAACAATACCCTAATATCGCACTACACTTTTGACAGCAAATGCCCCTGTAGGTCCAAAATGCCAAACTTACTCCAGTTTTTGTTCATATTCCTTGATGCTCTGCACAACGGAGTTCAGAACAGGATGGTTTCACACTTTCAATCGTCGCAAAATCGCTGGATTTTCTAAAAGTTAGGCTGCAAGACGATATAAATGACCTTAATCTTTGGCTTTGTCTTGTACGCGATCAAATCGTCCGCGTATACGATCAGTTGCTGTATGGAGCCAATTAATTCACTGGTGAAGGCAGTGAAAGAATTGGTGAGTTCACTGCATTCTATTGGAGCACATTTTTAATGGAAAAGACATTAGTAGAAACCTTGTTGCCACTCTTAACAACAAATCTTCTACCTTTGACTATATTATAGATTGTGTGAAGCAGTGATTTTCTTATAGCTAACGTCGTCCACTTAAGAAAGAGGGCTTCTAACCAAACGGAGTCGAATGCCTTTTCCAATGCCACAAGGCAGTCCCCGGTGCACTGGGTTTTATTTTTGTTACATTGTATGTCCGAAATAAAATTTAACGCAGCATGTACAGTATCACACCCCGCCCTAAATCAAATTGGTTATTCCATATAATATTTTTGTCCTCAGCCTACTGCATTAGGACAGAGACTTAAGAGTGTTAAAAATGTCTTTGAGATCCACCTTCAAAATGATTATGGCATTAGAGCCATCTTGGGCGACGGTATTAATTGCCTTATTTTCACCATTGAATCTGGTTAAACCAGGATTTTCAGAACGACATTGCTTTATTTGATTTCGAAGATAGAAATGGTTAAGCAAGGCTTTGTTCTCCAAGTCCTGATTCGGCCCACGAGATTTGTCGATCGTATACACTTCCTGGAAAACTGTTCATTCTCTTCGGCATCCCCTACAATAAAGAATTTATTAACCAGCACGGCCTCATCCAGATCGATTCTAACTGAAGGCAGTATGTTTGCGTTGTCGGTTGTTCTGTTCAGTCGAACAGCCTCCAAGTCGTTTGATAACAATTCTATAATTCATCCGAATCAAACTCTGGAGGTTTTTCATCTGCAACTTCAGTTCTTAGTCGTCTCTGTGGGTAAATCGTCTGTAAAATGTTCTTGACAGCAGTCTGCTCTTTAGCACGTGCAGTGGATCAATGGTATCGTTCTGATAGACGTCGCTATCTGTGCTTGGTGATACTATGGGAAGCGCTTTGTCCATTGTACGTTTTCTCTTTTTTCGAGGAAATTTCAAACCCTGAGCGCTCAAAGTACGAGAAAATGTACTTTTCCGCAACCGCAACGTTTAAGGTCCTCATTGACATGATTACCAACGGGAATAATGCGACGGACATATCACAATCAAATTCTCATCATCTGGATTCACTAAAATTGCCAAGCATTGAACTCCCTTCCTTTTCAGGTGACTTGACTAAGTGGACGGTTTGGTATAATCGCTTCTTATCCATGGTGGTGAAAACCCACGGCTTTCGAAGCAAGCTAAGTTTCACTATCTGCTTTCAAAGCTTAGTGACGCTGCGATAGCTCCTATTGAAGGGCTAAAGATAGACGATGACAACTATGATGTGGCGATGGCGAGATTAAAGGAACGGTTCAAAAACAAGAAACTTATTGCTCAAGAACACCTACACCGAATCTTTAACCACCCCAAGATTCATAAGGCAACAGCAGCAGACTTGAGAAGTTTAATCGACAGAATTAGAAATCATTTAACCGGATTGTGCAATCCTAAACGACCAGTGGAACATTGGGATGACCTTATAGTTTTCATTGTCACATCTTAATTGGATCCTGAAACTCTAAGTAAATGGAATGATGAAGCACCAGTTGATCGACTGCCGAGTCTGCAAGAACTCACGAACTTTATTAAAAGGAAAGCACAACATCTTGAAGGTAATGTCAACAATCATTCATTTAATCTAGAATCTTCAACAAAATCAGATAATCACAAGATTCATAAATTTAGTACAAAAAATATGGTCAAAACATTCATTTCTACAAAAAATGTTTGCAATTTTTGCTCTATGTCTGGTCACTTTATTTATCGCTGCCACCGAATACTATTTTAGGAACCGCTGTCATCAGTGTCATTAACAAGTTGCAGCAGGTAATACCATGTCGCGTGCTTTTGGATTCAGGATCACAAGCGCATTTGATTTCTGAAAGACTCATGCAGTGTTTAGGAGCGCCACGTATTCCATCGCATACCTCTATAGCTTACGCCAATAACACAGTTACGTCGGTTAAACACAAGGCTGTACTCACAATCGGATCACGTGTCAACGGAATAAGAGCCACCATAGAGGCGCTCGTCATACCACGAATCACTGGTTTGTTGCTTGACAAACAAATTGATATACAAAACTGGGAAGTGCCAAATAATATTCGATTGTCTGATCCCCAATTCAATATTCCTCAGCGTATAGATTTGCTACTCGGAGTAGATTTATTTTATTGAATATTATGCGTGGGACAAATTAAATTAGGAGCGAGAGAAGAAAATACGCTATTTGGGTGGATCATAGCAGGCCAACTTCCAAGGTCAATTAATTCAAGTCAAGCTTGTTGCAGTTTGCCTATTACTGAGTCCCCTCTATTATCCGAGTCCGATAATACTTTAAACAGCTCCATAATTAAATTTTGTGAGATTGAGAGCTTCGACGGTAAACACGCAACTATGTCACCACAAGAGAGAGAGTGTGAGGATCATTTTGTGAAAAATTATTCGCGCTTAAGCTCTGGACGTTGAGGAGGTAATGTGAGGTTGCCATTTAAGAAGAATCCAAGCTCATTAGGAAACTCATTTGACTTGCTCATAGGAGACTACTCTCTCTAGAAAGGAGATTTCTCAAGAGCCCGGAATTGTTTCAGCAATAGTCTGCCTTTATATCCGAAATGCTAGAGAGTTCTCATATGGAGCTTGCAGAGAATAAAGACCTCACCGCTCCGCATTACTTCCTACCCCAACACTGTGTAGTCAAACCATCAAGCTCTACCACGAAATTACGAGTAGTGTGTGATGCCACAGTAAAGACCAGCTCTGGCAAATCACTCAATGATATTCTTATGGTAGGTCCTGTTATCCAGCCTGATTTGCTCTCTATCGTTTTGAGATTTCGTAGACACGCATTTGTGATGACCGCCAGGTGCAATTAGATGAGGATGACAGAAGATTTCACTATATTTTATGGAGAAGTATGGATGGGAAGATTACTATTTACCGTTTATGCACAGTCACAATTGGAACGGCTTGCGCCTCATTTTTAGCAACACGTGCTTTGAAACAATTAGCTATTGGTGAAAGACAAGAGTTTCCTACGGCAGCAAATACCTTCAACACTGAATTTTACGTCGATGACTTGATCACCGGCTGTGATTCTCTGGATGAGTTAAAGGCTCTTCAAAGAGAACTTATATCATTGCTTAACAAAGGAGGATTTCGTCTCAAGAAGTGGTGTGCAAATGCTGTAGAGATTTTGGAAGATATCGCAATTCCTGATCGCAAGCAGTTCTTCAAAATAAAAGGTACTGAAGTAATTAAGGCGTTAGGAATTTACTGGAATCCAGCAGCCGATAGTTTTCATTATGACGTATCACCTCTGCTATCAAAGGGTATAACAAAGAGAACTGTGTTATCGGATATTGATCCATTGGGATTAGTAAATCCTGTGATCGTACTCGCTAAAATTTTTATGCAGCATTTGTGGCGTTTGAAGCTTACCTGGGATGAAGCATTACCTCAAGAATGTCACCACTCTTGGTTAAAGTTCAGAAATAGCTTGCACAAATTAAATGACATGCAAATAAACCGAAGGGTATTTTTTGGTCATCCGCAGAACTACCAAGTTCATGGTTTCTGCGATAGCTCAGAAGCTGCATTTGGCGCTTGTATTTATATACGATCTATAGATGAAACTGGAAATATAAGAACAGAGCTTCTATGTGCAAAATCGAAAGTAGCTCCAGTACGTAAAATTAGCCTACCGCGTTTGGAATTGTGCGTAGCAGTGCTCCTGGTGCAGCTTATCCGTCGACTGAAGGAGATCTTTGGATCAGTTGTACAACATATCAGTTATTGGATGGACTCGTCAATCTTGCTGAATTGGATTGGATTGGAAGAGTCATGTAACTGGCATACGTTTGTAGCCAATCGTGTTCCATTATTCAACAACACACCAACATTTCTCAGTGGCGCCACATTCCAACAGAATTAAACCCTGCGGACACGGTTTCTAGAGAAGCATATCCATCATCGTTAATCAACAACAGCATGTGGTTCAATGGACCTTCATTTCTAAATCTGAATGAAAGTGAATGGACAATAAAATTATGTTGCCATTTGAGGACTCTCAACTCGAGCGAAGGGTTAATAAGGTGCTTCTGAACCTACAAATAACGTCCGATCTGATTCATAACATCAAATTTCACAACAATTTCCAGTCTCTGCTAAGAGTGATCGGTTATATCTTAAGATATAAAAATAATTGCATAAAAAAAATATAAAATCTTTTGGACCTCTGACTGCGCACGAGCTCGATAAAGCTCTGATAGGATTGATAAAATACGTTCAACGTGTATGTTTTCAACAAGAAATCTCAACGTTATCTACAGACAACTTTCATCAAGATCCCAAATTAAATCATTGGCACCGTTTTTAGACTCAGATGGAGTACATCGTGTAGGGGCCGAATTTCCAATGCAGCTATTCCTTACGATACAAAGCATCCTATGTTGCTCCCGAAGGACCATCTATTCACTATCATATTGGTTCGCCATTTGCACGCGAAGAATTTGCATGCAGGTCCACAAGCACTCCTTAGCATTGTGCGGGATAGGTTCTGGCCCATACGTGGCAAAATACTGACGCGAAAGGTGGTACACAAATGCGTTTTCTGCACCCGCGCAAAACCATTGCTTAAACATCAAATTATGGGAGATTTACCTCCTCATAGTACAGCGGTCGAGGCCGTTTAGTATTGTTGGAATTGATCTGCGGCCCGTTTAACATCCATTCTCGGCGTCGTGGGACGGCACCGACGAAGGCATACGTCGCAGTGTTTATATGTTTTGTGACCAGAGCCGTACATCTTGAGTTGGTCGAAGATCTTTCTGCTACCAGTTTTCTGGCCGCTCTAAAACGTTTTATTGACAGGCGTGGGTTATGTTCGATTATTTATAGCGACAATGCCACAAACTTTATTAGAGCGCGTAACCAGCTGCATGATATCTATAAAATGTTCCAGAGGGTGGAAAACAGGGAGGAGATATTAAAAGCATGTGCGGCGGACAGAATCGAGTGAAAAACTATACCACCCCGATCGCCTCACTTTGGGGGTTTGTGGGAGGCGGCAGTTGAAAGCTGTAAATTTTTTATGAAGCGCATTTTGCAAAATGCGTCTCTGACTTATCCTGAACTTAATACAATTATAATACAAATTGAGTCTGTTCTTAATTCTAGGCCCATAACGCCATTATCTGCAGATCCTAATGACCTTCAAGCTATTACTCCAGGTCATTTCATCATTGGAGCACCTCTTAACTCCGTAGTTGAGCCACATTTGCATCACGGCGACGTCAGCACCTTAATACGCTATCGACAACAACAATAGTATCTCCAACAATTCTGGACAAGATGGTCACGAGAGTACTTGCAAGCCCTACAGATGCTAACGAAATGGACTAGGACTAGGTGCCCTGTGGCTGTCAATGATCTGGTTATTATTGAGGACGAAAATCTTTCCCCGCTTAAGTGGAGATTGGGACGAGTCGTTCAAATCCATCCTGGAAAGAATAAAGTTGTAAGGTTGGTTACGCTAAAGACCTCTAGTGGTGAAACTCTAAGGGCTGTCATTAAGATTCGAAGGCTTCCTATTGAAGTGACTAAGTCACTTCAAGGGCGAGAGGATGTTGAGGAGTAATGTAAATGCTCACTAGCAATCTATGTCGTAGATCATTTTTTCCGGCTGTCAAATAACTTTACTTGAATTCATTATAGAATAAAGCTGTGTACAAGAAGACCGTTTCTCATCCATTTAATTTTATAATCCAACATGTTAAAATACATCAAATGAGATCGTATCTCACATCAAAATTCTACAACAGGGTAACAAAAAACCTTGCAACAATACCCTAATATCGCACTACACTTTTGACAGCAAATGCCCCTGTAGGTCCAAAATGCCAAACTTACTCCAGTTTTTGTTCATATTCCTTGATGCTCTGCACAACGGAGTTCAGAACAGGATGGTTTCACACTTTCAATCGTCGCAAAATCGCTGGATTTTCTAAAAGTTAGGCTGCAAGACGATATAAATGACCTTAATCTTTGGCTTTGTCTTGTACGCGATCAAATCGTCCGCGTATACGATCAGTTGCTGTATGGAGCCAATTAATTCACTGGTGAAGGCAGTGAAAGAATTGGTGAGTTCACTGCATTCTATTGGAGCACATTTTTAATGGAAAAGACATTAGTAGAAACCTTGTTGCCACTCTTAACAACAAATCTTCTACCTTTGACTATATTATAGATTGTGTGAAGCAGTGATTTTCTTATAGCTAACGTCGTCCACTTAAGAAAGAGGGCTTCTAACCAAACGGAGTCGAATGCCTTTTCCAATGCCACAAGGCAGTCCCCGGTGCACTGGGTTTTATTTTTGTTACATTGTATGTCCGAAATAAAATTTAACGCAGCATGTACAGTATCACACCCCGCCCTAAATCAAATTGGTTATTCCATATAATATTTTTGTCCTCAGCCTACTGCATTAGGACAGAGACTTAAGAGTGTTAAAAATGTCTTTGAGATCCACCTTCAAAATGATTATGGCATTAGAGCCATCTTGGGCGACGGTATTAATTGCCTTATTT
The DNA here is from genome assembly GCA_944738645.1 of Eristalinus sepulchralis. Taxonomy (NCBI): domain Eukaryota; kingdom Metazoa; phylum Arthropoda; class Insecta; order Diptera; family Syrphidae; genus Eristalinus; species Eristalinus sepulchralis. Next base: position 62,581,478 of record OX122882.1, on the reverse strand, counting down.
TCACCATTGAATCTGGTTAAACCAGGATTTTCAGAACGACATTGCTTTATTTGATTTCGAAGATAGAAATGGTTAAGCAAGGCTTTGTTCTCCAAGTCCTGATTCGGCCCACGAGATTTGTCGATCGTATACACTTCCTGGAAAACTGTTCATTCTCTTCGGCATCCCCTACAATAAAGAATTTATTAACCAGCACGGCCTCATCCAGATCGATTCTAACTGAAGGCAGTATGTTTGCGTTGTCGGTTGTTCTGTTCAGTCGAACAGCCTCCAAGTCGTTTGATAACAATTCTATAATTCATCCGAATCAAACTCTGGAGGTTTTTCATCTGCAACTTCAGTTCTTAGTCGTCTCTGTGGGTAAATCGTCTGTAAAATGTTCTTGACAGCAGTCTGCTCTTTAGCACGTGCAGTGGATCAATGGTATCGTTCTGATAGACGTCGCTATCTGTGCTTGGTGATACTATGGGAAGCGCTTTGTCCATTGTACGTTTTCTCGTACTGTATAAGGTACCCGTCAACCTCTTCGTTAGTTATGTTTCTGTTCGAGGGTGGCGTAAACTCATTCGAACTCAATTCTCTGGATAGGATTCTGGAAAAACGCAGCCAACGAACCTTACAGTAATTTTAAGGGAATGCCTCCAAAGTGACCTAGGTGCATCTGGTGCATAGATCGCTACTACATTCAATTTCTTCCAACCTTGGAGAGAAATAAACGCAATAAATACTTCCACATCGTGGTTACTTTCATCACAAATTTGAAAAAAAAAACAACATTTTATTTAATAGAGGGTTAAAAGAGGTGGTGACTATTGTTAACACACATGTTAAACTTAATGAAAGTGAATGCTTGTCTGAACGCGACTTCCTTTCTTTGTTAGGAAAGCCTAAATATATTTTCACGCACAGAGTCATCAAAAAAAAGCTATGAATAAGCCAAATGTACCACAAAGACGTCAGCGAACGCTATGCTACATGGAGAAAATCAGTTCATTAGTGCAAATAGTGAAAACAATTGATAAGTTCACCACCCCTTGTTGAAGCTCTTTACTTATTTTGAAAACAGGAGTAGAAATCTTGTTGCCACTCTAAGAACAAATCTTCTACCTGCAATCATGTTGTAGATCGTGTAAAGAAGTGCATTGCTCATACCTAATCTCGTCAACTTAAGGAAGAGGCTATATAGTCAAATGGTGTCGAATTCATTCCACACTTCCTGGAAAATTGTTCTTTCTCTTGGGCATCTCTAACAATGAAGAAATTTTTGTCCAGCACGACCCCATCCGGTCCGCAGATAATTGAAGTCAGTATGTTTGTGTTGTCGGTTGTTCGGTCAAGATGAACAACTTCCAAGATGTTGGTTGCTTTGGGGGAACATACCCGGATAGTTCAAACGAACAGACCGAATCTTGTATCCCCAATATGCATTGATTACAATTCTGTAATTCATCCGAATCAAACTGTGTAGGTTTCTCATTTGCGATTTGAGCGACCTTAGTTCCTGGTCGTTTCGGTCTCTAAATCAACTGTAAGGTGTCTTAATCTCTGACAGCAGTTTGCTTTTTTGCACGTGCAGTGCTTCGATTGTATTGTGCCGATAGATGTCGTCATCTGAGTTCGGTGATAATTTGGTAATCGTTTTGTCCATTGTATGTTTTATTGTAGTTTCATTTGCATGAGGTACCTGTTAAGTTCTTCGTTCGTTAGGTTTCTGTTCAAGGTTGGCTTCATTTTATTCGATCGCAGTTCTGTGGATAAAATTCTAGAGAAGTGAGGACAACGAGTCTTACAATATTGTTTCCACAAATTTCTCCAGTTCCACCACATCATTCGAGAACCGAAGCCTACATCCCATGAAAGTTTTCACATTGTCTATTGTGACGGTTGCCCAGCTGGAAACCACCGTTGTTGGAATATGTGCCTTCGACTTTGAAACCACTAATTTTGGACTTTTTAGCATATCTCTTTAACTTATTTTACTCTCGGACATCTTCGATAGCTGGAGGGTTGCCCCTTCTACTGAAGAAATTTCCGGTCCGCTGCTTTAGATGAAGCCAATTCCAGATACAGATTACTCCTTCCGCCTAATTTTTCCTTTTTATGCGGGTCTTGTTCAGCACTATCTCCGGCCGCTTTTTGAGCCTTCGCTGCTAATATCAAATTTGTAGCTTAGCTTAGCTTAGCAGCTCTTCATCCATTTTGCTTTAAATATTTGCTGATTATTTTTTAAGTCTTTGTTTAATTTTAATTAATTTTTTTAGCGGAATTTAGATTTTTGTTACCTCGTTGCCAGTGTGCGTGGTTGCATACAGCCAATCTACGTCTTACCGAAATGGAATTCTTCAATCGGCTGTGATAAAAAAGTGGATTACTGAGGGACGGTCACACGCAAATAAAATCATTTACAGTGGTGAAAGTAATGCGCGCGATGCCAACGTGGCTCATTTCTCTATGAGTCGGAGTCTATGTATGCTAGCTGAATGGAATTCCTTGGATAAGTGGATTGACTATTTAGAAACTAGGTATGTCACAAAATGTAGGGACAATAAAAGTGCAGACAAGGAGTGTGGAACTGGACCTGAAAAAGATTTCATAATTGAAAAGGAAGAAAAACAAGATGATCAGCAAAGACAACTGAGTGAACACAAAATAAACAAACGTTTTTCCATAGAAACAGATGGTATTACAGGGAGGGAAGAAAGTCTTTTTTTACTTTTAAAGAAGTAGGGTATTTCTAGTAGAATTTTCTGCGATATCCATTATTTATAATAAAACAAATAAAAAAGGTGAGAGTTGTGACAAGTTGGGACAGTTTTTGAGTACAATCTGAAAGAGTGGATCAAATCTGATGCCTGCAGAAATTCAGAAGGTGTGATGCCAATGAGTCCGGGTTATTCATAGAGCTTAAATTTCGATTTGGCTTTGATGCAATAATGGGATGGTAGCTTTTTGGTGAGCCCATTAAGGAGAAATTTTGAGATGACTCCGATCTCTCAGGGAAGTGGAGAAGAATATCTAGGGGTTCTCTAATAATCAAGCCCATTAAGGAGAAATTTTGAGATTACCCTGACAATACCTAATTTGTCAAAGGAAATTCTCTAAGATTCCGAATTGAAACTTTTAATCCTATTTTTATATATTTAAGGAGATAAATCTTAAGCATCGTAGGAAATGTCAAATCTCATGACATGTGGAACAACCGTCAAATACAGCGTTTCATAATGCTGAATTTTGGTTAATTTGCGTAACCGGGCAAGCTACATACATATGCAGATCCTTGCTAAGTTTGAGTGTGAAGAGTTTGATCAAATCATCAAGGACATTAGCGGTATCTGCAGGGGATGTGGTGGATCGTAAATTACATTGTAGTCATATTATAGAAAGTAACCTGAAGGGGAGGAGTATAATCATTAAGATCAAATTCTGCATAATAATGATCAGATACTGGGGACGAATTTTCCAGTTCTTAATACAGTTTGAACTATTTTCCGAGATAGTTACATTGAGAACCACATTCTATTCCAAGTAGAAGTCAGTTTATTATTTAAAATTATCTTAAGGGTAGACACAAGTCTGTCGTGAATATAGGCATCGCATTCAATCGAAATTCGATTGTTTCGTTGGACCGTTATAATTGCAGTCACGAACATTTAAATGGTTCTTCAGTTCGAAATATTTGTGTTTGATCTAATAAGGGAAATATTTATTTATCAGCAAATTAGACTGAAGATCAAAGTGAAAACCGATTGAAGAATAAAGCAGCATTACATAACACATTTACTGCAAATAACGGGAATATTAAAAAAAATGAAATATCCGATTGCTTCTGTGTGGACCACCTAGCACGTAAGAATTATGAAAATAGTGTAAGTAATATAGACAGTAATGAAGATTAATTAATATATGGAAATAGTCAAACAGCAACAACAGAATCTGACTTAGCCTTCTCAATTCAGGAGCACTCGTTCAACAAGTATGCAATATGTTTATAATAAATATGAAAAATGTTTCATTCAAAAGTAAAAAATAACATTAACTATAGTCTTACCTTATGTAAAATTCTATCTTGTTGTTTCCTGGTCCATCTACGTCTGTAGCCGTAATACCACCTTAAAGTACAACCAATAAAATATTGAATCCAAATTATAACGCTTCACTGTACCTATAAGTGCTCCCACTTCCTCATCTTCTAACACTTTCCGTCTTTCAGATAGAGTACCATCAACAAACGATGGCGCATTATCATTTATATCAATTATCTGAACAGTCAAAATATCTGCAAAAAAATAATTAAAGCGGTTTTCAATATCGTGTTGCATATTATTGAAATAAATTCCATTTCAAAAAAACTTCACAATTACCGGTAACAAATTTGAGGGAAAGTAGCAGAAATAATAAAACTATTTGGGATACAAATTAATTTGGTCCGATGCTGCCACATGCCAGTTGTGGCGAGCGATTACGTACTCTGTTTGAAACATGCGACATTAGCATCTGTTCTAGATAACAGCATTATTGTTTATTTTTATTATTATTTTGACTCTGCGGCAATGTTCAGATTTGTTTTAAATATACAGTGCTCGTGCGAAGTTTAGATTTTCTATTTCAAATGGATGAAAAGGGCAACTGATGGAATGCTTGTAGAAGTTAATGGTGAATCTGCTTCGACCTATAAATCATGCCGTCGAACACGAAGACTGATTGGGTCATCCCGAAAGGTTTGAAGATAATGAAGTTGATACTTCATTGGATAAAGATCTGTGCCAAACGCAAAGTGGGCTCGCAGAGTCGTTGGGGGTTAAAGCGGAGTGAAGATATTTCACCTTGGAACTGCTTCTTGAAAGAACTAATCTGTGCGCCGGATAGTGATTGGAAATAGAAAATTGATATACTAACATAAGCCCAAAAAGAAAAAAATGCTATGCAAAGCCTGGTGAGCTGATTCTATCATAATCTTCATCGACGTCAAAGACCAACATCCACGGTTCAAAGGTCATGCTGTGCATATCGTTTGACTAGACGGGTATGGTCTACTCTGAGTTCCTAAGACCAGGCGAAACAATTGATAGGAAACGTTATAGACTACAACTAAAGCCTTTGAGCTGTTCACTGTGTGAAAAACATCCAGAAACGACTGTTAACATGACAAGGTAATTGTTAAGGTATGTTGTCTAACATCGACTCAGCATTTTCCTCCATTTATTTTAAATTACAGAAGCTAGAGGTCGCTTGTCACAAAACTAAGAAGATGAGGAACGAGCTAGGGGATCAAAAGGGATATGTCCTAACGCCACTTAGTAACTAAGTGCATTGTTTGCGAGAGAAATAATTTCGAGTGTGATCAATTCTCCTTAGCACAGATACGTAACGAACGAACAGTTGGACGCGTACCTTACACAAATGGACGAAATCTTTAAATGTACAATGGACAACACGATCCCGAAGGTTCCACAAACGGATTATGGCGCCATCTATCGGAATTTTGAAGTCGATGCACTTCACGTGCAAGACTAAAACTTTTGTACAGGCGGTTTGCAGAGTGTAGAGATTTGCTCTCTGAAGTCACAGATCAAAGAACTCCAACAGTTAAAACGACAAAATTTACAGTCTAGCAAAAAGCGTGCATTGGAGCAATTAGATTCGGGCTGTAAGATCTAACAACCCTCAAGTAAATAAAATCTTCCGGAGGAGAGATCATTTTGAAATTCAGTGTGCTTAAATTGACAGAACAACAGACAACGCGAGCTTACTTGGCATCGATTCAGATGTGGCAGTGCTTGACAACGACTTCTTCATAATGGTACTGTTTTCAAGAGTGTATAAACGGTGGAAGAGACTCGTAGTCCAAACCATGGCCTGGAGAACACAGCCTTGCTAAACCCTGACGAAATATAGAAAATCACTCCGGAACTAAATAAGTCAATGGCGATCCACAGGTTCAGTGTAAACCTTTTGGTACGATGATGGAAACAAGTCTATCATTTCGAAAGATGAACTCCAGGGTATTTTAGGATGGGATGGGATACCAAACATTGTTTTGCACCTTCTACCCTTTGAAGTGGTCGTCGTTCACAGACCTCGCGAACTGCACGCGAGTGCTTCGACAAATTTCGAACAAAAAACGTCATTCCACATTGCTTAACTACTCCAGTGCCACAAGTTTCTCAACAAGCAAGTGGTCGAATGGGTAGAGTCAGTGCTCACATCAGTCATTCCTAGACCTCTGCGGAGTACGCACTTGTTTCGGCGTACTCCGCGGAGGCGTGGTATCATTGACTTGATACCACAGACCACTATATGGTATCAAGTCAATGATTTTAAGAACGAATGATAGCTCAGGCAAAAGAAAAAAAAAACAAAAACAAGAGGAGAAGGAAAACCTGAAAAAGCCTCAAGAATCGCTGCCTTCCACATCCAAGGCAGCACAACGTCTTCAGACAGCTAAACTGGAGATTAAAATGCAGCAACAACAGCAGAAAGCGAAACAAGTTAAGCCCCAGGAAATGAAGCAGCAGCAGAAACAGCCAACGCGACAGAAACAACAACAGCCAACGCAACAGAAACAAAAACATCCAACGCAGCAAAAACAACAGCAGCCAATTAAGCCATTGCCTAACAAAGGACGGTTTTAGATTTTGAAAAGAGAAGTAAGGAAGGTATTCCAAATGAATTCCAGAATTTTTTAAATTTTCTTAGTGGAATGAAAGGTATGTGATTAGTTTTAAGCAATGAATTTAAAAAATACAAGAGGCCGAGAGGCAAACAGAAAAATTTCCTAGATAAGTTTAGAGTACTCGTGAAGAGTCAGTAACTAAAATTTAAGATCAGTAGATTGTATTTGTAAGCTAGTTTTAAGTATTTTTGTATAGCATGCAAGAAAAATCAACTACATAAATAAAAATGCATTGAATTCGAAATCGACAATTCCGTTTTTCCATTCTATTGAATAATTTTTTTTTTAAATGACCTATTCTCCTGTGGCAGATATCAGTATTTACTACGAATTCACTTAATTGTCAATCAATATATTCGGTCTTTAACTTGTAAACACCATTTTCCAAAACAGATTTTCTTACGTGTTCATTACGTGCGTTATAAATGAATGCCTTTCACATCCAAGCCAGCGCAACGTCTTCAGGCAGCTAAAGTGGAGATTAAAATGCAGCAACAACAGCAGAAAGCGCAGCGTGTTAAGCCCCAGGAAATGAAGCAGCAGCAGAAACAACAGCAGCCAATGCGACAGAAACAACAACAGCCAACGCAACAGAAACAAAATCATCCAACGCAGCAAAAACAACAGCAGCCAATTAAGCAGAAACGAATGCAGCCACAGCAGCAGAAACGACAGGAGCCGCAGTAGCAATAACTAAAACCCAAGATCAGATGCCTACCAATCAACGTCTTCCACATGGGGACCGACAAGCTGGAGACCCTATGTGAGTTGGCCCTAGGGTATAAGCTATTTGATATTAAATATAAGACACCCCAGATTCACACCATCCATTGCCTAACAATGGACGGTTTTAGATCTTGAAAAGAGAAGTAAGCGGCATCGAACGATGACTTCTACACGTATACCCCCTACACGTATACCCCCCAGGCCACAGTCCTTGCTAATCAAAGGCATAAACCCCCCTACCGACCCGAAGGTCCTCCTCAACAAGCTGCGCCAAGTTGAGAGATACGAGGTCCATTTCGAAGGGGTTAAGCCTTTCATTACTGCGGCAGCGAAGACGAAGAATAAGACACTTCCCTTCTTTCTAATACAGGTATCCCATGACACCAAAATCGACAACCTACGAAAAATCCGTTTCGTAGGTGGTCTGAGTGTAAAATGGGAAAAATTGAATAAGACTAGGCACGTACTTCAATGTGCGAGGTGCAGAAGGCTGGAGCACGTCGCGGAGAACTGCAATAAGGAGTTTCGCTGCGCACGATGCACTTTCAGCCACAACAAAGGGGAATGTGCTTTAGTTACGGATGAAGTGGAGGATAAGGCGCTCCTCAAGTGTGTACTCTGCTGTAGATACTACTATTACGCCGGCTATCCCCTACGCCCAAATGATGTCAGGCAGAGAACCGACACAATGGACAGTTCCGAAGGTTTCCTCGACTACAATGGGCAGACAACCCGAGGCAGAGCCCTCCATAAGGGATGTAACGACTTCCATCCAGTTGATGCAAGCGCAGACATTTGTCTAGCAGAAACAGATAGTCGAACTGGAGACCAGTTTCCTTGCGCAGACGGCTAGAGTAGCCAGATATAATGGGCTCACGCGAAGTAAGAACCCTTAAGATCCTAGCAGTGAATATAAATTCCCTGATAAGGATCGAACCAAAATTGACGCTCTCTAATTCGTTGCAATCCCACAATCCCGATGTGCTGATGGCTAGCGAAACTAAGATAAACCAGACGCGAATAGACCGACCCCAATCCACTCGAGGTGGCGGGGTCGCTCTCTTGATTATAAAGAACATTGTATGATTGTTGTACGTAGATTTAGTGTGCTCGGACGCATCTCCCTCCAAAGTGGTAAAATCTGTTTGTGATCGCTGCTTATGCATCTGAACCTCAAAAACCTAACCTTCTTTCGAATCTTGAGGCTGTCTTCACTGGCCGCTCCACTTGAACTGAACATTTTTATATTCTAGCCCGGGATTTGAACGCGAAACACGGTGAATAATGAGAGAGGAAACGCCCTCTTTCATTCTCTCCTAGAAGCGGGTCCTATCTGGATGTGATGTTTATCGACAGACGACTGACGATACTTAACGTGGAGCGAGCACGAGGAACTGTTTAACTACGGTCGAGTACGACAGTGATCACTGTGGTCTCACCGCGGTAAAACAGCTCCCGAACGAGCTGGAGAAACTAGAGGATAAACGCATCCTTATAATTGTGCAAGGTGCGCTGGCCACGTTCTTGTAGAGCTTTATCCAGAGAAATAAGTTCGAGTGTGATCAGTCCTCCTACAAACAGAAACCTTACGAACGAAGACTTTGACATGTACCTTACACAAATGTCAAACACAAGAAACATATTGGCGCTCCCGAAAAGACTTATTACATAAAATATAAAACTCCCCATACCCACGCCGTTCGTTGCCTAACAATGGACGGATTGAGATTTTTAAGAGAAAAGTTAGCGGCATTGAACGCCGATTATTATACGTACACCCCAGAGGAGAAAGGCCACAGTCCTTGCCTCTCAAAGGCATAAACCCCTCTACCGACCCGAAGGTCCTCCTCGACAAGCTGCGTCAAGTTGAGAGAGTCGAGGTCCATTTCGAAGGGGTTAAGCCTTTCATTACTGCGGCAGCGAAGGCGAAGGATAAGGCACTTCCCCTCTTCTTAATACAGGTATCCCATGACACCAATATCTACGGCCTACGAAAAATAAATACGATAAACAAGAAGGTATTCCAAATGAATTCCAAAATATTTTAAATTTTCTTAGTGGAATAAAAAATATGTAATTAGTGTTAAGCAATGAATTTAGAAAATACAAGAGGCCGAAAGGGAAACTGAAAAATTTCCTAGATAAGTTTACAGTACTCGTGAAGAGTCAGTAACTAAAAATTAAGATCAGTAGATTGTATTTGTAAGCTAGTTTTAAGTATTTTTGTCTAGCATGTAAGAAAAATCAACTACATAAATAAAAATGCATTGAAATCGAAATCGACAATTCCGTTTTTCCATTTTATTAAATCATTAAATCCTGTGGCAGATATCAGCATTTACTACAAATTCACTTAATAGTCAATCAATATATTCGGTCTTTAACTTGTAAATACCATTTTCCAAAACAGATTTTCTTACGTGCTCATTACGTGCGTTATAAATGACACGTGCATGATTCTTGAAATAAACTCGGGTACCGTTCTTAATGAGTTGACTAACAGATTGCAGATCTGCTGTTAGGGATGTATATTTGGGATTATTAGTGTAAGTAGTAATGTCAATGTTATCTGAACACAAAAGTCATGCGAGAATGTGAGATCATGCGCTCCAGAATCAATAATCAAACTTCTCTCTGAAAACTTTCCTATTGTTATCGGAAAAATAACTATTTGCAAGTTTATTTTTAAAGTGTCCATTTTGGTTACATATATTTTACAATATTTATTTTTTTTAAAGGTTGAATTTTTGTACTGACTGTACTGACTAACAAACGCACTGTTCTGTATAGAAATACTTTCTGGCTGCATATCCAAGAGTTTTGTTTTTATGGAATTCACCGTGGTTTTTACTCCTGAGTGTCCAATTGTCATTATTATTGGTGAGAAACGTTCAAGCAAGGCACCAATCCATTCGTTCGTCGCCAACCGTACCCGTATCAATTAATTTATGTCTACTTTCTATAATCTGTGTGACATAACCTGTTATGGAATCACAGCTTTCCAAACGAATGGATATGAGACTTCGCAACAAGGTTATTCTCCGGAAGTAACCTGAGTGATCAAAAAATAGTCCTAGGTTTCATTTACAATTCTAAAGTTGAGCCAGCATTTTTTATGTGAACTTATAAGGAAGGCAGTTGAAATATATTTTGTGTTTATTAGTGATAGTTGGTTCAAGCCCTTTTAAACCAAGAACTGCGAAGGATTTGCGAAATGAACGAACCAGAAAGTATTCAAAAAAAGAGACGGTGTTCTCGATTAGAACAGTTTCAACAGAATGAATGTGTGGTTTTTATTTCATATGTAAAAAAGGGCATCGCGCGTGGGCGGCGGTGCATACAACAAAAAACATTCGTTATTCTCAATGTTGGTATGAAAAATTGCGCAATGACAAAGATATGATCGTATGATACAAAAAAATTATGTAAATAGAAGAATACATAATAAATAGAAATAGACAGTAAATGGATTTCGGGTGCGTACGAACAGTAGTGAGGACAATTATTGTTACATGTAACTTTATGTTTGACATTTTAAATAAATATTTATACAATTTTGAACAATTAGAATCCACTTCTTATTCGCGGGTAATATTTACAATCGAACATGTCTTCCAATATAAGCAAGCTTGGAGCATTAAATGCCCTTTCATCGTATTTTTCTCTTTGTAATTTAGTAATAGTTATTATATAACTAGTAGCCATTTTTGTACATTAAAAACAAACCTTATCGACTTATTAATAGGGACCTGGTCCAATAACCTGTAATAAAACCCTGTTTTAACTCACAGACTTCAGCAAAAGTTTATTTGAAAATGGAAGGGAAGGAAAGAGTTACAAATTCATTTGTATACACATTTCGAGAATTGGGTATGTGAATAGATTGATATTGTTAAGTTAGAAACGTATGTGTAGTTAAACATTTGTCATTGCATAGATGGAAGTAATACTTAAATATTTATATAAGTATAATAATTTTTAGAAAGTAGCAGGCACAAGCTACACTATATTTGAGGATTTTTTAATGCTTCTGTTATGTTTTAATTTTCGGCCGATTTCTCCCATATCTGAAGACTTAACAGACATGCGTCCATTGGCTCCACTTTATCCGAGGTGGGAAGTTGCTAGCGTCCATAGAACCCGCCGATGGCGAAAAATCTAGCTGCATTAAAAGATGGGAAAGGAGATTTTAAATCATCAATTTTACCGACGGTGAAAAACGATTAGAGTGAGTGAAAACACCCCCAAAAAGAAATTACACTTAATGATTTGGTAATCATAAGGGAAGAGAACCAACCTACCCTCAAATGAGTGGCGGTTGGGCCGCGTTATCAATGTTTTTCCTGGTTCGCGTCATCGACATTAGAACACAAGACGATGTCATAACGCGACCCATAGTAAAACTTTGTGCATTAAGTCACAATTATCTCAATAATTCTAAATAAGTTTCACTTCTTGCGCTGCTTGGTTATTAAGAAAATTTTGTATGAATTCTTTAAAGTAATGCTCGCTTACTACTAGTTTTATTATATGTATATACATATATATCGGACCGAAGCCTGCCGGGACCAAAACGAAAACCTCGTAATAGAGTCGCAATTGATGCTGAGAATCTGGAAAGATCATTTCTGCAGACTTTCAAACGGCGATGACGGCCAAAATCCCGCTGCTAGATAGAATGTTCCACTTAATTTGGACGATGATAGGCAAGAATTCCGTCCCCCCGACTTAGACGAGGTCAAGATAGCAATATCGAGACTGAAGTCGAACAAAGCTGCTGTAACGAATGGACTGTCCGCAGAACTGTTTAAAGCAGCTGGGGATGACCTGGTTGGGCGCATGCAACAGCTCATCTATAAGATATGGTCGGAGGAAAGCATGCCCGATGAGTGGAATCTCAGCGTCGTCTGTCCGGTCCACAAGAAAGGAGACCCCTTCGATTGCGCCAACTATCGAGGGATAAGTCTCCTTAACATCGCATACAATATCCTTTCTGCCGTACTGTGTGAACGCCTGAAACCATTTGTCAACAAACTGATTGGTCCTTATCAGTGTGGTTTCAGGCCAGGGAAGTCCACCATCGACCAACTCTTCACACTATGGCAGATCCTGGAAAAGACCCAAGAAGTGCAAATCGACACTCACCACCTATTCGTCGATTTTAAGGGCCCATATGACAGTGCGCATAGAGACGAGCTATACAGTGCCATGTCTAGTTTAGACATTCCTACCAAACTCGTCAGATTGTGTAGGATGGCGATGGAGAACTCTCGCTGCTCCGTCAAGGTCGGGAACGAGCTCACCGAGACCTTCAATGTCAAAAAAGGTTTTAGACAAGGCGACGCACTGTCATGTGACTTTTTTAACATCATCCTTGGGAAGATCGTGCGTAACTCACAGGTCAACACCAGAGGCACGATCTTCCAAAAGTCAGCTCAATTGCTAGCTTACGCCGACGACATTGACGTGATTGTACGAACACAGCGAGCCCGCATTGAAGCGGAAGCGGCTAAAATGGGTCTGGTGGTAAATGAGGGCAAAACGAAGTACATGCTGTCATCAAGAAAGGACACACAACATCAGCGTCTCGGACAGAGCGCTACACTAGGCAGCAGAAACTTCTAGGTAGTCAAGGACTTCGTCTACCTCGGCTCCGCGGTAAATAGGGAAATCGACACCAGTACTGAAATCAAACGCAGGATCACTCCAATCTCTCAACTCCACTACCAATCGCTGTTTCTTTACGCTTTAGAGTCAATTGAGTAATAAAACCCTCTCTCGAAAGACTAAGCTTGCTTTATATAACACCTTGATCATCCCAGTCCTACTTTATGGCGCGGAAACTTGGACACTACTAAAAGCGGATGAGGATGCCCTTGGTCTCTTCGAGAGAAAAGTTTTGCGTGCAATTTTTGGTCCTGTTTGCGTTGATGGCATCTGGAGGAGAAGATTCAACCACGAACTGCATGGGCTGTACAGCGGCACGAGCCTAGTCAAGCGTCTACGGATACAACGCTTAGGATGGCTAGGCCATGTAGAGCGTATGGACACCACTGCTCCGGCCCGAAAAGTCTTCGGATCTGAGCCATTAGGACAACGCAACAGAGGACGGCCCAGGATAAGGTGGCGCACACAAGTGGAAAAGGACCTCAACCAACTTGGATTGCGCAACTGGCGGCAGCTGGCGAAAGATCGTGCCGGTTGGAGAGGCATGTTGGTTGAGGCCCAGGTCCACCCCGGACTGTAGCGCCACAAGAAGAAGAAGAAGATATACATATATTGTATGTATATATAGTTTAAATAACTTTCTTATAAATTTTTGTATTGTTAAGCTATTAATACGACTATGCTGGAAGGCAGCCGGAAATATTGCTTAAACGTAGTCCAACATCGAATCCGCGTTTTCCTCTTATTATTTCAATGCTCAGTAGCTAGAGGTACCTTATGACTAAATCTGAAAAAACGGAAACCCATATTTAAAGCTCCCACTTTTGTAGTTTGTCTTCTTTTAAAACTATAAATCAAAGAGGTAACCGTGTTGAAGAAATTAATAAAAGTTGTGGAAGGAGACAGTTGTTTTAATTCTGTTACCAAAAACAACAGCAATAAACCAAACCACGCCGGGTCGTCTTTACCTCAACAATGATTTTGCTACTTGATAACGCTCGGCCCCACGTGTCTGTAGCGGTCAAGAATTACCTGTAAACGCTTAAACGGAAGTTCGGGGACCCGCGTTTCCAGACCTTGCTCCTTCCGACTACAAGTTTGACTGGAAAAATTGCAATCTGTGTTCAATAAAGCTGAATTTCTTCTTACATACGTTTTGGCATTGATTTAATAGGTTAATATTGTCGACGATTATTGTCCACCCGAAAGGACATGATTCTCCAGAATTTTTCAATAGGGTGCAGGTCAGGACTGAGTGCTGACCACTTCATGGATTTGTACTTTTTTTTTAAATAACGACTGTTTCGTCTAATTCGCTTTAGAATCCAATAAATATTTCATCAAAAAAGTCAAAGTAACCAGAGTTCTTCCCGCAGATCAGAAAGCGGTCCACACTTTGAAATTTTTATTCAAGCTTTCTTTTTTTCCTGTACGTTTGTCGCCCCAAGAACCAACTGAAACTAAAACCAATTTTTTCCACTCATCCATCCACATTAAATGCTTGGGCGCAAATCTAAGACGTGCAGAATTATGACGTGGTGTTATAAAAAGAAGCAAATTTCGAGTCAACATTCTTCACAATGCTAAAAACTAATAAAAGCCAAATTTTTCGCGAAATTTTCTAAAAAAGTTATGGAGTAGTTGAGAAAGCCAGAACACGGTATGGAAGTATAATTATTTTCCATTTCCATGGTGTAAATGGTAAGACATAAAAATCAGCTTAAGAACAGAATGGGAGCAGTTCTCTGTTCAGTGGTGTAATTATTTAAGTTAAATTATTCGCTAAGTTCTTTAAGACTATTTGGAATGTAAATGTACAATTATTTCAATGAGGGTATTATTTATGCCTGACTCATACAAGATGAGTGCGATTTGTTATTGTGTTTTGTTTAATAAATGTAATTCTAAAATAGAAACTTTTAGAAGTCTGTTGGTAATCGAAGGGATAAGAGAAACTTTTGAAGGCCTTATTTTGAAGATTCTAAAGTCTGTATAACTGCTTATCTTAGCACGGAATTTAACGAGAGACAGGGAGGTATTTAACAATTTCTTTTTTGAGGACCACGACAAGAAAATAAAGTACGTAATATGTCTGTTGCATTATGGTCAAAGATGTTCAGGTGGTGGGATAAGGAAGAAGCACATTTCATTGAAAACAGGTTGATTGTGACCGTTTGGAATTATCGAGAGCTTTTAGTACGAATAAGGAATATCTATCTGGAACATCGACCACAAAGCTATTGTAATAAAGCGAGCGCGAAACAACTCCATTCTCAGCTAAATTATTGCAGCGCATAACATTTTGTGGGAGCTGTAATTTATTTGCAGATTATGCAATGATGGTGTCAACCTTGAATATCAGCTGTGACAAACTGTTTTGAAAGTCGACGGCCCCTTTGCTTCTTCACTAGGCAAGTAACTAGTCAACAATAATTTAAATACACTACCTTTTTTCATAAATTTTTGATATTACGAAATTACTTATCCTGACTCACATATTCTATGTGTTTAGTGACCATAGGAAACCAATAAAATTCCCGATCCCTCTCACTCTCTGTTTTATCACGTTTCTCTGTTGTTGCAATTTTAGTGTCATGTGTAACGTTTTCAGTGCGTGTTTTAAGAGAAATGTCTATAAATTTAGTAATGTCTTTCGCTAATAGTACCAAACAAGATAAAACGTAGGTGCCCGAAAACATCAACGGCGGTTAACCTTAAAGCTGCTACAGCGAAAGTATTTTATATTTCATGTATTCCAAATTACTAGCCTGCAATTTTGTATATGAAGCTTGAAAAATCGATTGACTTTAATTTCTAATGCGTAAATTTTTTATCGCAGAATTTGTAAGGCATTTCAATTGTTAAATAAAAACCAATTACAAAGCAGATTTACGTGTGTGCCCATTTGAGTTTAAATAAGAGTGTATATCTAAATATAAGTTTTTAACAGGTGCGTTGTGGCTTAGAAAACATTTGTGTTTCTGTTTTACATCTTTAGTTTATATAGAAATCCTTAGTTGTTTCCAGTGCGTTGGACAATAATGGGCTGTAGAATTTTACTTGCTCATCAATCAAATACAACAATTGAAAAGAAATTTATTTCTTTAAAAGAAATCTACAAAAATGATTAGTTGATATATTACCTTCAATGAAGCCTGTATTTTCTTCCTGATTCAAATCGGTAGCTCTTATTCTTAGGTAAATTGTATCGAATTTTTCATAATCAATTTCGTTTTCTAATACGAAGTCATTATTAACGAACAAACATCCGTTAACAACATTAGAATTAATTTCCTCCTTTAGAATTGAAAAGCACCTAAATTAAATTTTATGTATTAGAAATATTTGTATTCTTAATATATACTTATACCCTTCATAGTATGTCCGGTTAACTTCCAGTCCTCCTTTTGTTGCAAACGATTTTTCCCACACAATCGCAAGCGCGATATTTGCATTGGTATCAACATCGCTTACTTGAATTCCAGATGCGACCGATATGTTACCCAAAGAATTTTCAGCTACTTGCACCACAGAATGGGGCTAGATTAAATTTAGGAATTAGTTAAAATAAAGATATATAAACATTTAAGCTTGTACCATATATAAAGTTGGGGTTTCATCATTCACGTCCACAATATTAATGGTCAATTGCGTAAAAGCTGTATGGAGAATATCACTATATGACGTCTTCAAGGTATCTGTTGCCTTCACTTGAAAAATATATGTGTCCTGCTTCTCATAATCGAACACTTTATTATCCGTTAGATATACTGAGCCAGACACATTGATTATTTGCAATCCGTTAATATTTCCGACGATTGAATAACTGTTCATTAAATAAAACCGACAATATTTCTTTTGAGGATATGGGTCTTGTCTATAAATATTACTTTTTTGTGAAGTCATAAGCAAATGAATAATGTAAAACAAGTTATCTTCAAATATAAATCAGATCTTAGGCATTACTATCTATTCATTTTTGCATTTGAATTAAGAACATAATTTTATTGTTAGTTTCAAATTAAATATTAGAAAATAAATTTGAAAGCGTTAAACTTAATTATTTCTCCTTACTACATGACGAAATCGTCACGCGTGTTCGAGCCTTGGTACGCCTTTCGATTTCAAAATATAAAGTTATCTTGATCCTAGTTTTTAACATCTGAATGAATGGGTATATACAATTGAAAATGCATATTAAAAATTAGCCGCTACAGCTAACGAAGGATCTTAACGTGTGATTAATTAACAAAAAACACGTCTCTCGAATTAACAAAAAATAAGGTCTGCGAGCGATGGGTGTTTGTTTTTTATTGTCTTACTTTAGTCTATACAGTCCATTTTAGCCACCTGTAAAGGAGTGCGTATCTTTCATGTAAAGGGTGTCCCAACAAGAACCCAAGATTTAAATTTGGCGCCATTCGAATTGTCATTTGAACAATTATTATTGTTTGTTAGTAGAAGGTACAAGGTTAATAAAAATGGAGCGCTCCACGAATAAACAACGCATTCTAATTGTGAAACAGATCGCAAACTGGGATCAATTTGGGGTTACAATAATGCTCCAATTAATATAATATAATAATTTGCTGAAACCGGGTCTGTAACTGATGTAAAGACAACAACGCGCGTTCGACCAGGTCGATCGACCGAAAATATTGCAGCAGTACATGATGATGTCGCTCAAACTCCATCCACCTCAATTCGACACCGAGTATACAAATTGGTGTTTCCAAATCCACTATGCAGCGAATTTTGACGAAAGATTTGCATCCTCGTCCATACAAAGTTCAGTTGACTCAGGAACTGAAACCAGCTGACCATGCACAGCGAACGGAGTTCGTTAATTGGGTATTCGAGAGACGACATGAAAATGCTGATTTTGCCGATAAAATAATCTTTAGTGTCGAGGCCCATTTCCATCTTGATGGCTTCGTTAATAGGCATAATTTTCGCATTTGGGGCGAGGAAAATCCTCGAATGATTCACGAGAAGCAAATGCATCCTCAACGTGTAGCTGTGTGGTGTGGATTTTGGGCTGGAGGATTCATTGGACCTTTTTTTATAAAACTGAGTCAGGTCAAGCGCAAACAGTTAATGGTGTTCGGTATCGTGAAATGATAACCAATTTTCTCGTGCCTAGAATTGAAGAAATGAATGTGGAGGGAATGTGGTTTCAACAATACGGCGCCACATCTCATACAGCCACAGAAATAATTCAATTGGTGCATCAGTCAATTCCCGGTCGTGTTATTTCGCGTTTTGGAGATCAGAATTAGCCGCCTAGATCGTGCGATTTAACACCATTGGACTTTTTTCTTTCGGGTTTTTTGAAGTCGATGGTTAATGCGAATAAGCTGACTATGACTCAAGCCTTAAAAGAGGAAATTGGTCGCTGCATTTATGCAAAACGGTCATTGAAAATTTTATTAAAAGATCGCGTATGTGCCAGCAAAGCCGCGGCGGTCATCTGGCCGAAGTGTTATTATACACATAAGCTCATCTTATCTACTTTACGATATAATAAAGAATTCACGATTTTTTTTAAATATCTGCAATTTATTTAAAATTTAATTGTTGCGATCTTGTAGGGACACCCTTTATAAGCTTACTGTTTTTATTCTTATATTTCTTTCCTATATTAACCTACCTTACTTGGCAGATTTGGGGTATGCAGGCAGATGAATGTGCACGAAAGGTGTTCCGTATGAAGGAAGTGTAGAATGACTGAGTAAGATTTAAATGTGAAAGGAGTATGCGCCCAGAAGCGTCGCCGCTGTGCTGTTATAAACGAAAGAGTATGACTTTTCACATAAAAACAAAGTAATCGCGTCGAAAAAATCGCTTTACTCATCAGAACAAAATCGACATGAAGTGATAACAGCCGTAAAAAACAGTGCAGAACAGTGAAGTGGACAGTAATATTAAAAGTGTGACATCAGTTTGTTGAATAGTCAAAAAGAAAGAAACTGCACCTAAGTAGAACGAGAACCAAGAAGGACTATTCTCTACCAAAAACAGAAAGTGATCTAGCTGAAATCAGTAAACTGTGTCTGATGTACGCACTGTAAAACATCAGATGTACATGGTAACAGGCCAAACTATAGTATGTTATATACAAGGCAATACATAGCTCTTAAAATATTACGCAACTTATGACGTTTCCCTGGCGACTTTGCAGGAGGACTTTTAAAGCTTATCTTCGCTCTCTAGTACATGTCCAAAAAATCCATACGTAGGTTTCTGGTACTCCCTTTATCGTGCTGGTACCACCCATATCAGATCTCTAGGCTGTCTTTCAAACGCCTTTCTAAAATACATGTGTTAATTCTTCGAGGAATTATGATGTATCTCCATTATGATCCTTTTGCCTTGGATTACATTTGTTGTTGATAAATGTTTGCCATAAACCTACACCGAACATCAGATAATCGCAATATAAGTCATCTAAGACTCATCTTCATAGAACGGTAATAGTTACAGTTATAAGAATCCCCATTTAATCTGAATAAAGAAAAAAGATTACCTCCATTGAATGGGCATTGGATCGTCTCTCATGAGTTTGGAATTGAAAATTAGGAGCCACTTGAACCCGATGTACACTATCTTTTACCAAAACTCAGAGTCTGATTTAACCGCTTTTAGTTTTTTGAGTCGTTGACCGCATTTTCTGGATCATAGTCGGGGACGGCTTTTGGTAAGTATATCCGAGAAAACTGTTAAAAGGGTTCCAATGTACAATGTCAACATTTATGTTATTTTTGCGTCTCTGATCATGCGCACCGGCATTGAACTTTAATGCACTTATTCACACTTTTCTTTCTTTGAGATTATATTTTGAAGGTAGATTTTATAGTTCACGGTTTACCTGGTTCCAATCCGCAGGCGAAAAAGATGTTTCCTCCATCTCCCGATACAGGCCCTCCATACCCATAGCTTGAATTTGGGTGCGCTTCTTTGCTACTGCTGCTGTTAGTAATTAATTTCCGGTATTGTTTGATGAACATAATATTTACATCAGCATGATAAAAACCTATGACTTGCAAATGCTTATGATATCTTCACCCGGAATGTTCCTGACCCCGTGATAACAATTCCCTCCGACCCTGTTCGGTTCATAGTAGAACATTTGGTTTTTGTCTTTACGCCCAAGAAACGTAGGGTAATGCCATTTCTGTATGCATTCATTTCCATCATACCTAAGCTTAAACGAACGTTTTTCGACACGTGCATACTCTTAATTTTGTTTAAGTTTGATATTGCTTTTACGACATCGGTGATTTCGAGTCGTGTCAACCCACGGACTCTCTTGCACACCTGCGGGATATTTTTATGGGAAAACACCACCATCTCGAGTAGATTGGGTTCGGTCTCTTCAAATAATATGGTAATCTTTGTACTTGAGATTGCTTTTCTGGTTCAGCTTGTTTCCCTAGAGAGCGTTCTACCCTTATTAGCGAATTAACATTCACTGCTAGAATATTAAATGTTCTTACCTCGCGTGAACCCATTATATCTGAATACCTTTGTTTGCAGGCAGCTGAGAGAAGAGGAAATCTAATCCAGCGGTCTGCGTATGGAAAAGGTTTCTGCAAGGATGTTACCATCGCTGGTTAGGTGCCCTGAAGTCTCAGCCATCGTTATTTTGAAATTACTTTTAACCAAGCTCGGAACACTCGTCGATCTCCATTGCACTCTTCCAAAAAAAAATTGTTCTTTTATTTTCCCTCGGGATTTAAACCCGGGAAACGTGTCATCCTACACAATCTGACGAGTTTGGTAGGAATGCCAAAACTAGACATGGCACTGTACAAAAGCTACTTTTTACTTTTTGGGTCTTTTCCAGGATCTGTAGTGTGTAGTGTGAAGATTTGGGCGATGGTGGACCTATCAGTTTGGTGACCAACGGTTTCAGGCGTTCACACAGTACGGTAGAGGGGATCTTGTATGCGATGTTAAGGAGACTAATCCCGAAATAGTTGGAGCATTCAATGGAATCCCCTACCTTGTGGACCGGACAGACGAGGCTAAAATTCCACTCATAAGGCATGCCTTCCTCCGACCATATCTTACAGATGAGCTAATGTATGCCAACCAGTTCATCTTCAGTTACTTTAAACAGTTCTGCGGACAGTCTATCCGCTCCAGCAGCTTTGTTCGACTTCGGTCTCGATATTGCTATATTTACCTCGTCTAAGTCGGGGGGACGGAATTCTTGACCTATCTTCGTCCAAATTGAGAGGAACATTCTGCCTAACAGCGGGTTATGGTCCGTCATCGCCGTCCAGAAACTGCAAAATGATCTTACCAGATTCTCAGCACCGATTGCGACTCAACTACTAGTTGTCCGTTTTGGTACGGAAGGCTTTGATCCGAACCCTATATCCACCGGATAACAGTTTCAAATTTCGGTAAAACTTTCGGACTTCATTCGTACTATTTATCACTGAGAGCGGCGTCCCTCGTCATGCCATGAAGTTTCTTAGGTCAATGATTTATGAATGAAAAATTATGTAGGTAATGGACTTCAACATATTAATACTTGTGGTGCTCAGATCGTAACCAACTCAGCACTGTCTTTGAATCGGAAAAGACAAATTGTTAACGGAACGTAATGGAGTGAGCGTGATCCCCGGAGTGCAGCCTAAGGTTCTATACGGGGAATGGAAATATGTTTCAGTGGAGCCACTTTTGTTCTTGCGGCGACGAAAGAACAGTCGATCTGCTTATTCCACCTTCATCTAACATAGGCATATCCATCCCCACTGGCGATGGCACTTACTCCAACTGTGGAAGAAACGATGTACAATGGAGTAATTTTTCTTGCTGTAAGTTTCTTATTACTTCGCCCCAGACAATCGCCATATCTCCTGCATCAATGCTTTGATTTACATTAAGTATTTGGCCAACAGTCTTAAAAAATCGTAGATTTGCATTGGCGTACGTACGCCCTCACTTTATCGCCTGTAAGTTTTGGCAGAATTATGAATCTGGAAACAAGTTTGAATTTGAAGCAATGAACTGAGGTAGTGAATGCAGTTTTTTTTTACCGTTTTGGACTTCAAAATCGAATTCCTTATTCGGAATCCACGCTGTTGGTAAATAAAAGTTATCTCCCTGGCTAGTTTTATCGCCTCTAACTCGCTGTCTACACTGTCAACCAGTTAATCCACGTAGTGGTTTTCACGAATCGACTTCACGGCTCGAGGATAATCACGTTTGTGTTAACGTCCCAAACCTATTTTCTTTGAAGTCAACTTGCGCGCATATCTGTTTACCGCGTTCCTATCTATCATCTGCTGTAAGGCCTCGGTCAACTCCGCATCGCGTTCCAATTTCTTTTTGAGGCATATCAGACGTCTTGTTACCACCTTGTAACTGTTGGGCATCTGAACTATCCACCCCAAGTGAGTGTTTGTTGCGACTAACTCGTCTGTGTTGCCTTGTTTGCATTTAAGTGGTCAGCCGGGTTTTTAATTGTTCAGCCCAATATGTAGATGTGGGGCTGCGTTGATGTAGGCTTCGAAACTTACTGACATGTCGGAAAGTGCGTGAAGTAACCATTTCTTTCCTTGGCGGTTCGTTTTAAATGGAACATTGGTATTCTTTGAATTCGATGAATCTTTCACTCGGCTTGCGGCGATGGCAGATTAAACAAATAATTAGGCACTGTTTCTGTGTACATGGACCAGTTAAGACGAATAAGTGATGGCAGCTTACGTACAAGTTGATGCATTAACATTGAGTTGTTTAAGTACGACGTTAACTCGGAAACTTCCAGTATTACACAGACATTTTCAACTGCATTTGATGATGGTCTTTAGTTTATCCATTGCAGGGGCAGACATATGCTGTACGTCCCCACATACATACATATGTGTGTCGAGAATATCGTCAGAATGTCCGAACCCCATCCCATGAAAGATGTGTGGAACAAAATTGGGGTTATATAGAAGTTTTCGTACAGTCTTATCGACAGACGTTTTACATTCTTCTCATTCGTGAAACCGCATAATAACCACTCCTCAGGATTCCCACTTAATATTCGCAAGTATTGTACAAGAGATTGCCGCGTAGCCAACTGAGCCGGAGTAACAAACATCTTTTGTTCATGTTCCGGATCATATTTTGGTAGTGGAGTAGGAAACTTAAAATAGTATATTTTCAATTTTATTAGTTTAATTTAACCTTAAGTTTTAAATGTCAACGAATTTGTGTACCAAACCCAAAAGTATAACATAATTATCTCCTGAAGATGACGCTATCGAAACGTGGGGACAACACGAACGAAATAAACTTGTTTAATTTGCTCCTTAATGACCAAAACAGCCGACGATGAATTAGTTACTTTAACCACAAAGTATTCCAACTTGGTCATCTTGGTATACGCTTTGGAGATGTTATTCACGAGGTTTCTATAGCAGATCGAAGATGGTTCGCTGCAGGCTGTGATGGGCAAATGCGCAGAGACAAGGTCTGTAAGAATGTTGACGCCAAATAAATTGATGTCACAGTTGGTGTGTTGAATAGCATTATTGTAAGTGAATATTGTTTCCGAGAATATATCTTCGTGATTATCTTTAGAAGTTGCTAATATGATCCGGTAAATTTCCGTGAGAGTGGATTGCAATCGCTCTACGGGTGAATTGCTACTTACTTGTTGAAATTATGTTATGTGTAGATTGTTTGGTACTGTTTGCAGAAATCTTAAAACAACTTTGAGGTGAACTGAGTACCTTGGTCACAAACTAATTTTAAAGGTTGCCGTGAAGCCTTATAAAATATTTTAACGACTTCAGCACGGAGAGGCTGTGTCTGGTTGAAAGTGTGTAGCCAGCAGCGAATTTAGAAAATGAATCAATTATTGTGAGTATGTGTTGGTTTTTGATAGTGTATATATCAACATTATACATGTCCAGGGGCTTTGTCGGTGTTTCGGACTTCATGAACTCAATTTTAAGTGTGTGCCTATCATACTTCAATGTTTGATATTTTTCGGAGTTCTTGATTGTCTGCGTTATTTTATTCTTCATAAGTGAAAAGTAGAATTCCCTTTTAAGGTGAAAAAAGGTTTCTTCAATGCCACAATGGTTATGCTCGGTGTGGTAATCGTTTATCAAGTTGTCTTGTTGATCTGTTTCCCTTATGTCTCTTGGAATTTCCATGCATTATTAAATGCAAACCAAACTTGTTTTTTTGGCGAATTATTTTGAATAGACTAATTGAAAGAAAGATATTGTTTGCAGATGTTTATTGCATTGTCTTCCGTGAAGGATGCATCTCTTAACATTCGACGTTGTTATCTCTTTAAGATCATTTCTTGATTCGTTAGTGCGCCTCTATTTCACTGTTGGAAGATCTTTTGAAGAACTATGACGGATGGAAAGTGCAGTGAAGGCTGTTTTAGTGCATACCGAATTATGGGGGTATATTTCATGGACGATTTCGAAACCCGAGGCATCTGCAAATAATAGAGATGAAGTGGCGGCATAGGAATGTAAAGACGAGAAAGCGTCATCAACAATTTTACTTAGTGTAAAATCATCACAACTTATACATATTAAAAAAGACATTAAAAGGCCGGCAAGGAAGGTAAATTTATTCAAACAACTGCTATCATTAAAGATGATGGAAAATAATTCCACGAATTTTCATTTAAATAATTTCTTTAACATATCCAAAAAATTAATGGAGATAAATATTAAAATGGAAGATGAATTATTAGTTATCATGCTGTTGTCTAGTTTGCTAACTTCATACGTAATTTCACAGTAGCCATCAAATCAAGAGACACACTTCCAACAATAAACGCATTAAAAACGAAGCTTTTAGAAGAGGGAAAACGAAGAGAAAATGGTCTGGAAACAAATGAATCGACTTTTTCGTACGTCATCAAAATAAAGTTTCACACTCTAAGAACAAATCAAAAGGTAAATGCTATAATTGCCAAAAAAGGGGCACTTCGTTTCTAAGTGTCGATCTACGAAAAGTTTCCGAAAAGAAATGTGACGTTGACAAATAACACTTGGGAATGCATTAGATCTAGTAGACAAAGGACCAATTGATTTTTTCTTGGGCATCGAAGTCAGTCGAGATCCAAATACCGGGTCATTGTCTTTATCCCAAGAGCAGTATATAAAAATGTTGTCAAAGTACGGCATGATTTCTACTAGAAAGTGCAATACTCCACTCGATCCAGGCGAAAAATTATAGAAAGGTTCCGATCCCGCATGTTCTAAAGTAGATCTGAAGGAGTACCAGTCGTTATTGGATCCATGATGTATTTGGCGATTTCAACTAGGCTAGCCATAATGCATGCTGTTAGCAAATTGTCTCAATAAAACATTGAACCATACAAGGAACATATTAATACGGCTAAACATGTGTTAAGGTATTTGAATACAACTTCGAACTTTTGTCTATCATTTTAAAAGTCGGAGAAGCTGTTAAAGTTTTTTGTGGACCCTGATTGGGCAGAAAGTTACGAAGACAGGAAATCTTATACTGGCTACGTATTTATGCTGGCATATGGTTCAGTATTTGGGAATCACGAAAACACCCTACTTTAGCACCTATCAGTACGGAAGCGGAGTACATGGTATTAGTGGCTGCAACAAAAAAAGCTGTTTATTTGTGGACGTGACTATTTGAAATCGGTTTCGGTTCTATAGTGGAAGGGCCAACAGAATTGTGAGGTGATAAGAACTTAAAGTTCACAACATTTAATAACAAACCCTGTATATAGGTATTAAATACTACTATATTCCAGAAATATATAATAAGTCTTTAATATCGTTGATACCTGTACCAACAGCAGAAATGAAAGCAGAAATTTTTACAAAAATATGAAACAAATCAAAGCATTTAAATATTATTAAGAGATTGTTATTAATTTGAGTTAACGTTACATTCTTCAGAGATATTGTGTTGAGGGGGCAGTATTGAAGTGAATTATTTGAAGTTAATTATATGAAGGTCCTGTGTATTGAATTGTATCTTACTGGCAACACCCAATACACTACTCTGAATCTCTTTGATTTTTCTCTTTATTGTATCCATATATCATAACTGCATTCTGAACTGTTAAATAAATCAGTTGCTTGAAACTGTGTGTTACATTTGTTCCTAACAAATTCATAAGGTGGGCTCTCGGAAATGGGTATTCCATCGTTCAGGTTTTCCTCAGCTGAATGAATGGTTGTTCCGCTTGTTCTTTGGATTGACACGGCGTCGTTAGCGTTAACTTCTACGTTGCTCGGAAAATTTAACACGAATACTGATGCCCTCAGCAGGATAGGAATACTGCTGCGGGCATCAGCATTTGTGTTGGATTTCAACAAATTCAACGAATGAGGGTGCGTGTGTGACTATTTCATTAAGGGTATATTTATTCAATATTGTTGAAGTTGTGATCGGTTCGCAACTTTCGCTTTTAAGAAAAGTAGTTAATTCGGGGTTAATAAAGATAATATCTATAAAAAACTTAAGACGTCTTCCAAATTTGAGGAAATATTGATATAATGCAGTATATTTTTTGTTTTGCAATTTGTGTTTATTAAATTCATGTTACTTACATGCTAGACAAAGTTACTTAAAGCTAGCTTAATTAGGTGAAATATGTTCTAAGCCTATCTTACTGACCTTATGCAGGTACTCTAAGTTAATCTGATCTTAACTTAATATTAATTTTCCTTTCGGCGTCTGAATTTATTTATTTTTTGATCTAAATCATAAAGTTAACTTACATTATAGACCAAGAAAATTTAAAAAAAAACTTGGCTAAAAGATCTCGGTGTTTTTTTTTTAAGCTAACTTAATCTATCTTAAAATAACTTAACCTAACCTAAGAATATAATGTATGTAAATCTACATTTAACTATGTCCGTGACGTAATACGGACGTATATGCTTCACATATAGTGACTATACGCCGTGGTGCACCTTTGTTTTTAGTTTTGTCTTTTTTTGGCACTACCATGCCCAACTGTTCCCTATCATTGATAAGCCAACGGCGGCGGAGGCCGAATAGGGTGCAACCACCAGTAAAATTGCCGTCCTTTGGCAGACTCTCTCCTGTCTCGAGCAGAGATCGCCCTGCTGAACCGAAGCAGATCCTCGCGGTTGCGTGCGACAGTGTGTTCGTAGTTGAGACGCCGGTCCCCTGTTGGGCGTACGACATGGTAGATAATAGGACATCCTTCTGTATCCTGGATTAGGCCTATCATGTCTAAATAAGGAAACGCTTCAGGAGGGATGAAGCCGTTAAAGCGCACACTCTCGTGGTGCATTTCATTAGGGTAGTAGGCCCCGAAAATCAGACTGTTAGTCGAAGTCATAGCCCGTGCAACATGCCTTCGAATCAGCTTAATAATGAAATTATCTGTTCTAATCATCTTTGCCTCGTTATACAAGACCTCGTTGGGATAGAATTTCTTGTACTGGGATTCAGGTGTTCGATACAACCGGAAGCAGACCCTAAGACACCGCCCTGTCGAACACCCTCATCTCTTCTATTTGGGAAGAACTCACGTTGAACCACACTGGACAACCGTACGCCATGACTGGCCGGATGAGGGCCATGTAGCAGATTACCTTCACTCTGGTATTAATTTGGCTGCTGTAAAACAACCCACTTGCCACCGCAAAGGCCTTTCTGAATTTCGTCAGGGCATCATCTGTTGAAATATAGATACTGATCCAACCAAATGCCAAGATACCTGACAGCTAACGGCCGTCCCTGCGAGTCCAATATGCGAAACTTACGCCCGTTTCTCTTTGTATCCCATGAGGCCTTAGACAGCGGGGTCCTGAAGAGGATGATTTCACACTTCCAGAAATTGACTTGCAACTTCCAGTCATCGCAAAATCGCTGGATTTTCTCGAAGTCACGTTGCAAGAGGATATTTATTACTTCGACCTTCGGACCTGATCTGTACGCAAGAATATCATCGGCGTACGCTATTAAGTGCGGCATAGAACCTATAAGATCGCTAGTGGAAATCGCGAACTGTCAGTCAATCAGACAGGCGCCCGTGGCTTGCTTTTTGCAATTATTCCATTGAATATCGGATACCAGCTTTGACGCGGCATGTATCATGCCTCGCCCTAATTCCGAACTGGTTGTCTGGTAAATTTTCTTTTCCTCGATCCAATTTTTTAGATCGTCTATAACTACCTTCTCATAGATTTTGCTTGTGCACGGAAGAAGACTAATCGACCGGAGATTTGATGGGATAGAAGTGTCCTTGTCCCGTTTAGGGATCGGTTGCACAACAGCAGTTTTCCAATGCGCCGGGTAATAGGCATTACTCAACGCATTGTTAAACAGTGCTACACTGAGTTGAAGATGCTCTGGAGATCTTCCTTGGAAATCAAGATGTTTTCATCTAAGACGACGGCATTATTTGCCATGTGTTCGTCACTGAACCTGGTTAAACCTGGGTTCTCAGATCGCCATTGACTTATCTCCTCTCGGAGATAGAAGTGGTTTAGCAAGGCTCTGTTCTCCAAATCGTGGTTTGGCTTACGAGACTCGTTGACCGTGTACACTTTCTGGAAAACAGCACCGATTGCTTCAACCTTCTCCTTGGGTCCTCAACTACGAAGAAGTTGTCGTTCACTGCCCCATTTGGATTGATGCCAACAGGTGTGAGTATGTTTGCGTTCTCTGTCGTCCTTTCCAGTGTAACAGCCTGAACGTCGTTCTGACCTTTCCTCCGGAATATCTTATTTACTTGCGGGAACATACCCGGGTTGTTGGATCTTACAGCCCGGATTTTGTTGCTCCAGTTCAAGCTTACAGCCATGCTGTAATGAATTTTGATTAACTGTTGGAGGTTTTTGATCTGCGACTTCAATGACCGCACCTCTGCGTTCTGTGGAACTGTAAACCGTCTGTACAAGAGCTTAAGTCTTGTCAGGAGTCTACTTTTGTGCACGTGAAGTAAATCGATGGTAGCGTTTCGATAGACGTCGCCGACATCGGTTTGCGCTACCTTCGGAATGCTCGCGTCCATTGTTCGTCGTATTGCGTCGTTCATTTGTTTGAGGTGCCTGTCAGCCTCTTCGTTCGTCAGGTTTCTGTTTGTGGGGAGATTGATTCCACTCGAACGTAGTTCTCTGGATAAGGCCCTAGTGAAATGTGGGCAGCGAGCCTTATTGTAATCATAAGGGTACGCCGGACACATTCCCCTAGTTTCTCAAGCTCGTTCGGGACTGGATTGCCGCTGCAAGTCCGCAGTGGTCACTGTCGTACTTAACCGCGGTCAAGCAGTTCCTTGTGGTTCTTTCCAAACCCTTGGATAGGAATGCGTGCAGTGCATGCTTCTAGCACCTCGAACGTACGCACTTCACTGCTATATATGAACTTATGACAAAGGTCTTTTTTGATTAAGAGTGCGACCCCCCCCCCCCCCCCTTGAGTGAATTGGGGCTGGTCTCTCCTAATGACATGGTAGTTTTTGTACCTGAGGTTGCGCGTCTTGTTTAGCTTTGTTTCGCTAGCCATCAGCACGTCAGGATTATGTGTCTGCAACAAGTGAGACAAAGTCAGTTTTCGCTCGATCCGAATCAGCGAATTTACATTCTCTGCTAGGATCTTAAAAATTCTAGTTACCAGCAAAGCGCTGATTGTTCGAGGAACTGTTTCTCAAACTGCTTCTGCATAGCAGTCATCTGGCTCTGAAACTGTGCCTGCATAACAAGCATCTGTTCTTTCATTGCCGTCACTGCTAGCATTACAGTCTGGAGACTCACATTGTCCGTTGGTTGACTGGTTACAGGGACCTGAGCACCGTCGGCGCTGTCTGTTGTGCCGGCTTTCTTCCCGACGTCATTTGGGCGAAGGAGATAGCCTGTGTAACAGTGGTAGCTGGAAGACGAGGAGCGGGCCTCGCTGCTACCATTTTTTCATCCCTCTTGGCCTGAATTAATTTCGGTAACTCCTGGGCTTTTGGACATCCCCGATAGTTGGCGGGGTGACCATTGCGCTTGCAGAGCATACACGCGAGTTGTGCCTTATCTTCGACCTTTTCCTTTCCTAAAGAACATTCTCCTAGTCTGTGGCTTTTAGCGCATTTGACGCAGCGAGACTCCATTTTGCAGTTCGCCGCGGCATGCCCAAAGCGCTGACACCTCGCACATTGCAATATGTGGTTGGTTTTTTTTAGCCAGAGAGCCTAAATATCGAATTTTCTTTAGGCTCTTTAGTTTGCTATTTTGGGATACCTGTACCAGGAAAAAAGGAAGATTTCTAAAATGTAGTATTGGTCCATGTTTGTTGACGTCTATGTATCCCGTTGGTTCTGAGAGGCTGGTGCTTTAAAATCCTGAGTGCGTATCCAATAGGGCTAAATCTTGTTGATCGAAATTTACGACACCTGGATCCTCTGGTGCAGGTGCATAACCATCGTTATTGTCATAGTTGTAATAATTATCTGAAGATGCGGTCGTTGTCTGGATGCTGTGAATTTATATTGCGCAGTTCTTCTATTGTCTACCTCGGTTGAAGGTACATTGGTGGAAGGTTAGGTATGAATGGTCTGTTTGTTCTTTGTGAAATCCCTGAGACCATTGTAAGGTGAGGTAGAGTAGAATGATTTAAGTTGACTCCTTTCGATAGGCTCTGGAGGTGGTGGTACTGCGGGTGTGTTATGTGTAAAAGTGTTAGACAAATTGTTATTCTTGATGTTGGGTCTAGGTTGGAAACTTCTTGCGCTATTGGGATTAAATCCATTATTTCTTACATCGATGCCGAAAGTCTGATTGCGTTGGTAAGTATTTTGTATTATGTTTCTTTCGTTTGGTGCAAATTTAGTTCTATATTGTGGAATGTTAATTGTATTGATTGTATGTACTTGGTTAAAGAGTATTTGTATGGTATTAAATCTGGGATAAAGGGAAGTTGGGAATCTCTTAAAATTAGGGTTTGCGTTAAGATCTGATCCAACGCATAACAAGTATGATAGTGCAACAACTAAAGAGTCTGGTTTTATAGTGCGTATACTGTAAACTAAAGGGTGTTTTTTTAGCTACTGTCTTTTTGGCAACACTGGTTTAAGCAGCTGACGCACGTTTCGTTTTAAACATCTTCTGTTTGGTCTATAATTTAACCATGTACTGTCTTACAAACGAACAACACTGGCAAATTATTGAATTTTATTCTCAAAATGCGTTGTCTGTCAAGAAAGTTCATCGCGCGCTCCTTCCATTTTATGGTAAATTCATTTTTGGCTCACTGGGTACGTCAAAAAGCAGAGTTGTCGACTTTGAAGTGAATATCAGCCAGAAGCATTGCAAGATTGGACTAAGCGGATCAGAATTGTAAAAGAATCAGTCAATTAGTACTACAGTCAACGCAGTCACAGTTAATTAACTTATATTTTGAATGCAAGTTAAAGTACTGTAAAAAGTACTTACCTGTAAAATCGTTAGTCAGCAGTTAATACTAAATTTTTAATTTATCAGTCAATAGAAGCAGTTAATTAACTTCAGTACTTTTAACTGGGGGCAGTACTTTTAGTCACTTGAAAGTTAAAAGTACTGGAGAAGGTTTTGGTTTAGTCAGTAAGTCTTTTAACTGCAGTTAATGCTTTTAGTCACTTAAGTTAATCGAAGAAGTGGGAGGAAACTTGGAGCAAGTTGAAACATGCCCGATTGCATATGGGGTGGATCGTATCAATGGGACTTCGGCCAACGCACGCGAGTTACGTCAGCACCGAACACTTCCTCACCAATGGGAAATGCAAACGCTTGCATTTCCCATTCACAAAGTCAAAGTGCAACGATCGAGCATTGCGACATTGACCTTATTATGGCCAAGTACTGTAAACAATAACAGGAAATGCTTAGATAGGCAATGTTCAATGCTCGAGCATATGGGTGTAATAAATTGCTAGTTGGGCAAATGTTCGGTGGACGGAACCTCTTCAATTAAAATACAGAAATAAAGTGACACTCAGAAGAGAAACTTGTTTTATTAAAGTTGAATTTGGTTCCAAAACCAAATTCATATAACTGGCGCAGTCGACGAACTCTTTTCCGAAGAAAAGATTTCCATCCACGAACCCCTTCTCCGCCCGAAAGTAGTTGGTTCAGTGTTAAACAAGAACGAATTATTTTATTCTAAAGAAAAAAATTTCCGTCCACGAACCCCTCCTCCGCCCGAAAATAGTTAGTGCAGTGTTAATCAAAAACAGTGTTATGCTAAAGCATTAACAAAGCAATTCATGAACAGTAGACGCAAAGCATTCGATAAAAATCGAAAAATATTGATTAGTGAAAGTGATAGTGAGAGTGAACTAGCAGTGGATATGGCAACACCGGAGGAAATTGAAAGGCTGGTGCAAACAATTAAGCAACAACAAAATGACATTGTTCAGTTGCAACAACAACTCCAACGGCAACAAGAGCAAATATTTGAGCAACATCAACAAGCTCAACAACAACAACAACATCAAGTTAATACCACACAGATCCCATTATCTGGACTTAAGCTTAGTGCAGAAAGTGTCCTCAGTCAATTTAGACAACTGAGATCATTCAGTGGAAGAGATGATTTTCCATTATCATCGTTTTTAAAGTCCGTAGACGTCACTTCAAGGTTGTGCAATGGCGACACGGATTTGCTGTATTATGGTCATCAAATTGTAATAAACGAGAAGCTACAGGGAGAAGCTGGGAAATGTGCTCGGCAGCTTGGAGGCGATTCACATTGGGATGCCATCGCAGACAGACTTAAGCAGCATTTCCAGCCGCATAAAACGTATTCGGAATTATTTAATTATTGTCGATCAGTCAAGGTTAGTAATTTAAGAGAACTATTTGACGAATTTAGAAATATTAGTTACCAAATAAGTGAAATATGGGAATATGATTGTAGAAAACCAGAAATTTATAGGCCTGACAATGTGGATAGGGACTTAAAGGAAATTTTAATTGAAAAAATGGATGGCAGTATTAGAGCTCATATTGAGGAAACCGCCACCATGGTTGATATTTTTAATAAATATACTAGACTTAGATTGCTGGATGATTTTAGGTATATAGATATTCAGCACAGAAAGGGTAGACCTTCAACATTTCATAGGAATAGGGCACCACCAACATTTCGTTTTCAAAATTTCAACCATAATCAACTTCCTCAAACTAACAACAATATTAACAATAATAGATCTCGTAATTCCAAAATATCGCGAAATACTAACAATAACGCTGTGGAGATGATGTCAATCGGCAACGTAGAAGAAACGATGGAAAATTTTCCAAACGAGCCTCGGGAACAGCACTACCAATAACAAAATTAACTATCGGTAACAATAAGATTAATTGTCTTGTGGATACAGGATCTAGCACGAGCATAATTCGACCCAATATCCTAAGCCAATGCAAGCAAATTACACTGGACAAACCCGAATATTTTTCTACTGTTTCTGGAATTGTAAAAGTTCCAAACAAGATAATAACACCTCTCCCAGTAGAATTTCACACTCCAGGCACTATGACGTGGAGAGTTATGGATCTTGGCGGTAGGGATTATGATGCTATTATTGGCCTAAATATTTTAGATCCATTAAAAGCAACCGTCAACTTGCAGCATCGATATCTTAATATAAATAGCCAAATTTTACCTTTAATCCAAACCAATAATCCATACAAAGTAAATGAAATAGTCACTCTTGAACAAAGAGGAGGTCAAATTCTTGATAATATTATGTTAGACCACATAAATTCAGAAGAAACTGATAAAATAATAAAACTCCTAAAAGATTTCAAAGATGTTTTCTACAAGGATGGTGACCAATTAACTTTTACTCATGAAATTACCCATGAAATCATCACTTGTGTCGTATACATGGATGATATTCTTGTGTTTAGCACGTCTTTGGAAGAACATCTAGTCAATTTAAGAAATATTTTAGGAATATTAAAAAAAGCTGGGCTCAAACTTCAAGTTGACAAATGCAGTTTTCTGCAAAAAGAAACAGAATACTTGGGACATATCCTAACTTCCCAAGGAGTCAAACCAAATCCTGGAAAAATTACGGCTATCCAAAATTTACAGTTACCGAAAACGCAGAAACAGATAAAATCGTTTCTAGGCATAACCGGATTCTATCGAAAATTTATAAAGGATTACGCGAAAATAGCGTTTCCTATAATATAATATTTAAAAAAGGATACCAAAATAAATGTCCATGACCCAAACTACATTGCAGCTTTCGAAAAACTTAAATCTCTCATAACAGATTATCCCATCCTGAAATATCCAAACTTCAACAGACGGTTTAAACTTATAACAGACGCTAGTAATTTTGCCTTAGGGGCTGTTTTAACTCAAGACGGTGACCGTCTTGAGTTATGCCTCCAGAACACTGAACGATCACGAGAGAAATTACTCCACGATCGAAAAAGAATTACTGGCTATCGTTTGGAGCGTTAAGTATTTTAGGCCTTACTTGTTTGGACGTGAATTTGACCTGCAGACAGATCACCAACCTATTAAGTGGTTACAAGCGAAAAATATTGGTCAAAATATTAGCCCAAGATTACAGCGATGGTTGATGCAACTCGGAGAATATGATATTAAAATAGATTATATTAAAGGGAAAGACAACAAAGTAGCCGATTTCCTAAGCAGAATCAATCGGAACAACAACGAAATTAATGTGTGTGAAAACCCTGATAATACAGATTGTGTAGACAATGTAAATTGTAATGAATCATTATTAATATCAACTGTCCATTCTCAAGAAGAGAATAGCAATGACCATATTCCAATATTAGAAACAGTGGTTAATCGGTTTAAAACCCAACTTATAATTACAGAAAAGAAAGTAGTAGAAACTGAAAACATTTTTAACCACAAAAGAATTTTCATTGACAAAAGTGATATACCCGATCATATATCTGATATAGTCCGAAGACATATCACAAAGGGTAAAGTCGGAATTTATTGTGAGTTAAGTGATTCTTTGTACAATATTGTACAGAAAAAACTAATTGAGCTTAAAACTCCTAATATTAAATTTGTAAAATGCGGTTTCTTCGCAAGAGACCTTCAAAATGAGGATGAAGCTCTAAAACAAATATCACTATACCACAAGATGGAATCAGGTCACTCTGGCATTATCGCCAATTACGAAGGTATGAAATCAAAAGTATACTTTCCAAATTTAAAAGTTTTGATTCATAAAGTTGTCAATAACTGCGACATATGTACTGCCGCAAAATATGACAGAAATCCAATAAAGAAAAAACTTAGTATTTCAGAAACCCCTAGCGACATTAATGAAATTATTCATGTAGATGTTTACACCAATAGTAAACACAATTTTATAAACTTTATCGATAAATTTTCGAAACATGCTGTTAGTTTTTATCTCGAAGATAGAAACCATAAAACTTTGGTTGAAAAGTTACGGCAATTTATATCCATAAAAGGAAAAATGAAAAAAATTGTTGGTGATAACGAGTTCAATAGCATTCATATAAAAGAATTCTGTAAGAATGAAGGTATTGAAATTCATTTCGTTAAACCAAATAATCATACCGGCAATGCCGATGCAGAACGACTTAATAACACACTGACGGAAAGAATCAGGTCACTTAACGTAGAAAATAAAATTCCCATTAAAGAACAAATGTATAAAGCTATTGAATATTATAACAATTCTTTTCATTCTACACTTAAAGCAAGGCCCATAGATGTGCAAAACCGTAAAGTCGATATAGAGTTAATAAAAAGAAGAATTGAAAAGAAAAAAATTGATTCCATTAATAAAGCTAACAAAAATAAAGAAGAGTATTGTGAGACTAGGAAAATAGGATTTATAAAAAATTATCTTAACGTTAGGCATAAGGAACAACCAAAATTTCGCAAATATCCGTTAAAAGGAATTTATGAAAATAACATTAAACGAGCATTAAAATTTTCAGAAAATGCTGATATGGATGCTAATTCTAACCATATTCCCTTTTAATAAAGCGGCCCTTGTTATGGAAAGGATTGACACAAACCTTGGATTCGCAGAAATTAAAGTAGATAAAGTTGAAATAGTAAATAAGTTTGACATTGTATTACATATTATAAATCCTCACGACATTTTTGGCATAGCTCTAGATCTTGAACGTAATATAAATAATCTCACCTTTAGTAACAAAATATCTCTAATGCGGCAGGTTTCTTCTATTAAAAATAAGATTACTACACTTCTTCCTCACAGAAGTAAAAGAGGTCTTATTAACATGGTTGGAAACGGTTTAAAATGGTTGTTTGGCACTTTAGATGAAAATGACAGGATTGCAATTGAAGAACAATTAAAGGAAAGAGAAGAAAATAACCATAATACAATAAAAGCAATAAACAAACAAGTTAAAATTAACGACAATTTTAATAATTCCTTCACACTGATAAAAAAAATTTTAGAATCAGACCGAAACAAAGTTATAGAAGAGATTACAGCAATAAGAAACACTGAAAAAAGGATTGTCGAACGGGAACAATTTTTAGAACAGCAAATTCGTATTAACATGTTAAGAGAGCAAATAGATCATATACAGGATAATATTGTTTCGGCTAGACTAGGAACTGTCCATCCAAATATACTAAGTAATGAAGAATTAAGTGAATACAAATTTGATATACATACTTTAAGTAATATAAGAACTGGTATAGCTACATACATAAATGATACAATAGTGATAGCAGTAAAAATCCCTACTGGAATTTTGAATATTGACAAAAAACTAATTGTCCCCATATCGAATTTGAATAACAAACAAATTGATGAAGATTTGGAATATATTGTAAGAATTAATAATGAAACATACAAATTTGAGAACAATGCTAATATATATGAACTAAAATTAAGCAAAAATTGTATAATAAGAAGAAATTGTAAATTAGTTGATAGTCCAGATGAAGAAATAATCGAAATAGATAATAATTTTATAATACTAAATAACATAAAGAACAAACAGTTCAATAGTACTTGCGACGAGAGAAATTTTATGTTATCAGGTAATTACATTATAAATTTTTCAAATTGTTCAGTTAGGTTGGGAAATAAACAATTTAGTAACAATATGTACACAATGAAAGAAAGATTTGTTGTATTTCATATGCAAACTGTCGCTATTACAGAAGGTACTACGTTAAGTTTTGAAAAACTCAAATTCAATAATGAAAAGAATATACAAGAAATTACGGAACTCAAATTTCACAATGTTATAAACTATAGTATAAGTCTTAGCTCCTTGGTTATCATTGTAAGCCTTATTATAATAATACTTTATTTCTTGAGAAAGAACTCATTCACAAAGATTCGGGAGAATCTTAAGACAAGGGAGGGAGGAGTTACGTCAGCACCGAACACTTCCTCACCAATGGGAAATGCAAACGCTTGCATTTCCCATTCACAAAGTCAAAGTGCAACGATCGAGCATTGCGACATTGACCTTATTATGGCCAAGTACTGTAAACAATAACAGGAAATGCTTAGATAGGCAATGTTCAATGCTCGAGCATATGGGTGTAATAAATTGCTAGTTGGGCAAATGTTCGGTGGACGGAACCTCTTCAATTAAAATACAGAAATAAAGTGACACTCAGAAGAGAAACTTGTTTTATTAAAGTTGAATTTGGTTCCAAAACCAAATTCATATAACTCGCGCGGGCCTGTGTGTGTGTGTGTGTGTGTGTGTGTGTGGGTTTGCTTTCCGATGCATGCAAAATTAGATGACTTCCATTCAGCATTGACATCGGTGTTAGGTGTGCATGTACATATGTACTTATGAGCATAGCTTTACACAGTTGATACTGATGCTATTAATTTTAAGGTGCATACATATAGTCTGTCTCTAATGATCGTCGTCGATCAGAGTATACCCAGATGGTTACTGTATAATTTAGATAGTATTTCTCCACAGAATCTCAACATGCTGCAATAATTCAACCGTATGCAAAAACTCAAAAAAGAGGCAGACGGTCTAACTGTAACTTGTTTATGCAATTTTGGCGTAAACAAATTGATTTGCTTCCGCATTAGTTTTCTAAGAACTCGCGTCTGGGTACTACGCTTTAGTGCATATTCTTCGATTAAAATATATTTCTTTGAAAAGTGTAAGTTCTGTCATTATATTATTATATTAATATATGTTTTTATTATTGTATTAATATATACCATTGTCTCGAATTGAATAAGACAACTCTTACTTTTTAAAGGTACATTCGTGTTGATAACAAACATTCGTAGAAAAGAATTGTAAACGTCTGGTGAAGTTTAAAGTGAAGTGTAAAAGTGTTATTTTCGTTTAAGTTGTAGTAATGGATCATTCCAATGAAGCTAGTTCAAGCACTAGCAAAGTGGTAAACAAAGGATCAAAACGTCCTCATTGTTCTGTTGCAAAACCTTTGCAAAAAAGAAGAAGAATCGATTCAACTTCATCGGATGTGGCTACTGTAGAAGCTTCTTTTTCAAATGAGAGTAGCATCTCCAATGTAGAATGTGATGAAAATTTAGAAAAAATGTTCGTTTATGATCAAGCATTTACGATTTTAAAAGAGGTAAGTTTATGACGAGTCCTTAGTCTAGATTAAGTCATAATTAGTCAGTGATAAACAATGTGAATTAAAAGGGAATGGAGTATGAATGCAGGCATATATATAATATTCAATAGGTGTTCTGAGGTTCTGAAGAACACCCTTGATTTGTTGCTATATGTTTGTTCATATATATAAACCTTCATCCACACACTCTTATATACCTACGCACACTCAAACACATGTCTGTATCTAAAAATATGTATTCCTATTTGAGGAAAGTTTGAATGTTTTGCTGTTTAGTTGATCGTTTTCACGTTTATTCCGGCTGTCTAGTATATGTATTTTCATTTAATCTTCGTTTTGCTTCTTAAAGTTGACTGGCTCAGATTTTAATCTGAGGTCAAGAGGTGTATTGGTCCAGTGTGATTCCTGTCAAGCAACACTTAAAGGCTCCAGGACTATTACATCAAACTTTAAGCGGCATGTAAAGGCAAAACACAGAGAAGTTTTTGATAATTTTCAAAAAAGTTTTGAAGGAAAAAACCTCAAATCAACAAGCCTTTCTAAAATTTATATATTTCAAAAACTGGTGGTAGAAGTTATTGCAGAAAATGCTCTACCCATTTCATTCATTGAGAGCAAATCCTTCAAGAAACTTTTACAATTTGCTAATCCGCAATTAAAAGTAATGAGCCGTCCAACTGCAGTGAAAGTAATCGATCAGTTGAACACTTCGATGACACATAAAATCACGGACATAAGCAAAAATGAATATTTTTGCACAACAGCAGATATATGGTCCACCAAACATCGAAGTTTCTTCGGATATACCTGCCACTGGTTGGACGAGTCTTTTAAAAGACAGTAAGTAGCACTGGCATGTAGACGTTTTAATGGAATGCATACATTCGACAGAATCAATGATTTGATTCATGAAATTCATGCCAAATTTAATCTGAACTGTCAAAACGTCGTTGCCACTGTGACTGATAATGGCTCCAATTTCATTAAAGCTTTTAAAGAATTTGGGTTATCGACTTTAGTAGAAAATGATAAAGACATCGATGATGAGATTTCGGAGCTAATGTGCAACAATGAAGTGTTGCAAAACTTGCTTCAAAAGCATGTTAAATGTGCAACACATACATTAAACTTACTCGCTTCATCAGATTTTTCTAAAATCATTCGAGCACATCAGCAAATACACACCAAGCACCAAAGTGTAAGTATCGCTTCCATATTTCAAAGTCATAAATAAAAAACAAAAAGCATTGATTATTTTAAAGATATTGCAAAAATGTTCCAACTTATGGCGCAAAGTCAACAGGCCGAAGAGTTCTGAAGAAATTGTGAATACACTAGGAACACAATTAAAATATCCGTCTGTCACAAGATGGAATTCCTTGTTCGATTCCATTGACGATATTATTAAAAACAAGACGAGGATCAATGAACTCTGCCAAAAGTTGAATGTTCTGACATTTTTGGGTGTAGATTTTGAGTACCTTGAAGAATTTTTAATAATAATGAAACCGATTGCTAACGCACTGGACTTTTTGCAAACAGAAAAAGGAATGCTCTTTGGGTTTCTAATACCAACGCTCGCAACAGTCCGCGTAAAGTTGCGAAAGATTCAGGTCGGCAACTGTTTGAAAATAATTCCAGTTGAAGTAACGTCGCAATTGGAGGATTCTTTGTTAACAAGGTTCCAGCATTATTTTGATTTGTCACCAGAAATAAATGACGCTATAGTTGCATCTGTGCTTTGCCCATCCATAAAGTTAAAATGGATTTCCGCCCTTAACCAGTCCTTTTCGGAGACCAAAAAGTATGAAATTATTTCACTGTTCCGGAAAAAAATAAGAGCTTTCTCCAATCAAAATCAGCCCCTGTTACATTTAAGTCAACCGGAAGATGATTTTTTTGACTTCTCCATTACGGGTGAGGCTTTTGGTTTGTGGTTCAATTTAAAATAGTTTTACTTATTAAATTCACAGATGACTTTGAACACGAATCCTGCACCCGTGGAGTTTAAGACGATGATAATTTGGACATATACCTAGCACAGGAATCAGCGTCATTGGAGTCGCTATGTAAATTCCCCAATTTGCAAAAAGCATTTATAAGGTATAATACACCAGTGTCATCATCAGCGGCAGTAGAGCGCCTCTTTTCAATTGCCAGTTTATTAAACACTCCTAGAAGAAGAGCGCTTTCAGATGACAATTTTGAAAAATTGTTATTATTGAAAGTGAACTCATCGTTATTACAAACAAATAAAATACAATAACAACTTACAGTTAGACCGTCTTCCTTTTTTTGAGTTTTTGCATAGACTATATGTATGCCTAAAATTAATAGCATCAGTATTAACTGTGTAAAGCTATGCTCATAAGTACATATGTACATGCACACCTAACACCGATGTCAATGCTGCATGGAAGTCATCTAATTTTGCATGCATCGGAAAGCAAACACAAACACACACACACACACACACACACAGGCCCGCGCGTGCGTTGGCCTAAGTCCCATTGATACGATCCACCCCATATGCAATCGGGCATGTTTCAACTTGCTCCAAGTTTCCTCCCACTTCTTCGATTAACTTAAGTGACTAAAAGTCATAAACTGCAGTTAAAAGACTTACTGACTAAACCAAAACCTTCTCCAGTACTTTTAACTTTCAAGTGACTAAAAGTACTGCCCCCAGTTAAAAGTAATAATAATAATTGAGTGGCACTACAGCCCATAACGGACCAGGGCCTAGCTTCTACAACAACTACTTGTGTTGTGCATGCTATTGTTCTTCACGAGTAGAAGGGACCTACAGTTTTTTTGCCGACTCCGAACGGCGAGATTTGAGAAGCTTTCCATAGACAATTAATACTCTTTGAGTGTTGTCAGCAACTCGAAAGAGGTGGATCCGTAAAAAAATGCTAGGTGTCCCGTCCGGGAATCGAACCCAGACTTTTCTGCGCCGCAGTCGATGCACTTACCACTGCGCCACGGCGACCAGTTAAAAGTACTGCAGTTAATTAACTGCTTCTATTGACTGATAAGTTAAAAATTTAGTATTAACCGCTGACTAACAATTTTTTAGTTAAGTACTCTTATAAGTTAAACGACTAAAGAAAAGTAGTCTTCTTAGTCAATTAACTACAGTACTAAAAGTACTTAACCTTTTACAACTCTGAAGCGGATGGACCATTTGAGGCGCAGTCAAGGTCAATATTTGCATGAAATAATGTTCAAATATTAAATTATATGGACCGTACCATGCATTTTTCTGAATTTTATGGGTTTTTTTTGAAAAACTTTCCTATAGCTTTAAAAAAAAAACCCTTTAGTGGTTTACGTAAATCTGAGAGAAAACCGTTTAGACACATTTGAGCAAAAAGATCTTTTTTTGCTTTCCTAATGCTCAGCTCGTTTTCCTGAATCAGACCGTTATTATTCAATGTAGCTTGGATCTCTACTACATCAGTGTAGAATTTTTCTACGGTTTTGTTGTTTTGTCTCAAGGTGTGGAGATCCCGGATCAAAGAGGCTTCGTTCCTCTTGTCCGAATAGTGCAGAATCAAATTTTGTTTTATGTCTTCCCATTTTAAGGCTGTACCGTACATATTTAAGACTTCATTGGCCTGTCCTCCTTAGATTGAAATGCATTTTTATTAATTCATTCTAAAATTACTTACATGCTAGACAAAAGTACTTAAAACTAGCTTACCAATACCATCTACTGATCTTAATTCTAACCTACTGACTCTTCACGAGTATTCTAAGCTAATCTAGTATATTTTTCTTTTTGCCTTTCGGCCTCTTATATTTTTAATTCTTAGCTTAAAAACTAACTACACATTTTTTTAAATCCTTCAAGAAACATTTTTCTAAAAACTTGAATTTCAAAATTATCTTTATTTCTTAACCTACTTAAAAGAACTACATCCTAAAACTATACTATCTAAAACTAAACTAAAACTTATAACTATATACAATCCAAACTAACCTAAAACTTAAGTCTACTTATATTAATCTTAACTATGTCCGTAAAACTATACGGACGCGTGCATCAGGGCGTATGTGTTATTTATATGCTTAACATATATATCTAATGCGCCGTGATGCACCTTTTTTTTCATTTTTGTATTTTGTTGTTTTTGTTGTATTTTTTTATATTTTTTTTTTATTTTTTTTTTTATAATTAAATGCTTAAAAACTAACTTAACCTATGTGAGTTGGCCCTGTAGGCTCAACTACCCAGTCTATTTGCTTAAGAAGTTAGCGGCATCGAACGCTGGTTCTGGTGTAACCACCAGTAGAAAAGCCGTTCTTTGGCAGAAACTGCTCTGTCGCGGGCAGAAATCGTTCTACTGAACCGTAGGAGTTCCTCGTGGCTGCGAGCGACGTCCGGCTCATATTGGAGTTGCTTCTCGACTGTTCGGCGTGCGACGTGGAAGATGATAGGGCAGCCTTCCAGATCTTGTATCAGGCCTTTAGCGTCCAAATAGAGGAAAGCTTCAGGCGGAATGAAGCCGTTAAGACGTACCCGTTCATGGTACATTTCATTCGGGTAGTACGCCCCAAAGATCAGACTGTTGGTTGAAGCCATGCCTCGAGCAGTGTGACTTCGTATCAACTTGATAATAAAATTATCTATCCTTATAAGGTTTGCCTCGTTGTACAGAACCTCGTTGGGGTAGAATTTCTTGTACTGGGATTCTGGTGTTCGATATAAACGCAGACTGGCCCGAAGACACTGCCTCTCGAACACCCTCATCTTTTCCACCTGGGAAGGACTCACGTTGAACCACACAGGACAACCATACACCATAATTGGCCGGATGAGGGCCATGTAGCAGATGACCTTCACTCTGGTGTCAAGTTGACTGCTGTAAAACAGCCCTCTTGCCATAGCGAAGGCCTTCTTAGCCTTGGTCAGAGCTGTATCTATGTGGATACCACCATACAGATACTGGTCCAACCAGATGCCTAGATATCTGACTACACTTTTTACAGTTAATGGTCGTCCTTGGGGATCCACTATGCCGAACTTGCGCCAGTTCATTTTCGTGTCCCTTGAGGCCCTGGACAGCGGGGTTCTAAAAGGATAGTTTCACACTTCTGGTAGTTGATTTTCAACTTCCAGTCGTCGCAAAATCGTTGAATTGTATCGAAGTCGCGTTGCAACAAGACATTTATTACTTCTACCTTCGGCCCTGATCTGTACGCGATTAGATCATCGGCAGACGCTATGATGTTAGGCATAGAACCTATGAGATCGCTAGTGAATATACTGAACAAAATCGGCGAACCAACAGCCTCTTGTTGCAGCCCATTTTTTGTATGGAACACTCAACAAACTTCCTACCTGTTACCATGTCATAGATCATATATAGCAATGTTTTATTGATGCCGAGCCTGACCAACTTAAGGAAGAGACCTTCTAACCATACGGTGTCGAACGCCTTCTCTATGTCGATCAGGCAGGCGCCTGTACACTGGGTCTTGTTTCTATTCCACTGTATGTCGGAAACCAATTTAGACTCGGCATGAATTGTGTCGTGCCCCGTCCTGAAGCCAAATTGATTTTCCGGTATTATCTGTTTTACCTCAACCCAATCTTTCAGAGCTTTAATGACTATCTTCTCGAATACCTTGCTTATGCAAGGAAGAAGACTTATAGACCGGAGATTTGTCGGGATGGAAGTATCTTTGTCCCGTTTTGGACTTGGCTGTACCACAGCTGTTTTCCAATGCTTCGGGTAATATGCATTACTCAACGCGTTGTTAAACAGGATTGTGTATACATCCACCGCCTCAGAGGGTAGATGGCGCAGAACAATATT
Source organism: Eristalinus sepulchralis (assembly GCA_944738645.1). Classification (NCBI taxonomy): domain Eukaryota; kingdom Metazoa; phylum Arthropoda; class Insecta; order Diptera; family Syrphidae; genus Eristalinus; species Eristalinus sepulchralis. The sequence goes on along the minus strand of OX122882.1, from coordinate 62,537,021 downwards.
TGGTATCCCATCGATTCCCACTTACTTCTTATTCTTCAGTGAGTTGAAGATACCTTGGAGTTCATCTTTCGAAATAAGGATGGAGTTGTTTCCATCGTCGGCGACGGCATTATTTGCCAGAAGATCGTCACTGAATCTGGTAAAACCAGGATTCTCGGATCGCCATTGACTTATTTCGTTTCGAAGATAGAAATGGTTCAGCAAGGCTCTGTTCTCCAAACCGTGGTTCGGACTACGAGTCTCGTTGACCGTGTAGATTTTCTGGAAAACAGCACCAGTTGCATTAACCTTCTCCTGGGGATCTTCCACTACGAAGAAGTCGTTGTCAAGCACTGCCCCATCTGGATCGATGCCAACTGACGTAAGTAAGTTCGCGTTGTATGTTGTTCTGTCAAGTCGAACGCACTGAATGTCATTATGATCTCTCCTCCGGAAGATTTTATTTACTTGCGGGAACATGCTCGGGTTGTTAGATCTTACAGCCCGAATCTTATTGCCCCAATGCAAGCTTACAGCTAGACTGTAATTTTGTCGTATTAACTGTTGGAGTACATTGATATGTGACTTTAGAGAGCGAATCTCTGTACTCTGTGGATGTGTAAACCGCCTGTACAAGATTTTTAGCCTTGACAGGAGTCTACTTTTTTGCACGTGAAGTGCGTCGATTTCAGAGTTCCGATAGATGTCTCCATAGTCTGTTTGTGACACCTTCGGAACCGTCCTGTCCATTGTACGTTTAATAACCTCGTCCATTTGTGTGAGGTACCTGTCAACCTCTTCGTTCGTAAGGTTTCTGTTTCTAGGAGGATTGATCACATTCGAACTTATTTATCTGGATAAGGCTCTAGAAAAACGTGGCCAGCGCACCTTATTATAATTATAAGGATGCGTGTGGACATATTCCTCTAGTTCCTCCAGCTCGTTCGGAAGCTGTATTACCGCGGCGAGACCACAGTGATCACTGTCATACTCGACCGTAGTTAAACAGTTCCTCGTGCGTCGCTCCACGTTAAGTATCGTCAGTCGTCTGTCGATTAGCATCACATCCAGATAAGACCCGCTTCTAGGAAAGGCTGGTCTATCGGTTGCAAGCAAGTCTAACCTGAACTCGATATTGTTCTGTTCCATCCACTCTAAGAGGGCGTTTCCTCTCTTATTTGGAACATTATTACCCCATTCACCGTGTTTGGCGTTCAAATCTCCGGCTAGAATATAGAAATTTTCCTCCGAGTTCAAGCGCAGGCTAGTGAAGAGAGCCTCAAGCTCCGAAAGAAAGTTAGGGTTTTGAGGCTCTGATGCATAAGCAGCGATCACAAACAGCTTCTTTCCACCTTGGAGAGAGATGCGTGCGATGGATGCTTCTAGCACACTAAATCTACGTACCACATTGCTATAAATGACCTTATGAAGAATGGTCTTTTTAATCAAGAGAGCGACCCCGCCACCTCGAGTGGATTGGGGTCGGTCTCTTCTGATCATGTGGTAATTTTTGTACCTGAGAATGCGCGTCTGGCTTAGCTTAGTTTCGCTAGCCATCAGCACGTCAGGATTGTGAGTTTGCAACAGATTAGAGAGCGTTAATTTTCGCTCGATCCTTATCAGCGAATTTACATTTACTGCTAGGATCTTAAGGGTTCTTACCCCGCGTGAGCCCATTATATCTGCGCGCGTTGATTCCCAGGCAGCTGAGAGAAGAGGAAATCTACTCTAGCCGTCTGAGTAAGGAAACTGGTCTGTAGTTCGACCATCTGTTTCTGCAAGGGCTCTGCTTGAGGTTGTCTGGCCATTGGAGCCGGGGCAACCTTCGGCACTGTCCGTTGTGCCGGTTCTCTGCCTGACACCATTTGGGCGTAGGAGATGGCCGGCGTAACAGTGGTAGCTGCAGCTCGGGCAATTGGCCTGGCTTCTACCTTCTTGTTTATCCTTGCATCTTTTACTCTCTGCCGGAGTTCTTTTATTCGTGGACACCCCAAATAGGTTGCAAGGTGTCCATTTCCTCCGCAGAGTACACATTTGAGGAGCGCCTTATCCTCGACTTCATCCGTACCCAAAGGGCATTCTCCTTTGCTGTGGCTGAATGTGCAACGTGCGCAGCGGAACTCCATATTGCAATTCTCCGCGACGTGCCCCAGCCTTCTGCACTTCGCACATTGAAGTAGGTGATCAGATTTGTTTAGTTTTTCCCACCTTACGCTCAGACCGCCTACGAAACGAATTTTTCGTAGGCTGTCGAATTTGGAGCCGTGGGTTACCTGCACTAAGAAGAAAGGAAGTGCCTTCTTCTTCTTTTTCGCAGCCGCAGTGATAAAAGGCTTAACCCCTATAAACTGGACCTCGTCGTTTCCAGCTTGGCGCAGCTTGTCGAGGAGGACCATCGGGTCGGCAGGTGGATTTATACCTTGGAGGAGCAAGGTATGTGGCCTTTCGCCTCTGAGGGTATAGGTGTAAAAATCAGCGTTCGATGCCGCTAACCTTTCTTTAAGGTTTTTGAACCCGTCCATTGTTAAGCAATGGACGGTATGGCTTAAGGGTGACTTATATTTTATATAGAATTTATTTTTATATAAGGCCAACTCACATAGTTTTTGTAGCTGTTCTGTCTCCACCCCAAATACATTGATGGGTGGACATCATATCTTCTGCTTCTGCTGCTCCTGTTGTGACTGCTTCTGCTGCTGTTGTTGCTGCAGCTTTTCCTTTTTCTGTTGTTTGTGTTGTTGTTGTTGCTGTTGTTGCTGCTGGGCTGTTTTCGACGTCGTAGACTGTGTCTATTTTGGTTGCTTCGTTCGTTGCTTTTGTGCTTGTTGCAACCTTTGCGCTGCCATCGATGTTGAAGGCCGCTCCTCCTCAGCTAGCGACAATTTCGGCTTTTGCTTCTGCTGCAGGTGTTTTTGTTTCAGCTCCTGGAGCTCTCGCTGTTGCTCTTTTATTTTTGCCTCTTTTTCGGCAGCTTTTGTCTTAATTGATTGATCATAGAGAAGTTTTATGTAGGCGTCGAGTTTCGCCCTCTCTTTATCGAGCTTCTGAAGTTTTTTCTCCTACTCCTTGATTTTCTCAGCCTCGTCATCGGCATCTGAAGTGGCAAGTACTTGGAAGGAGTTATCGCTCCCCTTGTACGAATAGCGACATTCGTTGCCCTCCGATTCACATTGGAGGGCTTCTAAAGCCATAACTACGGCTGCTTTTGTTGTTGCATTTCCTGATGCATTTCTATTAGGCATTGTTTTTGCCTTTCTAGCAATTACTGCTTCTTCGTCAGTTGTCGCTGTTGTTGCCGTCCGTTGCTTGACCAAACTTGGCTGCGGTTGCCCCCTTCTTCTTCTCTTCACCGCTTCGCTATTCCGGCGGCTAGTTGGACTAGCCACGCGAATGCTACCATCGCTCGTTTGGTGACCTGATGCCTCAGCCACCGGTGTTCTGAAATCACCCGATTTGCTGAGCTCGGGCCGCTCATCGCTCTCCATGATCACTTTGCTCACTCACAGTTTGTGTCTTTATTTTATTTATTTTAAGGAAATTAAAGATTTTGTTTACACTTTATAGCACACTATTGTTGTTGTGAAGCCGAAACACGTCTGTATCACTAGGAGGTCTGCGTCCTCCTTTTTTATTTCGAATTGACCTAAGGATTATTTGACCATATGGGGTGCAGGCAAGACCTCTTACAAATAAAAGTATTTCTTCTACATTTGTAATGACTTCATATAGCAACCTCGGGTTGCCATTGAATCTCGGCAATGCATACGGAATTCAGAGGGAATCAAAGATGTCTCTTATATTAGGTTGAGGGATTCCGATTTCTTGTGGTTGGTTGAGTTCTTGATTCATGTTTACGGGCTGTAAATAATTAATGTGAAACGAGCAACACGGTTCTTCAGAAGGAAGTGTTCCCGGTATAGAACTCAAGCTGCTAAATAGGCCTTAAAACTTTGGGTACCGGATGGAAGAATGTTTCTCGGAACTTTTCTTACGATTATCCATAGAGTTATAGCTTTAATTTTTTTTCATCATTACTTCTCTTAGTTATTGTTACAATTTTCAATGGATTCGGCACTTTAAATTTGTACAAACACTGGTTACATATGGTATTTTGTTTCTTGGTTACAACTTTTCTAATAATTTCTGTGCTATTTACTTGACAAAAGAAATAAACTTAAATTACTTACATTAGCCTCAAAGAAGAACAGTTCTCATTGGTGTTGTTCCAGCGATGATCCTTCGATGAATTTCGATCTTATTCTTAGTTGATTGATTTGTTCTATGAGTTGAGTCTTTAAGTTCGATGAGCACGCACAATTTGTTCATTTTTAAAAACTTTAATCTCGGATTCATTACTTGATTATTCTTCTATGTTCTTCCGGTTTTTCGAGATTGAGATCCCACGGTAACGAATGCGTCCGAATCGATATTCTTTCGATTTTTTATCGATTTTCCTTCGATATATCTTGCAGTACGCGTTCTAGTAATCGTTAAACTAGTACAGTGAGCCGTTAATATTTTCTTTTCGCGAACTAATTAAAACGTGTTACCGAAACCGGGGATACCGATTGCGCCAATTACAAGTCGTGTTCACCGTGAGTTTAAAAAAATATGAACTTTATTTCACGTCCTTAAAGAACAGACTGAATTGATACAATATTTTCATTTGAAATCAAATCTAACTTTTGCCGAGGTGATTTCATGACTTTGCGTTTCGGAAATTGGGTAGACCGTGATACATCACTTTCATTAATTCACCTTTGCAATTATAATGTTTGCACTTATTCTTAAGAGGTCGGTTGCACTGGATGGCTTGTGGACTGTTGTTGTTGTTGTACTGGCATTGATAGCACGGGATGGCTCGTGCACTGTTGTTGTTGCTGTGCAGAGGTTGGCATGGAAACTCACGCCACCATGGCGTCAGATGAGTCAGGACCATTCTTTATGTTTTTGGTGAAATTTCGGTGGATGCTTGATCGAGGTCCTGGGAGAAGAACTTTAAGTTAACATTTTAAAAAATTAAACAAACGGCTAGTTGGCACAACTTCCTAGGCGATTCCAAGTTTTACGCCTTCTTCAAGTTTTTATGAGAGATGATAATACTAAATATTTTATTTAACGCACAAAACAAAGAAAAAAAATAAAAAAAAGGACGAGAATTCCCAATTTAGTTATGACGTAAAACTAGTAGGTAAAATGTTTGAATCTTTTCCCTTTCGTCCACATAGTTCCACCGTCAAATTCTCTCAATATGGCCGCCGTCTGTTACATCGTTGAATGAGAAGAAATTGTTTACATCGGTATTATTAATTTTCGATAAAAAAAGAGTTTAGTTTTTATAATGCGTTGTGCAGTATTTGGGCATTCTGGGAACAACAATAACGATAAAAATAAAACTGGGAATGAAGACATATCATACCATTCATTCCCAAAACAAAGCAAAATGTGTAAGTAGTGGGTTTTTTTGTGTCGTCGCAAAGATAACTTTAACGTAAAAACAGCGCGAATTTGTTCGAAACATTTTAAAGAAGTGATCTTGTGTTAATAAACCCATTGTATGAACAGTATGGTAAGATGACGGAAGTAATGGACAAAATGAGAGTAAAAGAAAAAAGAACTATGATGCCCTTCCAAAAAGGTACCATTTAATTAAGAAAATAGTTTGTCTTATAATATCAAATCGCATTTAGGTGTCATCATGACGAATAATTTCTTAAGACATTTGTATGCTGATCTCAAAAATGAGTACAATATTTCGTACATACTAACATACAGGTTGAATCACGATTTGTTGGAAAACTTTTTTGGAACTATAAGATCCGAAGGTGGCCTATATGATCATCCAGACAGGTTGGAAATTTATATCTTCCAAAGGAAATACTTCAGTTGATGACACACCCGATTTAGATGGTACGAGTTATTTGACTGGCAGCCGTCTTAAGGAACTGAATCCGGAATTTGCAGCAACTGAAGAGCAGCCGGATGAACTGGAGTCGTTACAGTACGACGGACTGGAGCATTTGGCCGGCTACATTTGCCACAGATTAAGGAACCATGACTCAGAAGTCGAAGATGGGCAGCAAGAATCTTAATTTACTTGGACAAATCAGCTAACGGAGGGATTTCTTCAAGAGCCTACCAGGGATATGATGGCAAACATGGAGAGGATGGAGGCAGTATTCAAACAATTTAACAAAGACGAGATAGTTTACTGTAGAAATTATTTAAAGAAATTAATTCATTTATCTAAAGACATTCCGTCCGAAAAAATTGTGAAACAAATTTTCTTTCGGCCAAGAATGTATTTTCAATAATGTACGCGAGAACTCTTCAATAAGAAAGAAAAGAAAACTAGTAAAAACCATTTTTTAAAACAATGGACAAAAGCACTTTTATTTACTTTAATGTATTCCAAACAACAAACAACTTTTTCATAAATAAATGTCACATCAAAATTTTTCAGGCAAAAGAAATCGTATTTTTATTTCATGTACATGTACAAGACGCATGTCAGATACACTGACACTAAATCACAATTAATTATTATTGACTACAAATAAGGAAAAAATCCATAACGAATCCAAACTAATTGAAATCACAAACCAAAATCCAATGTGAACAAAAATGTATGTCACTTCGGTCAGCCATCTTGTTTATTTTTTTTTGTTTTTTTTTTGTGTGGACACATGCGCAAGATACTACCTTCTTTTCTGTATTGTGCTCTGCGGGTGCTCTAAGCTAATATACGAGGGCTGTCTGATAAATAACCGACCTAACCATGATGCACGCGACTTTTTCAAATTTTTTTTTTTTTCATCTACAGTTATCAATCGGCGCTAAAACTCGGTCTTATTGCCTCTAAACTGAGCCAACAGAGCGCTGGAAATGTTCATGCGCACACGTTTGTGGTCTAGCGTAAGCAAACGCGGCACCCAACGCGGGGACAGCTTTCTCATGCCCAAATCTTGGTTTAATATATGGCAAACACATTCTTTTGACATCTTCATAATCTCAGCTATTTCTCTAACTTTAATCCGGCGGTCGTCTAGTACCAATTGATGAACTTTAGCGATGTTATCGTTAGTGGTTACAGTTTTTGGACGCCCAGGACGTTCATCATCTTCCAAGCTCCTGCGACCACGTTTAAATTCAGCTGCCCAAAATTTTACGGTGGTAAACGATGGTGCAGAGTCACCATACACAGAGTCCAACTCATCTTTGATTTGTGAAGGCGTATTGCCTTTCAGAAATAAAAATTTAATTACAGCTCGATATTAAATTTTTTCCATTTTGGGGGAATCACCGAAATATACTCACAAAAACGACTGTCAACAGATAATGGTGCATGATAAATTTCTGAAATTTTGGCGAGTAGCTATTATAATATGCACAATTTGAAGTAGAAACTTTTTTTTCACTTGTGCCGCTAGCTTCACGTTGAGGTCGGTTATTTATCAGACAGCCTTCGTAATTTTGGATAATTAGATAAGTGACGTTTTGTGATTATTTAGAAATATGCGTTTTTCTAAATGCTAATCTTAATGCAATTTTTAACCATAAACTAACTATATAACTTCTTTAAATGACTACTGTTACTGTTCAAGAATTTTAGATCATACCCACCATAATTTATGTACTTGACAATCTTTTATTATAGTAAGAAATTGTATTATTTTTGGATTTTTCAAACGTATCCTATAAAACGTTGATTAATGAAAAGAAATTTCAGTGTCGTTGTAGAGAATAGGCATCTTTGAAATTTATATATAAAATCAAAAACAGACGAGGAATTAAGTGAGTTGTCGTACTCCCTTTATGAATAATATTTCATTATAAAATATAATATAGAAAGCGATGACTTAATTGAAACAATTAAAATTTTTAAACTTAATAATTAAAGGTATCTTGAAGGATTAGAAAAATTACACAAAAATAAGAATCAAACCGAAACCAAAACACAATATTTATTACAAAAATATTGAAAACGAATATAAAGTTATTCTGTCAGAAGATTATAGTATACGAGATTAACGAGATGTACATTAAAACTTATGTCATAAAGGAATCAACGAAATGCAAAAGAAAACACGCCAACTTTATACTTTATTTTGATTAATGTCTCAAATATTGCCAGCAACAAAACGTTTTGAAATTACGACTTAACCAGACTTTGGTGTATATAATTAGATGTAAGATTAATGCAACTTAATGAAGGTAGCTTGGATGACAATTGCGCGAGAGTGTGAACAAAAATATAATGAGACAGACTGAATTGTTTGAAGGTCACAATGTTGCCAACTGAGCTAAAAGAAGATTTTTTTAAGCAAAAATGGATTGAGGACATAAAGATTACTTTTGAGAACTCTAAGATATCACACATATAAGGTTGTCAAATATCTCCCTTCCTTTTTTGCTCTTCATTCAATGCTTCATAAAAAGATTTGTAGTTCAAATATGCGCCGATTTGTTCGATAATCTGTTTTCATCTAGACGGCAAGTTCATAATACCCTTCCTCGAAGAAGCCCCCCTCCTTATTTGCGAAGAACTCGGACAGCCACTTTCCACAAGCCTCTTTTGAGTTTAACTTCACACCACCAAGGGCGTTCGCCATGGACAGGAACAGGTGGTAATCACTTAGCGCTATGTCCGGGTGGATGCGATAAAACCTCCCATCCAAGCTCCCGTAGCTTCTGATGAGTCATCAACGAAGTGTGTGGTCTGGCGTTGTCCTGGTGGAACACTACACCCTTCCCGTTGGCCAATTCTGGACGCTTCTGGTCGATCGCCTGCTTTAAGCGGTCCAGTTGTTCACAGTATATGGTAGAATTAAGCGTCTGACCAAATGGGAGCAGCTCATAGTGCCAGTCACCACCTGCTTCTAAAATGGATCGAGTTCGTTCCATTTCAGCAGCATATGTATTGAACTCCATGTTTACACGTCTATAAATGTTGAACGCAATATCTAAACTAATCATGCATAGTCGTTTTGGAGGTTATGTCAAGGCGTTTCAAATGATGTATAATATTGCGAGATACGAGCTCTGTAGGGCTTTGTACATATCCGGAAAATTTAAAAGACAAAAAGGCGGATATTTTACAACTTTATATGTAACGAACAATCTCATCATAAGAACCGTAATAATTTTACTGCCAACGTGGGGGTAGGGTTTTTGTTAAAAAGGATAAGTTTGATGAATTATAAATTGGGCCATATGAAATTGCAGAAAAATATAAAAGTCAATTTAGAGAGTGAATACTCGTCATAAGATATCGGAATTAGATATATTAAATATATCAAAGTTAATACCTATCTCGATGTTAAACGAGATCGCAAACTAAACAAATATGATTTTTTTTCGTTTTTCTTGTAATAAAGTATAACTTCCTCAATGGACTACTGTCTCTACTCAGGTGTTTTAAATCGCTCACACCAAGGAAAAAATACACTTTCTTTTTTGCTTTATTAAATAGTTCGTTCTGAAAATTAATTGGAAATAGTTGACGTAAGGCAGGTATAGTTTTGTAAGTAAATTGTTATGCTACGAGTATTAAAAATATATAATAATAATAACAAAATATTTGGTCTTATCATAAATCTGATTTATTTATTATTATCACAGAGAATCTGTGGGTACCACAATGTGCACCGGTACCTCCTTTCTATCTCTTCCTCTCTATCTTCGGTCTGGGCTGTGACTTAATTCCGGTCACTTAAGGCTACTAAATAAACCCTTTAGCGCGCGCCAATTATAAAAACAAATACTAGTGAGTATTCTTATAATTTTCAACAACTTAGTAAATTTGCGGGTGACACTTTAAAGCCTATTTATTTTTTGTCCACATTTAAATCTTACATTTCAGAATATCAGAATTATGTCTACAAAGCAAACAAACTTTTATTATACGAGTATTTTAGAAAACTGAAAAGCAAATCTTTAAATGGTTTTTGTTGTATTTATTTTTTTGGTCGTCATTGTATGTTTTAGGATTACATCAAATTAATAAGATTTTTAAGTTAATGACATTAATTTAACCAATTTATAAATTATATACGTCACATATATTACCATGTTCTGATGGTTTCCGAACCAGTCGAATATTTAAAAAGTTTTAGCAATTTAAATATATATGTACATATAAAAATATATAACACTTATGCTGGCTGCGAATTCGAGTGGTGTGTGTCGTGTGCGGTTCTTTGTTCTCTGTAATATGTGTTCTGTTGGGTCGTTGTAACTAATTTGTCGACGCGTGTATGTGTATTTATCTACTTTCGTTGTTCATTTTGTACTCTGTCGTCGATCAGGCGATCGTGAACCGTTTGTCCTGTTACAGTGGTTTGTATGTTCTGCGTTATATTTGTAGTGTATCGTCGGTTGGTCTGGCTCCAAATCCCACATTCGGCTATCCTGACGGTTCCACCTCTTCATGTTCTCAGCAATCTTTTTCGTTCTATTTGGACCTTCGTGTTCACCAACTTTGACGACCTGCTGTTGTTAAATTTTTAAGTTATCTTGTACGGCCTCTAAGACTTCGGTCTTAGCTTCATGCTTGTGCCGAACTGAGTGCGCTTAATGGCGACTAACTCATTCAGTTCGTATACATTTTCTTCCATCCGGTTCCTGTCGAACGACCTCTTGTTCTCTTGCTGAATACTGGCGATGTTCTTTCTGACTTCCTCCCTAACGGTCTCTCGGTCTGCTTCCACTTCTTCGATAGCGGTACCGTCCAACAGTTCTCGAAGTTCTGCGTGGTCTGGAATGCGCATCTCTAAACCAGTAAGTATCTGGAATGGGCTGAATTTCGTGCTTCTAGATGGTGAGCTGTTGAGTATCTGCTGCACACGATCGATGTGTTCAAACCAGTCCTTTGCGCTGCCCATACACGCTTTCGCCAGCATCGGCACAATAATTCTTCGGATTCTCTCCACCTGACCATTACCTCGCGGAACACCTGTCGCGACAAGTAGACGCTGAATGTTCTTCCAGCATTCCTCGAACGGGGTTAAAGTAGAAGCCGTTCCTCTGTCCGATATCAAACGTCGGGGGTTACCGAAAATCGAAGCCTGCTTCATCAATCGATCCAACACCTCCTCTGTTCCCGTACTCTCGATATGATTATACAACTTACGAGTCTGCTCCATTGGTCCCCCGTGGTCTTTGTGGTATGTGCCTAGTGGTTTATCTTCCTTGTCTATAGGCCTCAAAAAACCCTCCTTCTTACCGGCTTTGAATTCAGTGAAGATGCACTTGATATAGCGCCTAACAACTCCTGTTACCTTTCGGGTTAAGTCCGGGATAAAGAACGTTTATTCCACCAAGTCTTGAGTCTTCGTAATGGAAAAATTATCTCCTTTTTCATAGCAGTCGGTATGACCACCAGCTCGTTCACAGCATCCTTACACAAAATTCCGGACTTCATGAAAAAGTCTTCATAACTATCTTTTTCCAGAATCTTTGTACTGCCTTTATCCATTCGTTCCTTAACTGCTCCTCCCTTATCCGATGAATCCAAGATGAGACATGAAACTTTGCTGAGAGCGTCGACATGTTTCATCTATGTACCGGAGCGGTGTTCGATTTCGTATTAAAACTCTTGCAGAAACATTGCCCACCGAGCCACCCTTAATGGAACGTCCTTCCTTTTCATAGTCATCGCGAACGCATTGCAGTCAGTGACGATTTTAAACTTGATACCCAAGACGTTTACTCTCCATTTCTTCAATGCTTCGCTCATTGCCAACCATTCCAACACGTATGAGTGATTCTTTTCTTCGACTGCTAACGTCTTCCGGTTCATGTACTGTATTGGATGAAACTCTCGTCCAATACAATTTGCGTCTTTCTGCAATAGAACTGCCCCGTATCCAAATTGACTGTCATCAGTATGGATTTCGGTTGCCGCCCTGTGGTTGAACAGCCTCAAAACGGGTGCTTTGACTAGCGCTGCCTTAAGCTGTTGAAAAGCCAGTAGTTGTTCCGTTCCGAACTGAAATTTGACCTCTTTCCGCAGCAAGTCCGACAATGGCTTTGCGATGATAGCAAATGATAGTTGGAGCGTTTTCTTGTCGACCGGTAATGGGAAATTATATACCGCCTTTGACTTTTCTGTTTAGGGACGAATAGCATTGTCTAAAATAACGTATCCAAAGAATTCCACATCCGACTTCAGGAACTTACACTTTTCCCATTTTATACTTAGCCCATACTCTGCTGATACAGTCAAGACTAACTCCAGTCTTGCGATACCGTCTTCTTTATCCTTCGATGGAATTATTAAATCGTCCATGTATACAGCGATGGTACCTATAATAATAATTGAGTGGGACAAGGGTAGCTTCTACAACAACTACTCGTGTTGTGCGTGCTACTGTTCTCTCACGAGTAGAAGGGACCTACAGTTTTTTGTCGACTCGGAAGGCCCAGATTTGAGAAGCGTTTCATAGACAATTAATATACTTTGAGTGTTGTCAGCAACTCGAAAGAGGTGGTGCCGTGAAAAATGCGAGGTGGCGGTCGATGAACGATGGTTCCTGCTTGAATTAATTGTCTGAAAACAGCGTGAACTGCTGGCGAATTAGATATTCCGAAAGGCACGAAAAGATACTCGTATTGTCCTTCAGAAGTCACAAACTATGTGTATTTTCGAGAATCGGGGTGTACTGGAACATGGAAGAATCCGTTTGCCTAGTCCAAGGTGGTAAATATTTTCGCTCCTTGTAAACGCTCGAGGACGTCATCAATTAAGACCATAGGGAAGTTATCCCTCACTATTTCCTCGTTCAGCTTGCGATAGTCGCAGCATAGACTTTTTGTTCCATCTCTTTTTGCTGCAAGAACTATTGGTGACGCGTACTCAGATGTGCTGCGCTGGATGATTCCTTCGTCCAATAAACGATTGACATGTTCCTTCACCAATTCGGGGTCCGCATATGGTATAGGTCTTGAACTCTGGAAGACTGGGATCTCGTCAGTCAATATCAACTTCATCTCTATAGGTGGCCTCTTATTTCCGATAGGTGAGTAATTGTAAATCATTTGCTTGAGGACTTCTCTCTCTACTTCCAGTAAATGGTTCAAGTCGATGGTGCGATCTGGTTTGAAAACTCCTTCTTCCGCTGACAAAAAAACTTGTCCGAACTCCTGTGCTAATTCTCGTACATCCGACCTGTCATTCTCACACAAATCTCTTTCAACTACTATTGACTTAGTAACATCATGGCTGATCATCTTCGTTCGACTTTCCTCTTTGGATGCGACATCATCTATCTCTACTCTATCCTGTTTGTACTTAAGCTCGGCTCCGTCATCTGTGATTGTCTTACCTTAGCAAACAAAGATCGCTTCCGGTGTCAACCAGTGCCGATAATGTAACGCCTCCGATTGCTACATATATGTCTTTGAACACTTTATTTAATACCACTGCCAAGCAAATTTTTGATACAGGAAGACCGTCGCCCCCGTCGCTCGTTGATGCGATACTAATGGTGCTGCGTTCGACATGGTGTTGTTTGCATTGTTGTGTTTTATACCCTAGACGTCCACGTTTGAAGCACATTCTCTGGCTAGGTGACTTGTATCACCGCATGAGAAACATTTCCTGTCGCTTGGCGACGAGTTCCAATTCACTGTGACGGCATTATCCTCAAACTCTTGAATCCAAAATTGTATAGCTGGATATCCGCCAAACGACAAGAGCTTCTTGTATGTCGCGTAAGGTAAATTGATTTTCTGCCCAGCCAACAACCGACATAAGAAGGCATTAAAAATTTTCCCGATAACGGCAAAAGATCTCTCTGGTTCTTTTTGTGGGATTTTTCTAACTACTGCCTACCTACCTTGGTAGATGGTAGAGGAGGAAAAATTCAGTGTTATATCTGCCAGGGTATATTGTATTTATTTTTTTCGTCTATCACTGTATCTATTTAAATTAATTACTATCGATACCAAGACAAGCTCTACGACTTATTGTATTCTTTAGATTTTCCGAATATTATGCTTATTGGGAATTTCAACGGTAGAGCACGAGTATCACTAAACCATTTCAAGTCCAGTTACAACCCCAGTTTTCTGGAACCTTATCAAACTGAGCTAAAAAAGGAAAAAAAATACTTGAACTTAATGATGGCTACGACATGCGTATTTTGAATGGAAGATGCAAAAGTAACCCTGCTTAGATTCTGTAAGTTGGAGCTGACATTTTTTCGAAGTACCAAGGGCATCTTGGAGGTAACTAATAACATTGCTGCTAACTGCTGGCAAATTAACACGAAGCCCCAATCCTATAACAAAATTCGTTTTGAGCAACCGAAACTTGAGTACGCACTTTATAGAACTACAACCACTATGTTATAGGACCATAACATATCAAAGTCCACGGCTCAGTTTTGGAATGTTGCTAACTGCTGGCAAATTAACACGAAGCCCCAATCCTATAACAAAATTCGTTTTGAGCAACCGAAACTTGAGTACGCACTTTATAGAACTACAACCACTATGTTATAGGACCATAACATATCAAAGTCCACGGCTCAGTTTTGGAATGCTGTTAAACACATAAACAAGTGCACATCAAATTGTGGTGCCGTGAAATAACGCCGAGCGAAATAACGCCGAATTCCAGAATTCGGCGTTATTTCACTTTCATAAAGTGAAATAATGCCGAATTTTAGAATTCGGCATAATTTCACATTGACAAAGTGAAATAACACCGAACATTGCTTGTGAAATAAAGCCGAAGCAAATGTTTCCACAATTCGGCATTATTTCACTTTCTTAAAGCGAAACAATGCCGAATTCAGAGAAAAGGCAAAAGAATCAGTAAAGCCAACTGTACTTGTTAGAAAAACAAGTGAACTTTACCGTAATCAATGTTTGTTGATCTATTTAATTAAACACTTGCATAGAATTTGAGAAAATAATAGTACTCCGCCGAGAGTTTTTACTTATAATAGTTAAAATAACAGTTAAGTTCTCGACCATTCTATTTATTTCAGCATTTAAAATTTGGAAAAAATAATAGTTCGAAATTCGCGCGAATTATGAACTATTATTTTTTCCAAATTTTAAATGCTGAAATAAATAGAATGAAATTCGCGCGAATTATGAACTATTATTTTTTCCAAATTTTAAATGCTGAAATAAATAGAATGGCCGAGAATTTTTATTTATAATCGTTAAAATACTATTTATATTTCTGGAAGTTGAAAATATAGTAAAAGTTCTCGGCCAATTGAAAATTGGTAAAAATATACCTTTTATATTAAAAATATTGATGAGACTTTAACCGTAACATCAAATGAATTTCTTAATTGAATGCAAACTTATATATAAGTATATATGTGTATGTTTAGGAAACTCCTTCAGCTGTATCCGTGTTCAGGTCTCATATGAGAACAACAAGCGCTGTTGAAGGGTACAATAGTCGACTAAGCCGGAAGTTGGCGAAATTTGGAAACTATCCTTCTACAACCTTGTAATCACTTCAAACTGTGTTTGAACTGTTATACAGGATTGTCAGACAAATATTTAAAGCTTAATAATCCAATTCTTTGTCCAATTTGCAGGCAAATTGTTCAAAGTACCACCAAAATATATTGTTAAACTCCGATATTCTTAGCTATTGTTTCCTAGATTTTCTTTTGTTTATTAGTATTGACACATTTAAGTTACTGGATAGGTATCTTAAAATCAAAATAAATAGTTTAAACTTCGTTAAATAAATAAAATGAAAACAGGATGTTGAATGGGTTTGAGTACGTGTGAATACATTCACACGGTTAATTTTCAGGGGTGGAAATCTGAAAAAAGGTAGGAATCTTTATCTGAATGTATTTATAAATGCAAAGCGAAATAAGGCCGACTCGGCGTTATTTCACTTTGTCAATGTGAAATTATGCCGAATTCTAAAATTCGGCATTATTTCACTTTATGAAAGTGAAATAACGCCGAATTCTGGAATTCGGCTTTATTTCGCTCGGCGTTATTTCACGGCGCCTCAAATTGTGTCTCTCTCTCTCAAGGCGCCACAAATAAAGCCCACTTTGATAAGCTATTCACACCGCCAATTTTTATATTGCATTTACTTTGAATAAAATCAAAGATGTTAGAAAAAACGTGAAAACGAATACTCGTTTGCCGACTCCGAACGGCGAGATTTGAGAAGCTTTTCATAGACAATTGATACTCTTTGAGTGTTGTCAGCAACTCGAAAGAGGTGGTTCCGTGAAAAAATGCTAGGTGTCATCTGCTGGCGTTCCACGGGGAATTACAGCACGTCCCGAAGATATAGAGGAAGAGAGGGAGGGAAGGTACCGGTGCACATAGCGGGTGAATTCTTAAAGGGAAGGAATGCAGCTAAGCAGCTGTGCAGCTGGCTAATTCATTTGAGCATTTCTTGTTTTAGGAAACCTAGACATTTAAATAAAATTAGAAGTAACAGTCAAGAGATCATTTATGAAAATGAGAAAGAGTGTCGGAGACAGAACGGAACCCTGGGGAACACAAGTGGACTTGTTGCTGCGGAAGCCGTACTGCCGGTCATTAAAAAGCTTCCGGGATCCAAAATACTTCACAAGCTGACGGTTTATCAGCGTTTCCATGACCTTGGAAAGAAGGGACGTAAGTACTATGGTTCGGTAAGATGCCCCTTTTTTAGGGACTGGGAAAGAGCCATAAAGAGTAGGACAGTAGGCAAACACTTACGCAGTGGTTTTGCCAGCGTTGAAGAGCACCTCTTCAGAAGAACAGGAGGTATACCATACGGATTTGTGCACGTTTAGATCTTTGAGAACTCTTGCAACTGTACGAGTGCGAAAGTGAATCTGTTCCATGGAAAAATGTACGCTCTCAAGTACAGGTGGGGGCAAAGTACAATCTGGAAGCGTTGAGCTAGCTACGAAATGGCAAATGTTTTCCTTTTCCTCCAGGTGCGTCCAGGAAGAATAGACCACCAGTATTATTGTCCACCGCTGGCATTAATATTTCCTGTATTTGTTTTTGCTGTTAATTCTGCAACGGCACATTATTTCGAACGAATTCCTGCAATGTATCAACATTGTATTGCAGCTCTCGATTAAATTCTTGGTTGAATGCATCGTGCATCGATCGATTTAGCACAATTATTCCTACTTCAATCTGTAGCTTGTTTGCATTGTCAAGCATAGTCAAGCATTGCATAGTCAAGCATTGATCCTCAATCAGAATCAATCCTTCATTGTAGATTTCATCGGTTATTTGCATGTCGGGATTATTCGTTCTAATACGCAAGCGATGCAAGATATCTTCAAATATGTCGTCTTTGTATTTGTTCCATAACTGAATTGGTTGTGAAGGGAAACATGTGGTGATAATAATTGCGAACAGTGTTCGTATTTTGTACGCATTTGATGAAACAACGGAGGCCGCAAGTGTTAAGCCCCAAAGAAACGTTCTCCAGCAAACCCAATAGTTGACATGCTTCTCGATATGATTGGCATTGGTGGCCATTTACAGTTTTTAAATGCGCAAATGATTTTAGTCCACGTACATTTACCAACAGCAAATAAGGACGAACAGTATACATGCGACCTAGCGCATCAGTGGAAAACACCTGTGGCCTATCTGGAACTTGGGTTCCTTGTTTGCGACGTTGTAATTTCTTTGTTGATTGATCGTTTGAAAAAGAATTTTTAAACGCACTATCCAGGTACCTAGCAACCCAAAGGGATCATTAATTCTGTATTCAAATCGACCAATAATTCGCCAGCATCAACAAACCAACGGCAACCCAGGGCAGGCAGGTGCCTACGACTTATGTCTCGTTATATACCTACGCAACAAAATTATGTACGAAGCAGCATCTGCGAAGAATGTTAACTCTTCCCGGATATTGCTTCCTGTATCAGGCAAGATTTTTAAAACAATTCCTCTCAAACTATTTGGGCTCGTTATCGCATCGAATTTGTTTCGTGTCATGCGATAAGCTTGCACTGTAAGGTCCGTTCTCCTTATATTCGGATTGTATAACTCTTTAAACTAAAAAAAAAACGGATGGCTTCCCTAATCAGGTTCAGCCAGAAATACATTTGAATGTATTTGAAGAAACGCTTTTTCATCATTCCAAATTTTCTTCAGCGAAAATTAAGCAAGACAGCGAGAATCACAGGTAACATGTTTTTAATACAAATTATTAGCATTTTTCATTACAACCGATTTCGTACACGGTTCGACATCCACTACTCTACTCAGCACTCATGCACTTGTCAAAACAAAGCAAGCAGTAGTCAATGATTGGGACGTAAACAAACCGCTACTGAGGTGATATTTCTTATTGACGAAGACAAGTGCTTTGTTGCTGACAAGTGCATTGTTGCAAAGGTGGAAGGTGCAGTGACAAGTTGCGACACGTAACTCCCACCCAAGATTCGATTTCGTTTGAGCGAAATCGTTAAAGTAGTGTAATACATAGTACAACTAATTATCAATTCTTATACAAATTCATAACTTAATAACTAAATGATTAATAGTGTGAAAAGTAACTGTCTCTGTTTTTCTAGAATTGATTGACATTATACAATCTACGTTTTCTTTTTATTTTTTGTTTATGAACCTTACGTCTATTTGTATTGACAGTGATATTTTGGTTTTAAATAACTTTGTGCTTTATAAACGTAGGCTCTAATTTATTTCTTCTATTGTCTAACTCATATATTGTGTCATTTAGTTCAAAATTTGGTGGGTCCTTTCTTGTTTCATTGCGTTTATTTATATTGTACTGTTTATGCGACAAACTTCTTTGATGCACTAATTTTGATAAGATTTCATAGTTTTTTATATGATCAAGAAGATATTGTTGCGAAATAATCGAATTTGTGTTTGAAGGAAACGGGGTGCCGGTAAAAAATGTCCTATTAACAGTTCGAATGGGGTTAGTTTTGTTGTTGTATGAATAGAGTTGTTATACGTGATGACAGCCTCATCGACAATCTCTCCAATCGGCCTGTTCTTGTGTTGGCTATAAAGTATCCAGATCAATTCGGTGAGCGTCGAATGAAACCTTTCCACGGGAGAATATCCAGTTGAAATTTTTGCACATGATATGTGCAAAACTATGTCATACAAATTAATGAGCTCTTTAAAAAGTACTGAAACTAACTCACTGCCATTATCGGAAACGATTTTTTTGGGACACCGTGGTGCGAAAAGAAGTCTTTTAAAGCTTTAATTAAATTTATTCTATTACTTGCAGAGAGCTGATATGCACAAGCAAACTTACTAAATTTATCGATAATGGTTAAGAAGTTTTGTTTGTGGACTGAATATATACCGATATGTATAATCTCCAATGGTTTCGATGGAGTCTCTGATAATTGAAATTTTATAGGTTGTCGATCACGAACATATTTATATTTTTGACATGTTTCACAATTATTTATAAAACGCACAATAGAGTTCTTCATATTGGGAAAATAAAATTCTCTCCTTAGATGCTCAAATGTTTCGGTGATACCCCTATGATTTGATTTAGTGTGGTATTTACGAATTAATCTGTCTTGTTCATCTAGAACAGTAATATCCTTTAGTTGTGTGGGGCATCTTAAAAGTTTCATTCTTGAGTTGGCGAACAATTTTCAATAAACCACTTGTACCATTTTGAACGTAATATCGTCTGTCAAGACTGCTGTGAGACCTTTTGGGGCTACATAGTCATTGAAGATGTTGTCTATTATTTTCACATCGCTTATGTTATTATGTTTAATAATATATCTCTTCTTTGTTCGATAGAGTATCTGCAATTTTACGTCTAACTTCGATTTACTATTACTTCTGACAAGAATCAATTGATTTGAAAATTCATTGATTGGACGTTCCGAAATTGGAATGTCATCGTCAAGATTTTCCTGGTTTGAATGAATAGTAGAAATGCTATCAAGATCACCGACATGATTTTGCATAGCAAAGTCTTTTAACTCATCTGCAGAATTTATTGCTTCGTTGGCATTAGTGTCGATTCTAAACAAAGCATCAGCATTCGAGTTTTGACTTCCTTTTTTATACCTTATATAGTAGTCATACTCCTCTTACTTCAGCCGCCAACGAATTAGTTTTGCATTAGGTTCTTTAAGGGAGAAAAGCCACGTAAGTGGCTTATGGTCGGTAATAATTTGAAATTTTCTACCGAAAATACATGGCCGAAATATTTTGTTGCCCACACAACTGCCAGCAGTTCTTTCTCGATCGTGCAATAATTTTGCTCAGTTTTGGATAAAGTTCGACTTGCGTAGCAAATCGGCTTATCCGAGTCCAACTGCACAATAGCACAGCGCCAATTGCAACATTTCTTGCATCCGGAATAACATTGAATGGCTTTGGGAAGTCAGGATACTGAAGAATGGGGTCATTGCATAACAAGGTTTTACATATTTCAAAACAATTGATATAATTATCATCAAGTACAATTTTTCTTCCCTTACGGAGGCACTCTGTCATAGGTTTTGTTAAGTTCGCCAAGTGCTTGATGAACTTCCGATAGTACCCAAGAAGCCCAAGGAAAGATTTTATTTGCTTGGGTGTCTTTGGTATTGGGAAATTCTCTATAGCTGATATTTTATCAGGGTTGGATTTCACCCCATCTGTTGTAATCAAATGCCCCAAGAATGAAACTTCTTTCTGAAGGATTTTTCGACTTGAGTCTTCAAATTAGCTTATTTTAGCATATCGAAAACTGCACCTTAACTGTCTATATGCTCCTGGAGTGATTTGGAAAATACGATAATGTCGTCCATATAAACAAGGCATATTTTTCCTTGCACATCTCGGAGAACATTATCCATCACTTGTTGGAAGGTGGACGCAGCATTTTTCAGTCCAAAAGGCATTCGAATGAATTCGTAATGTCCATTTTTGACTAAAAATTAAGTTTTTGGGATATCTTCTGTTCTGACCTCAATTTCGTGTAAACCAGAGGCAAGATCTATTGTACTAAAACACAAACTTTTTCCTAATTTGTCTAATATGTCTGCGATGTTAGGGGTTGGATACTTGTCATCGATTGTTTTTTGATTTAACTTGCGGTAATCTATGACAAGTCTCCACTTTTGCTTACCACTAGCATCTTTTTTTGTTACTATATCCATAGGGGATGACCACGGTGAAAAGCTATGTCGAATTATTCCCTGCTTGAGCATATTTCTAATTTGACCTTGAATCTCTTCCTTCTGAATAAAGGGGTATCTATATGATTTAGAATATATGAGTGACTCATCAATCGTTTTAATCTCGTGTTTTATCCTATTGGTGAATGTTAAATCTTGTCCCTCTTGAAAAAATATATAGTAAAATTGCTTACATAATTTAAGAATTTCTCTCTTTTCTTCAGAATTCATGTGATCTGTTTTAATTAAATTTTGAATAATCTCCTTACCTGTGATTTTACATGAATCATCATTAATGGAAAAATTATGAAACTCGGAAAAGTTATCCTTGCTCATTACCTGAATCTTAATTGGTTGTTCGATAACAAAAGTCAAAGGGCAATCAGCTGTGTTGTTCACCTCTACGAATGCATACCAATTATTAGACTGATAAACTCCCTCAGGTATTATCGAGTTATCTTTTATTTTAATCGGTCCCATTCCTGTTCGGTGTGAACAGGAATCTTACAGACCATTTTGTTCCAGCGACAGTATAAATTTTGGACAATTTAATGGCTTATACTTTAAGATTAATTTTGTATTTCCGGTTTCTAAGTACGATTTACCGAGGTCCATTTTAATTTGAAGTTCCCGCATCATATCGACTCCGGTTAAACCATCAAAATAATTATGGAATTTAAATAATATAAAAATGAGTTCTTTATTAGTTCTTAATTCTTTCAACCCCTGTATTCGGATTTGCTTATTTAGCTTATGATTCATAAAAATTGTTTTTATTTCATGGGGTTAATTTTTTCGATTATTCTATGGTCAACTACTGCTGCGTCAATAAACTACTTGTTGCTACCGGTGTCAATGAGAAACTTTAGGTTTTTACCGAGGTAGTTGATGTGAATGTAAGGTAGTAAATAAGAACTGTAAGTATTGATATCGATGTATCCAATTGATTGACCGAGGCTTGTTACCGAAAATTGCGATCATCAATATTACCCTCTAAGTCATCTTCATTCTGATTTCACTACTATTTACTTCTGTATTATGGAACTCCCTTGACATATGTTTTTGTGGATTAGTCCTGTTACTGAATTTACTGTAACGGCTATTTGTTCTTCCGCCCGATATGTCCATTGGCTCTGAAAGAGGAAATTTTCCAGCAGAATTTTTGTTTACGAACGATGAGATGGAGGGTGCGTGTAAACATTATATTGATTCCCTTTGAAACCTGGTGCTAAATTTCTAACTTGATTGAAATTTGTTTGCCGATTTAGGGCCAGAATTTGGTTGATTTTGGCAGTGATGGGATAGAAAATTGTTGTGTGGGCCATGTGTTTGAGACATTCTATTGGAAGTAAACATTTGTCGTGAATATTGATGAGTGTCTTGGAAATATGAAGTGTTTTGTTTTTGAAGACAGAAATTTAAGGCTTTAACTAATTTGGTTAGCCTCATAGCTCTTATTGTGAATTCTAAGCCTCATTTAACACGACAAAAATGTGTTAAGACACATCTCTTCATAGAGCGTTTGTCTTGCCTTACTGACATTATTATCGGAATCGCGGATTCGAATATAATTAATCATGGTTGATAAAATTTCAATAACTTCTGAATAAAAGCTTTGAACAGATTTACCGTTTTGTCTTAATTGATGCAGGTTCCGTATTTGACTGGTTTCGTTTCGTTTTTCAGAATAATGAATAATTAAATTACCTTTTATTTCCGACCAATCTAAAGAGGTTCCGTACATATTCAATATTTCGTTTCCCTGACCGACAACCTTATTTATAATGGCACTTATAATGGCCATTCGCGTTTCTAATTAGAACCAGTATCTCTTCCGCAGGGGGATAACGATTTAATTTTATTATTATCAATTCACTATTGTTGTAAATGTGGTAAATATGAACATGATATAGGTTAAGTATATATAATATATAATATTTACTTATATATATAATATATATAGCATAAAGAAAAAGTAGTCGTTATATCTATTTTTATGGACTTACACTAGCAATAATAATGATCATAGATTATATAGTAAGTAAATATTTCCTTGTTGCCGTTATGCTCCTTCTTTTGGTAATTTTTTTTTTTGTTTTTGCTTTACTTTGCTTTCACTTTTACAACAAAAAAATACGTCGTTTTTCTTGGCCGGTTTACCAACTGCGCCAATTATGTTTAAAATATGAGAGAAATTATTTAAAAGCTTTAATACAAATTATTGGGATTTTTTATTACAACCGATTTCGTACACGGTTCGATATCCACTACTCTACTCAGCACTCATGCACTTGTCAAAACAAAGCAAGCAGTAGTCAATGATTGGGACGTAAACAAACCGCTACTGAGGTGATATTTCTTATTGACGAAGACAAGTGCTTTGTTGCTGACAAGTGCATTGTAGCAAAGTTGGAAGATGCAGCGACATGTTGCTACACGTAACTCGTGCGAAGTAGCAAAAAAGACAATTGTCATTTTGGTGGGTTCTTATCATCCCGATATACAGGTTTATGGGGCATGTAGTACACCCGATACCCTCGTTTTTCATCCTCCACTCTCAACTAAGCCACCGTTTATCATCCCGTTCATTGCCGTGTCATAATCCTCTAGTTTGCCTGATGATCTTAATTTTCGTACCGGTGAATGCATTCGGTAGGGAGGCCCAAAACGATTATTATGTAACGATTCCTCCTTAACTTTCCACTGCAGTGATGCCTCGTAGAGATCTTCGACATTGCGGATAATTGATTCACCACAGCATTTGAGTTATGTGCAATGATGGGGGATTTACCTTCCAAAATCCACCCAAAAGCAACCAACCAATAATTGTCATCAGTTACAGGTTAATTGTTCAACCGCGCGTCTGCAAGCTTCAATTCTTTGAACGTTTCAAATTCATCGGGCAACCGTAGAACGACTATACAAATTTCAGGAACATCCAACAATGCCAAAGCCACATCTTTTCGGTCGTTCAGATTCTTCGCTTCCAAATGAAAGTACATTAATGTTTAACTTTCCTTTGATTTCCACATAAGTGAACATGCCACACTAGATTTAATAAATAACATTTAACTTCGACCGTCTAATACAATTCGCACATATACAGATTTATGTTACATGCACTTTTATTTGCAACTTAAGCAAAAGCTGTTTGTAGGTAGGCAGTGTTGGCTAGTTGTGTATGTCTACAAATTTAGTGACTGCTGTGGCGACGCTGTACTATTTTGGAGATTTATGGTTTTTGTCACACATTGATTTGCGTGTCGGTCGTTACATGATTTACACACCAGCTGATATAATTTTTGATTGCCTTAAGGTAATGCCAACATTGAGTTTTAAGGGCATCTCAAACCCCTTGCGTCTATTTTTGATTGCACTGGTTGAATGGATAACAAGCATTGCATATTAAGATCGATTTTTTTTCTGTACCGTACTCTTCTTTGAGTATGTTGATTGCCGTCTCATAATGAACTTCGCTTGGTCTTTGCAGCCTTACCAATTAAAGCGCCTTCCAAGTAATTGAAAGAGATGTGTTATCAGCAGCTTAAACTAGTGAAATAATATTCTCAAATTTTAATTTTTGCAAACTTTTAAACTCAATGAGACTCTTTCTTAATATGTATTTTACTTCTAAACTTTTTCCAAATTAGTGTTTTTTCTCTCTTCTATGTCCATTTTTTCTCTTAAACAATCTATTTTTCTTTTTCTCTTTTTAAAATTTCTTTTTATTCCCAGAAACCTTAATGATGCGTCTCCGCTCTTTTTTCTATGTTTTTCAGGTTTTAGTAATACAGCTATTTTCTCTGTTTTTCCTTTTTCATTGTTGCATACATACGTATGTACTTATTGTGTTTATGCAATTTGTCACACAAATGAATGACGAGTTGCATGAATAAAACTAAGTCCCTTTAAAACAATATTTAAAAAGCAAATGAGCGTTTGAAAATTGTTCACATATGTAAATGCACAGTGTCAAACATAGAATTGAAATTCGCTATCTTTTTGGGGATGGTTGCACTAATATAGTTGGAGTGTGTAAAATGTTGGGCAAAGCCTTACATGAACAGTGAACTTTTTAAAATTAATGTATTTAAATTGTTTCGTGCTGACCGTCCAAGAGACAAAGACAATGGTGGAACGGCACTTTATATAAAAAATAACTCCAGTGCAGAGTGGTTAAGCGGCCAAATTTATCTTTACGTTCTACATGGCGCGGGATGTTCACTTTACACAAAAAATTAAGTCTGTGGCGACTTTAATCTTGATGCCATATGTAACAAAAATAAAAACTTCACTGATATGGTTAACTCATTAGGTTTTCATTAAGTTAATACAGTTAATCCCACATCCCTTTTTCAAATAAAACGTCTTCTCTGCTTAATGTGTATTTGTGTGTGCCAAAGCGACCTAATAAGCCATTATGATCAACTTATTTATCCTGGTCTTTCTCATCATTATAAATGTTCTCTGCTTAAATGTTTTTCCTGTTAAATGTAAATGTCCGACTAAACAATATTATCACTTTCCACCTGTTGATTTATTATCTTTAATAAATGACTGTCAAGGACTCGACTGAGATTGTATTTATAGCACTTCTGACGTGTTTGTCCATTGTTGTCTCAATAAACATTAAATTACCCACTCCTATAGCTCCTATAGTTTCCCAAACCCTGATGCTTCTGCCCCCATGTTTCACAGTTGGTTGTAAGTTTTTTAACTGCAATGACGCCATACAAATATTCGACCGTCTGACCCTAAGATATTGAACATGCTTTCATAAATAAATATATTATCAGAAACAATTCGGCCTTTAAACGTACGCCATTCCATAGTTTTTATGGATAATATTTTTTTTCCAATCTCACGACCACACAGTCTGAGGGTAAAGTAATATTTCATAACTTGTTTTGATTTCAGCAGCTATATTTGGAGCACTTATCATCGGGTCAATTTTGATCATCCTTTCGATTCTTTCGATTCTCCGTTCTATATGCGCGTTTAATATCCTTTATCGACTTCTTCCTGGAGCTATTTCAAATCCTTTATTTTTATCATAATTTTTAAGGACATACTGAACTGTTGATCGTGCTCTACCAATTATTGAGGGTATCTCAGTGTAACTTTTCCCACCGTTCTTATGTTTGAGAATATGTTTTGATATTTTTGTAAAATACTGATCTTGCGAATAAATATATCCCATTATATATCTCAAAAGAATAACTTAAAGTCTTTACGCAGATGTAATATGCTAGGAATACGAAGAAATGTATTGTTCTTTGAAATACTTTCAAGCTGGTGAGGATGATTGGCGTTCCATTTTCGAAGCTTTAACCCAGGACTCTGTAGAATTTGTTTAAGTTTTTCTTTCTTTTCTATAATAATTAAAAAATATTGTCTCCGGTCAACTAGTCATCAACGTAGAAGTGACTAATTAGCTTGTTTATTTGGTTTCCCAAAGCGAGCTAATAAACCACTATGATCACCTTATGTATTTGCCAGGGTCTTTCGCATCGTGATTAAATTGCTCTTTGCTAAAATGTTTCGCTTTTTAAGTAAACTCATTAGGTTTTCATTAAGTTAATACAGTTAAACCCACATACCTTTTTTCAAATAAAACCTCTTCTCTGCTTGATGTATTTTTGGTGTCCCAAAGCGTGCTAATAAGCCACTATGATCAACTTATTTGTCCTGTTCTTTATCATCATCATTTAATTGTTCTCTGCTTAAATGTTTTTCCTGTTAAATGTAAATATCTGATTTAACAATATTATAACTTTCCGTTAGTTGATTTATTAATTTTAGTAAATGGCTGTCAAGGACTCGACTGGGCTTGTGTTTATAACACTTCCGACGTTAATGCACAAATTTCTATTTTTAGTCATAACATACATGTTTTCTTCAAGAATCATGTGAATTAAAAAATGTTAACGTGCCTTGGCTTATCCCGTCCAACGTGATGTCCTTCATAATAGATGGCTTATACATGGTGGTACCTATATGTACGACAATTTCAAAAGAATGCGTAATCGAGTAACCCTATTAATACGTTAGAACAAACAACTTGTCTTTCAAACCAAATTCCACACAAACAAGTCTTGCACATTATTTTGAAAAACTATTCGTGATGTTGGCATCTCTGCACAAAGTGCAGTGCAAGTGCAAAGCGTTGATATTAATGAATTGAATAATAGTGGAAGAATGGTAAATTTATTCCTGTCCCTAAATCACCTACATTAGGTAACAAATCACAGCTCTCCTTTCATAAGTAAAGCCTTCGAAAAATTAGTACAGGCATATCTTGCAGCTCAGAAGGTTCTAACGGACCTGTAGTCTGGTTTTAGGAAGAAATATAATTGTATAACCGCCTTACTGGAGATTAGTGATGCTGGTTTTGTAAAAGGCTTGATGCCAGTAGCTGTGTTTTTTAACTTCACGAAAGCATTTGAATCGGTAAATCACAAAACACTAATATATAAACTAAATAAACAATTTGGTTTTGAAAACTTTGTTTACCAGGTAATGTCATCTCTCTTTTATAATCCAATCCATATACCAAACGCGTGCACTACGCAGATAAAGTCTCGTCTAAATTTAATATTTTCAGGTGTACCACAGGTCTCTGTAATTGGTGTCCTTTTATTCATACTTACATATATACAAAGTATATTAAAAAGTGTGAGTGCCGCATTTATGCAAAAGATTACAGCTCCTAATAGATGAACTGAAAGTGGTATTAACTCTTTTTATGTCTGGTCCACACTAAATTATCAACTTAAACCCATCAAAGACTAAAGTTATTCATTCTAGTAGAGTAAACTCATATCGTGTTTACATATGTATATGGCATTCTTCGAGGTCTAAGTCCGACAAAACAATATCTACCAATCATTGGCTGTTCAATTAATATACTGTTCGGGGTTCGCACTCCTTTAATTTTGTTAAGATAAGGAAAAATAAAACCCGACAATACTTTTACTCTAAACTAAAATTTGTGGGATCCCAACGAACGTATAATTTAATTGTTCCGAGGTATAAACATTTGATCTCCAGCCATCAGCGAAATGATAAGACGTCCAATGGTAAAGCTGGCAATTCTGCGTTCTATTCTGTTCTGACTGAAGCCTAGAGTAAATCAACGGCGCCGGTGTCTCGCAGAACAAAAAACGACAATTACGAACTATTTTCAACTTACACAACAGCGGGTATAGGGTTTGAATATCGCACCTTGCCATATTTATAAAAACAATTTTTTATAGTAAGTAATTTTTGTAAGACGTTAATCACAGGAACAGCGAACGAATAATTATTTTGAACATTTTTCAAATAACATAACTCTGGTGTAACAAAACCTCTGGTGTTTCTGGTGTAAAAAAAACTGCTTTGATGTATGCAGCATGCGGAGAAATTGAGATGTACTCCAAATAAAGGGTGATTTTTTAGCTATTATCTTTTTGGCAACACTG
This sequence comes from Eristalinus sepulchralis, assembly GCA_944738645.1. Lineage (NCBI taxonomy): Eukaryota > Metazoa > Arthropoda > Insecta > Diptera > Syrphidae > Eristalinus > Eristalinus sepulchralis. The sequence goes on along the minus strand of OX122882.1, from coordinate 62,508,445 downwards.
GTTTAAACCGCTGTCGCACGTTTTGTGTTTTGTTTCACTGTCAAACACTTTCAGTTTGGTCAATAATCTAACCATGAATCGTCTTACAAACGACCAACGCTCGAAAATTATGAATTTTATTCTCAAAATGCGTGGTCTGTCAAGAAAGTTCATAGTGCGCTCCTTCCATGTTATGGTAAATTTATTTTTGGCTCAATGGCTACGTAAAAAAGCAGAGTTGTCGACTTTGAAGTGAATATCAGCCAGAAGCATTGCAAGAGCTAGCAATGCATCCAACAAAAGTCACAGTTTGGTGCGGTTTATGGGCTGGTGGCATCATTGGACCGTACTTCTTCAAAGATGATGCGAATCGTAAAGTAACTGTGAATGATGAGCGCTACCGTGAGATGATATCCAACTTTTTTCTGCCCAAAATGCAACAGCTTGACTTTATTGACATGTGGTTTGAACAAGACGGTGCTACATGCCACACAGCACGGGCAGCAATGGACTTATTGAGGGGCGAGTTCGGTGAAAACTTTATTTCACGTTTTTTTTTAAATTCATGTTACTTACATGCTAGACAAAATTACTGAAAGCTAGCTTAATTAGGTGAACAATGTTCTTAGACTTACTGACCCTATGCAAGTACTCTTAGTTAATCTGATCTTAATATTAATTTGCCTTTCGGCGTGTGAATTTATTTATTTTTTGACCTAAATCTTAAAGATAACTTATATTATAGACCAAGAAAACTGTTTTTTTTTATTTCACGTTTGGGTCCGGTCAATTGGCCGCCTAGATCGTGCGATTTAACGACTTTAGATAATTTTTTGTAAGGCTATGTTAAAGCTCATATCTATACAGACAAGCCCGATTCAATTGACGCATTGGAAGACAACATTTAGGCATTTATTCGTGAGATACGGGCCGAAATGTTGGAAAGAGTATGCCAAAATTGGAGTAAGCGGTTGGACCATTTGAGGCGCAGTCAAGGTAAAACATTAAATTATATGGACCGTACTATCGATTTCAATAAAGATTTTTCTGAATTTTATGTGTTTTTTTTAAACTTTCGTATAGCTTTTAAAAAATCACCCTTTACGAATAACAAGACATTCTGATGTTGTCCTCTTTAAGCTAAAATCCACATTTTGAAGTAAAATAAGCCGATGCTATAAGTATCTATTTATTTTAATCAAATTTGTATGAAAGTTGTTTTTAAAGTAAATCAGCATTATCTTGAATAATTTTCCCCTGGAATTTTTCTCATTTTCGAAAACAATAGTTTCGTCAAAGAATTCGAACATGGGAAAAAATTACCGAGAGTATTCCGAGAGAAGGTTCTTGGTCATTTAACATTCAATCACAATCATTTACTCCGATGCAGTTTTTGTGGGGAATTTGCCGTGAACTGAAAGTAACGTGTAAGATTTGTTTCTATGTACATATTGTAACAAGTCAAACGCTACAAATGTAAAACAATTACAAATAATAATAGGTGAAATTGAAAAATACCTAGACAGAAAGTTATAAGGAAGATGTGAATTCATTTTGGAAAAGATTAGAGAAAGAAGTTTACAGTTTTAGACCACCAGTTAAATCTGTAAGGTCATGGAAAAAGACAAAATCATTTTTATTTGCTTGTGTATTATTGCCATTTTTCTATATGCGCATATTTGCACTGTAAGCTTTTTAGGTTTCGATGGACAAAAAGAAGAACGTAAGAAAAAAGATGGCAAAAAATCGGAAACTGAAAAATGAGATTACAGGCAAGCCATGCAAGGACCTTTCATTTTTCACCCTTAAAGAAGCAGTAATGAAATTAATCGGTAAGAAATTGAATCATGGCACACTCCTGGATGACTGAAGATTTCAGGAAGTGTTTACTGAGCAGACCAACATCATGATCCGCTCCCAACGCTTTCTGGTATCCACCTTCTGCAAAGAAATTTCTTATAAAAAAAATGCACTTGTTTCACATAAGTTCTTGTTTGTTATTATTCTTGTGTGGCATACATAATTGAGCATAGTTTCGAAATAATTTTTGGAATTCTAGATGTGATAAGATTGATTTCGGAGAAAAATTATGTTCCAATGGCAGCTACTGTTCGCTCACAAATAGAAGAGAGCTACTGTTTATTGCTGACTCCGAACGGCGAGCTTTGAGAAGCTTTTCGTAGACAATTAGTACTCTTTGAGTGTTGTCAGCAACTCCAAAGTATAAGACAACGCACTCACTAATTCTTGTACACTCTTTAACCTATGTTTTAAAAGCACTAGAGAGAGAGAATGAGTGAAACATGGAAGTGTAGGGAAAAATGGTAGAGTGTGACAGGAGACAGCGGAGTGAATGCAACTGTACAAGCGAACAAACAACCAGACTTGTTATAAAAAAAATTGAATACAATTTTAGAGAATTTGAACATTAGTAGAAATACCAGTACGTTGAAGAAGCCGAACTATTACTATACAGAAACTACTATAGAAAATGTAACAACATTTTCTTTAGCCACTATTTAGTAAAAGAAAAAGGTACTTTATTTAAAATGAGAAGTCTCTAATCCTAAAAGAATTTCGACTAGCAAAAAAGATAGGTTAGAAGGAGAGGAAATAATACTGATCTTAAATGAAGATGAATTATGGGATATATTACTCACTAGCAACACTCCGATACAGAAAGTGCTTATTACCACTTACGCTAACATCTTTTCCATTGTAATATGTATATTTATTAAAAAATAAGTGAATTAACAAACATACTAACTACAGCATCTTTATTGGAAAGTAGTTGTTTATCATTTTGCTTCAATTAGTTTTCGGCAGCTAATACAAGGTTTGAGTTTTTTACCTCCACAGCAGTCTATTCAGAGGCTACTGAAAATCCTAACGATTCCGTGTTTTTCCATCTCGTTTAGTTGTTGCTTCACCTGCTTCTGTTTGTTTTTGTGGTAATCTGTAGAGTCGGTCAAGAATCTGCTAGTCCGTGTAGTTTTTATTTAATACATCACGGTTTTTGTATTTGCTCTTAGTCCCCAGCTTTAAACATAAAGTGTGAATATTATTTCTTGTTTCTCTCTTTCCTTTGTATACAAATGGTTCGTATCTCAATTTTTTACCATATTTTCGTCATGCAACTCGAGGCGCTGAGGTCTATCGTCATCCGAAAAAAGTTTAAATTTAATTGCATTATAAAGATGCATGAATCGTTTGTGCATGTTATTTTAGTAACGGGCTTACTGACGACGTCAATCCCTATAACTTAATAAAAGGTCCATTCAATATTCACTATTTAGTTCTTTAAACACGATAAAGGCGGAAGTTTTTCGAAGCTTAATTAACACGAATTTCCCATTCTTCTGCAACAATACTTGTTGTACTAGAAACGTCGTTTTCTTCAAGAAAGCTTTTCTTTTCTTTTATTTAACATTGCATCGCACAAATATTATATTATACTGACCACTACGTCAATACCTGACCACTGTACTCTACAAACCCATGACGACATCGCAGCCATCCAGAGCACACAGTGTGACAGTGTACGTGAAGGCATGCGATATTTAAATTGTTCAATGAATGGATATTTTGATAATGTTACAGCACTTCAAAACTACCAATAACGCAGAAACTTGAACTGTTTGTCCTAAAGTGTTTGAAATAATTTCGATCGAAAACTACACGTGATTTCTTTTTTTTTAATTTTTCATTGAGTTGATGATTGCGAGTGAAGTTTATACAAAATTAATTAATGCTTATCGGTTTACGTATTCCACTTCCCAGCATTTTGTCCAACATGCTTACTCGCACTGGATAGAAAATTTATGTAAGTCTAATAAAAGGATTATCGCCGTAACTGAGGCCTGCTTTGTAAACGGAGATTTTAAAGGAATTGAAGCAGCGTTGGGTCAAGTGTCGATATGTCTTGTAGGACATTTGATATCTTACATTGACAACAAATAATATGACAATGCAATGATTTCTTTGCATTCCAAAAGATACGCATTCATGATTGCCCAGCTGCAGCCATGACTGTAATCCTGCTAACGTACATAAGCTATGCCAGATAGAGCATAGAGCAAGATAGAGACATAGCTATGCCAGATAGAGCTTTTAAAATTATCTAGCATAAATGAGAATCGTGTGTGCCTGTTCCTATTTGATAATATAAGAATATTGATTAAGAGACATATTTTACGAAAGCCTTGTCATTTGTTTCTATGTCTAGTCCTGAATTTATCAGAGGGGACTTACAGGACAATATCGTCAATATCGCGATCTGTGGCTAATATCTCCGCAATTTTTAAGCCTGCAGTTGAGTTTTCATACACAAAAGTGGTATACGATTTTTCTCCAAATATCGGAACCTCGTCATTCCAGTTTAAAAGAATGACACGTAGAATAGCTTCGCTATAATAGGCTTCACTCGATTGCTCTTGAACTTTAATCTGAAATCATTCAAATATTGTTATATCAACAGTTGTGTTACACTGCACTGCGTCTATTTGTTGCAAGCTCATAGGTGAAAAAACTTACTGTTGTATTGAAGCGACTCCAATTGCAATCTTCGTAGTCTAGAAGTTCCGGTTTTGAAACACTTATTTGAAAAGAAGCATTCTTGTATCCCAATTTTGGCATTATTTTAAATACGTCATTGTATAGAGGGGAACCACCCAATGTAATTGATATATTGAACGTTGCGTTTATTCCCTATAAAATAAAAAAAAAATACAATAAAAACGGCTGTTTGTAATTCTCTATATAAGTGTTCCACACTCCTAGGTGTAAAGGTATTGAAAGATTGTAGAACCTTAAAAGAACCTTCAGTAAACACATATATTTTTCAGTTTCGTGAATAATGACTACTCTACTCGTGCGAGAATAATACATCCACAATACGAGTAGTAGAAGTTAGGACCCTATATTTTCTTTAAATAAATTGAATATTTTAAAGCTAAGGCTAAACAAAATCTTTGCAGATAATGGATATGGACGGATCCCACGACATTGACGTGATTGGACGAACGCAACGTGCCGTCAATGACGCGTTTGCTGGCATTGAAGCGGAAGCGGCTAAAATGGGTCTGGTGGTTAATGAGGGCAAGGAAGGACACACAACATCGGCGTCTCGGACAGAGCGTCACACTGGGCAGCAGAAAGTTCGAGGTAATCAAGGACTTTGTCTACGGCTCCGCGGTAAATAGAGACAACAATGTCAGCAACAGTAGTAATGGCATCTGGAGGAGAAAGTTTAACGACGAACTCTATGGGCTGTAAAGCGATATGCGCGTAGTCAAGCGTCTCCGGATACAAAGCTTAAGATCGTTGCCAAACCATTGGTTTCTTCTGGATAATAATAATAATTGAATGGCACTACAGCTCAGAAGGGACCAGGGCCTAGCTTCTACAACAACTACTCGTGTTGTGCGTGCTACTGTTTTCTCACTAGTAGAAGGGACCTACAGTTTTTTGCCGATTCCGAACGGCCCGATTTGAGAAGCTTTTCATAGACAATTACTACTCTTTGAATGTTGTCAGCAACTCGAAAGAGATGGTTCCGTGAAAAAATGCTAGGTGTCCCACCCGGGAATCGGTCCTAGACTTCCTGCGTGGTGGTCGACGCACTTACCCACTACGCCACGGCGACCACCATACGTGTCGTATTCCATCATTATAATGCAAGGGCACACATATCTTTGGTCACTCGGCAATAATTATTGGAGTTTTTTGGTATGTTTTGCCACATGATTGCTTTTTATTTTGATCTTTGCAAAACTTTTTTAATGTACCTGGTTCAGTTTTTTTCTGATTAAAACGTGGAACTATTATGCTGCCTGAAGGATGAAGAAAGGCATCTCGTTTCATGAAAAATATTATCTTTTATTTTCTAAAAAAATAAACCATTATTTAGCTGCCAACCCGATAAATACGAAATGAGAAATGAGATCACGTTTCTTGACTTCAATTCTGCATTTGACAATTAATGTAGTAGTACAAAATTTATTGTGTGGAATGAGAATTCAAAACTAGGTTATAATATTCATGACAAAAACCAAATTTATCTTTAAGTAATTTGAACCCTTGATTTCATTTAATTATCGGTCTTGTGAACATTTCCGCCCAACGTATTCTCCACAAAGTTGGTTTTCATGCTATCATCTCCTGGGTGGACCTCAGTGACTCGTCCCAGCAGCTATTGGGTTGGGGCTTTTATTGTTTTTTAAATTGCCTTTTCTTTGACCCCATTTTAGGCAGACAGCTCCAGCGTTTTGAAAAATGCTTGTTCATTTGAGGTAGTGACTTCCACGTAGTGAGTTGTGCAGTTTTTAAAACCTAGCAAGTCAGATTCAGGCGGTGTTGTGAGTGGATCTCCCACCAAAAAATTTACTGGGATCAAAGCACAGTAATCATCGGGATTATCTGACAGGAAAAGAAAAAAGTAACATTTGAGACCACTTCGACTTGTTAAAGCGTGGTTTAAAATTTAACAAATGTTTTGTACTTACACAGTTGCTATAAAGTCCGCGAGAAAAATATAGCACAACATGTAATTGCACAATTAATTTTAATATGTTACTGGTTAATAACCTTTCGGCTTGAAGCCAAAATGGTTTTGATCTTTGTGCTAACAAGTGTAAAGGAAATTAAAGTTAATACCTACTTTGTGATTTTATGCCTTTTTTTGGGATTGTCAAAAGTTATAAAATGGGTAGAGAAAAAAAATAAGGTAGTGCCGAAATAAATGTTATCACAAAACTGCAAAAAGAAAATTTCAAAATTGTGTATATTGCGGGAAAATTGAAAAGCAGCAGAAAAATGATTTCAAATTTTCTAAAAGAATTGGGCGAATTACCACAAAAAAAACATTTTAAAAAAACTGTTCAGATCTTTGTCAAATAGAATGATAGAAATAATAAAAAAAAGTGGACGAACAACTCATTATTAAAAATAAATGCTTCAAATGTTCTTCTTTTTTCGCAACAATTTTTTTTTATTTCTTTTACATAACATTACGTTATTCAGAAAAAACTCTGTACATGAATAAGAATTACTCCATTTTGTATTCGAAGAAAACTCATTTAGTTTTGTTTTATGTACAAAAATAAACAAAACGGGTTTCGTTGGAACGCCAAGATTGTATTGGTGTTAACTTTTGGATTTGATTAATTCTATTAGCAATGTATAGCTTATATTGAGCAGGATTTGACTGGATCGAATACAGAACTGTTTTCGCATCAGTAAAGCAGAAGGTTTGAATGACTGTGAACTGAAGCACATTGAAGATCTTTTTCACAACTTTCGCCGTCAAAAATGCAGCATTTAACTTCTTCGTCAATAGGCAGAATTGTCGCATTTGGGACAAGGAAAACCCTTGGAGTGATTCCCGAGAAGCATATGCATCCTCAACGTGTCACTGTGTGGTGTGGATTTTGGGCTAGAGGAATCATTGGACCTTTTCTAACCATGAAAAAGTCAGGTCAAGCGCAAACAGTCAATAGTGTTCGGTATCGTGAAATGATAACCAATTTTTTCGTGCCTAGAATTGAAGAAATGAATGTGGAGGGAATGTGGATGTGGTTTCAACAAGACGGCGCCACATCTCAGAAACAATTCAATTGCTGCAGCAGTCATTTCCCAGTCGTGTTATTTCGCGTTTTGGATACCAGAATTAGCCGTCTAGACCATGCGATTTAACTCCATTCGACTTTCTTTTTTAGATTTTCTTGAAGTCGATGGCTTATGCGAATAAGCCGACGACGACTCAAACCTTAAAAGAGGAAATTGGACGCTGTATTAATGAAATACCGCAGCATTTATGCAAAAATGCCATTTCATTTAAAAATTTCATTAAAAGATTGAGTATGTGCCAGCAAAGCCGCGGCGGCCGTCTGGCCAATGTGTTATTTCACACATAACCTCATCCTGTCTATTTTACGATATAATAAAGAATTCACGATGTTTTTAAATATCTGCGTGTTATTTACAATTTAAATCTTGCGTTCTTGTTGGGACACCCTTTACAAACATGATACAAACAATTTTCTTAGAGCAGCTTTTTTTTAAAGTTGGTTGGATATTTGCACACGCAAGTATTCAATTGCGTGATAAACGGAGGTGGAGGCATTAGCGCAAGTATTGAGTTGATAACAATTGTTATTAAGCGAAAAGCGAATCCATCCAGGTACTTTAATATTTTCAACCAAAGGCAGTACCCTTATTTCGTGGCAGTACTAGACTCCTTATAAACTTCACAGCGAGGAATATAACATGGGCGTTTCGGTATGAGATAGACGTCGTGTTCCATGTGAAGTCGTCGTATAATATTTGCATTTCACTGTCTTTTGTCAAACGATTTAATTGAAGTTGAATTATTTTAATTTATCAAGTTAGCGTATCAGAAAACTCTGTCAGATCGACATCTTTTTTAAGTCGATAACGAACTATAAAACATCCATCCTTTTTTCGATGAGAAGATTTTTCAAAATATTTCTCGCAATAGGGTTCATCCGCCGTCATCGGGTCGCTAAGTGAAACTTCATCATCGTCGATAAGCTTAAACAAGTTAATAACTAATTCAGTTAGTTTAGTATCCACGATAGAAGAATGACTTGTAGTTACGTGGATATTTCCTAATTTTGATAATGGGCTACAAATGACTAATCCCAGGTGAGTACTTTGTACTACATCACACTGCCGTTAATAATTTTATTTTGTCGCATAGCAAGTCAACAAAGCAAGCACCTACTCGTAGTAAAACATTTATTAAACCAGGTTTGTAGAACGAATTGAATTTCTTCAAGTGCCTTGTGATTTTGCTATTTAACATACACAAATTTGGACTAGATCTGTAGATGTGCCTACAGATGGCTTGCCAACATCTGCATGTGGTATATGAAGCCGTGTCTGACGTAAACGCAATTGCTAAGCAGCGAAATAGCTTCTAAAGTTGTTTGGGTCCAGTCATCCAATAAACAGCGCAATTGTTAATTATTCTACGTAATGATTCGTACTCCAATACATGCTGCGGCAAATACCGCACATGGGACTCATTGAAATTGACACTGGTACTGCATGACTCAGCCGCCATTGAGCCACGTAAAAATATATGATCGTTTTCATTGTACCTGATATAACTCACCACACTTTGTCTTAAAAAGAAAATGTAACGTGTTGCTTGTGTTGCAAATCGCAACAAACAAATTAATAAAGCACGTGTGGAATTTTACTCCACCAATAATGCATATTTTACTTATTAACGAGCCCATTGGGCCAAAAATGAGTTTCATCACTGAAAATGATCTTAGGATAAAAATCATAATTTTGGTGCATCTTCTCCAGAACCCAATCGGAGAACGTATGTAGAAACCCTAGTAGCTTGTCTACCATGGCGGTAATTACGGCTGAAAGCTCCAGTCATCGACTCAAAACTCCGGTAGAACATTTTTATTATTTGCAGACGTTGCACATTCGTGTGCGTTACCATGATGAAAGTGTTGAGTTAACTGACTAAATTGACAGTAACAAATTGGTGATTACTGAAAGTTCACAACTTAAATTAAAAATTGTCCTATTGGTCAACCTTTATTGAGTACAATGATAAGAGTAATTCATAACACAGTATGAACTAGGTAAAAAAAATGTAATTGCTTGTTAATGTCTATTTTTTTGTTTTGTTTTTGAATGTATTTTCATTAATGTCTATATAATTTCCTTACAAAAAATACTTATCCTAGCCTACCTATCTAATCTAATGCAAACGAAAAGATGCCTTATTTAAAGTAAGCGACACCGTTCAGTTCTATGACTTTGTTCTGATATTTACGCGCTGGTTGGTGAATTATCGCTTCCCGGACGGGACACCTATCATTTTTTCACGGCACCACCTCTTTCGAGTTGCTGACAACATTCAAAGAGTATAAATTGTCTAGAAAAAGCTTCTCAAATCGGGCCGTTCGGAGTCGCTAAAAAACTGTAGGTCTCTTTCACTTGTGAAGAACAGCAGCATGCACAACACGAGTAGTTGTAGAAGCTAGGCCCTGGTCTGTTGTGGGCTGTAGTGCCACTCAATTATTATAATTACTATTATGTTGGTATATTATGATTCCCATGGCACAGTCTCTGGTGCCGACTGTTATACGCCGCGATTATAGCGTTACGGCTCGGCCATCCATCACCAATCCGGTCCTCGAGATCTGAGCTGTCCTCCTCGTTGTCGTCACCAACAAAGCCTGCATTTGGGAGCTCACACCAAGGCTCCAGCTTGTTTGATGCCACGATGGTCGTTAGCTTCCGTTGGTTGCGTTGCATGTGCGGGATGTCCTCTACCAGGTTCCTGTCGTGCGGCAATACCTTAGTGACCATAAATAGCCCGCGGTACCGGGATTCTACCTTCCTTTATTTCCCGGTCACTGCCGGTTCGTTATCTATGTGGACGAGGTTTTTTTTTCATTTCCAAATGTATTTTTTTATTGTTAATTTTATTTTCTAATCCCTTAAGTCTAGAATTAAAAATACTTAATCTAAATATTTATTACTAGTGCCTTTCGGCGTTGTCTTCTGTATTATATATTTGCAGTATTCCATGCACTATTTGTAGATATTATTAAAATTAAGAAAATTGTTACAGAATAAACTTAGCAATCAAATCGTTTATTTAAAAAAATAATTTATATATATCTTAATCTACGATTAACTAATTAACCTACCTAACTACCTAACACTGACTTAACACTAATTTTTATTTTGTTTTATTTTATTGTTTTTTTTTTATTGTTACAATCTAGCCTATTCTAAATTAACCTACATCTAAGTTGACCGTAGGAGACCAACAACGTTAGCCGAAAAGGCTAACGACAACTGGGGTTTAATGAGGTTGTAGCCACCAATAAAAACCTCGATCCATACTACTTTCTTTTCTATCCCGAACAGGGATGGATGTACTGACCGGAGGTCACCCGGACTTACTGTCCTTACACAGTTCTCGTAGAGCCGCCGCTTGTCCACTGTTCTCCTTACCACGTGATAAATAAGTGGACATCCCTCCTTATTTTGGATCAAACCCATCCGGTCAAGATATACGAAAGCTTCCGGTGGAATGAATCCACAATGTGGACGAGGTCCTCTACTGCGTATGAACTCCGTTGTTGGCGCATAAAATCCTACCTCCCTTTTTGCTTTCGAACATACTCCTTAAGATTAGACTTACATTTCAATGAAAATTTTATTTTAAAATTCAGTTTCTTAAAAACTAGCTTGCCAATATAAGTTTCAGTTTCTTAAAACTTAACTTACTGATTCTTCGCGAGTACTCTAAGCTAATCAAGGGATTTCGTTTTTTTTCTTATGCGTTTCGGCCTCTATTATTATTAAGTAAGTTCCTAAGCATACTCGTATATACATCTTCTTGTTCTTTCTTTCTTTCTTTTTTTTTCGAGAAAATTAAACAAGAACTTGGATTCCTTCTTGTTTTCCTATTTCATAACTATTTAACCTACTAGACTTTAAATTATTTTCTGTATATACAATTAAATTAGCCTAAAACTTAACTCCACTTCACTATTTACAATAAACTTAACAATGTCCGACCGTACGGCCGCGTACACCAGGGCGTATGTGTTATTTATATGCTTTACATATTAAGGGTTATATTTTAGCTACTACCTTTCTGGCAACACTGTTTTAAACAGCTGATGCACGTTTCGTGTTATGTTTCACTGTCAAACATCTTCAGTTTGGTCTTACGAACGAACAGGGCTTGCAAACTATTGAATTTTATTATCAAAATGCGTGCTCTGTCAAGAAAGTTCATTGCGCGCTTCTTCCATTTTATGGTCAGTTGAATCGACCCACTGAAGCGGCTATTCGGGCTATTGTGACTGAATTTCGCACCAAATTTACATTGTTTGACATTAAACCACCAACACTTACGTAGAGTGCGAACTGAAGAAAATATCGCAGCTGTATCGGCCAGTGTTGATGACCATCGTCGCCATTCACAGCAATTGGGCCTCTGTTACACGACAACGTGGACAATTTTGCGGAAGGATTTAGGTATGATGCAGTCCAAAATACAGCTGGTGCAAGAATTGAAGCCGAACGATCTAGGCCAACGTAAAATTTTTGGTGAATGGGCTCTTGGAAAGTTGGAAGAAGATCGAAGATCCACTTTTTTACCGAAAAATTGTGTTTAGCGACGAAGCTCATTTTTCTCAATGGGTACGTAAATAAGCAGAGTTGTCGATTTGGGAGTGAATATCAGACAGAAGAGCTACCAATGCATCCAGAAAAAGCACAGTTTGGTGTGGTTTATGGGCTGGTGGCATCATTGGACCGTACTTCTTCAATGATGATGCGAATCGTAACGTAACTGTGAATGGTGAGCGCTATCGTGAGATGATAGCCAACTTTGTTTTGCCCAAAATGCAAGAGCTTGACTTGCATAATATGCGGTTTCAACAAGACGGTGCCACATGCCACACACACGCGCAGCAATGGACTTATTGAGAGGCGAGTTCGGTGAAAATTTTATTTTACGTTCGGGACCAGCCATATAACGCCTTTAGACTGTTTTTTTGTGGAGCTTTGTTAAAGCTCATGTCTATACAGACAAGCCAGATTCAATTGACGCATTGGAAGACAACATTTAGGCATTTATTCGTGAGATACGGGCCGAAATGTTGGAAAGAGTATGCCAAAATTGGAGTAAGCGGATGGACCATTTGAGGCGCAGTCAAGGTCAATATTTGCATGAAATAATGTTCAAATATTAAATTATATGGACCGTACTATCGATTCAAATAAAGATTTCATGCATTTTTTTGAATTTTATGTGTTTGTTTTTGAAAAACTTTCCTATAGCTTTAAAAAATCACCCTTTATATCTTTACTTGCTTGTTGTTTGCTTTAATTAGTTCTACCTCGCCTTTTACGAACATTAATGAGATTATAATTATCATTTAGAATTTGCTCTGATAAGGAGAAATTTGTTATGTGATTTACATACAAATACTGTTGGTAGACAGTTACTACGCTGTTTGGTAATGGAATAAACATCTAACATGAATAGTTCAATTATGTAAATAGTAGTCGCTTTGATACATCTTGTTATTTCTGCAAGTGCAGGCTGTTGCTCTCGCTACGAAGAGCAGTGACAGTGTACTATGATGTGTTGAAACAACTCTTAATAAAAGTTTGTATTGAGGTAGATATGAAGGCACATTCATTGTCGGAAATATTTTTAGTTGTTACAATGTCCCATTTTGTCATCGCTGCTCGTTATGTCTTGTAAAAATTTTATATTGTAATTCATTTTGACTATTGCACTTTGATCTGTCAAAGTAAGTGTGTTTGTTTAAAGATCTGCCACATATAACACGAGATGTAGAAGAAGTAATTTAGCTCCAGTTCATAGATTTCTGCGAGCAAACTTCCCGCATATTAAGGCGCAGCTGAAAGAGGATAAACTGCACATATCAAGCAAGCTCTTCACTTGGGACTTAGATCAAGGTTTAAAGTGTGGAGGGCAGAACCCCATAGAGGCATTGAGGACAATTTACGGCGGAGATTTCGCCTTCTTTAACAGCCAAGAAGTTTTTATTAATGAAGTGCCAGAAGTAAATAACGGAGTAAGGAACGTCAGTCGCAAAACGTCAAACACAAATACTCCTAAAGTTAGCAGCGAGTCAGTGCGAAATGCAAGAATAGCCGATGGAAGGCGTTTGGGTGCAAACACAAGCATGCGGGACAATTTTATGAGTCCACAAGGGACTGAATCATGTGCAGAAGGCTATCTAAAAAATAAATTGTTTGTAATGAATTTTTTTAATTATATTAAAACTTTTGATGCATGTACAAGAAAATGAGATAAACAAATTTGAAGGTATTTTCTATAGTTATAAACTTAAATGGATACCAGCGGTGAAAACAAATGTGTATGGAAGAGGAAGTGGAGGTCAACTGCTTGGTTATCGAAAAGGTCTTGATGGAATATCGTTCAATTTTCTACACATAGAAGAAATTGATATCGTGGAGGTCGTTAATGATGATTGTGCTGTATATATTATTCCGGTTTACCTGAATTGCAATCACTGGCAAAGGGACTTTGACAAACTTTGCGACGGGCTAACGTATTTGAACTCTAAAAATTTATTGCTGGTTGGTGACTTTAACGCAAGGATTGGCTGCTCACAGAACAATTTTTCAGGTGGATCTGCTGGTTTTATATGTCTGTTGTTCTGTCAAGTCGCACGCACTGAACGTTATTATGATCTCTCGTCCGGAAGATTTTATTTACGTGCGGAAACATGCTCGGGTTGTTAGATCTGACAGCCCGAATCTAATAGCCCCAATGCAAGCTTAAAGCTGGACTGTAATTTTGTCAAATTAACTATTGGAGTACTTTGACTTGTGAATTCAGAGAGCGAATCTCTGCACACTGTGGATCCGTTAGTACAAGAGATTTAGTCTTGGCATAGGTCTACTTTTTTGCACGTGAAGTGTATCGATTTCAGTGTTCCGAAAGATGTCGGTTTGTGACACCTTATGACCTTATGACCTCGTCCATTTGTGTGAAGTACCTGTCAAAGTCTTCGTTCGTAACGTTTCTGTTTCTCTGGATAAAGATCTAGAAGAACTTGGCTAGCGCACCTTGCTATAATTATAAGGATGCGTTTGGAAATATCTGTTTAGTTCCTCCAGCTCGTTAGGGAGCTGTTTTACCGCGGCGAAACCACAGTGATCACTGTCATACTCGACCGTAGTTAAACAGTTCTTCGTGCGTCGCTCCACGTTAAGTATAGTCAGTCGTCTGTCAATAAGCATCACATCCAGATAGGACCCGCTTCTAGAAGAGGATGAAAGAGGGCGTTTGCTCTCTCATTATTCACCGTGTTTGGCGTTCAAATCTCGGGCTAGAATATAATAATTTTCTTCCGAGTTCAAGCGGAGGCTAGTGAAGACAGCCTCAAGATTCGAAAGAAAGTGAGGGTTTTGAGGTTTGGATGCATAAGCAGCGATCACAAACAGCTTCTTTCCACCTTAGAGAGAGATGCGTGCGAACACATTAAATCTGCGTACAACATTCATACAATGTTCTTTTTAATCAAGAGAGCAACCCCGCCACCTCGAGTGGATTGGGGTCGGTCTCTTCTCATTATTTTTGTACCTGAGAATGCGCGTCTGGTTTAGTTTAGTTTCGGTAGCCATCAGCACGTTAGGGTTGTGGGATTGCATCGAATTAGAGAGCGTCACTTTTCGTTTGATCCTTATCACCGAATTTATATTCACTGGTAGGATCTTAAGGGTTCTTACCTCGCGTGAGCCCATTATGCCTGTGCGCATTTGTTTGACGGCAGTTAAGAAAAGAGGAAATCTACTCTAGCCGTCTGCGCATGGAAACTGGTCTGCAGTTCGACCATCTGTTTCTGCAAGGTAAATATCTGCGCTTGCATCAACTGGATGGAAGTCATTACATCCGTTATGGAGGGCTCTGCCTCGGGTTGTCTGGCCACTGTAGTCGAGGCAACCGTCGGATGTGTCCATTGTGTCAGTTCTCTGCCTGACACCATTTGGGCGTAGGACCACATTGAAGTACGTGGTCAGTTTTGTTTATTTTCTCCCATTTTACTCTAAGACCGCCTTCGAAACGAATTTTTGCAGATTGTCAATTTTCGTGCCCTGGGATACCTGAACTGGGAAGAAGGGAAGTGCCTTCTTCTTCGCTTTCTCTGTCGCAGTGCTGAAAGGCTTTACCCTTATGAAATGGACCTCGTCGCTTTCAACTCGTTGTAGCTTGTCGAGGAGGACTTTCGAATCTGTAGGAGGATTTATGCCTATAAGGAGCAAGGACTGTAGCCTTTCTCCTCTGGGGGTGTACGTATAATAATTGGCGTTCTATGCCGCTAACTTTCCTTTTAGAAATCTAAATCCGTCCATTGTTAGGCAATAAACGACGTGGGTATGGGGAGTCTTATATTTTATGTAATAAGTCTTATTTTCTAGGGTCAACTGTTCCGTTCCCATTCGGCTGTTGTTTCTGTTGCTCCTGTTGTTTCTGCTGCTGATTCTGCTGTCGTTTCTGTTGCTGTGAGTGTTGTTTCAGCTGACGTTGAGCTCTTTGTCGACGTTGCGCTACTTTTGATGTAGACGGTACCGTTTTTCGGCAGCGCCAACATGTTTCTTTTGTTTTTGTTTCTCGCTCTGTTGCTCCCTTTGCTTTGCTGTTTTCTCTATAGCATTCCTCGACGTAGACTGTTCGTATAGGAACTTGATGTGGGGGTCGAGCTTCGCCCTTTCCTCGTCGAGTTTCTTAAGGTTCGTCTCCTTCTCCTCATCGTTGGCGTCGGCGTAACCGTCCCAACTTTGTTCGGTGAGACCGCTTCTTCATGTGACGTCATTGCTGTCGTCCGACGCTTAGTGAGGTTGAGCTGCGACTGCAGCTTCTTCCTTCTCTTCTTTATATCGGTAGTTCCACTCGTGTGGCTAGTCGCACGGATGCTAACGGCACTGGTTAGTTGGCCTGACGTCTCGGCCACCGATGCTTTCAAATCACCCGATTTACTGAGCTCGGGTTGCTTGTCAGTCTCCAGTTCACATTTCTTACTCACACTTTGTGTCTCTAATGTATGTCTTAATTAAAAAAGAAAACACTTTTTATTTACTTTTCCCTCCGGATTCGAACCGGGAATTGTTTGTCAGACTTCACTCGTGTTCTTAAGTTTTTTAAGTTTAAAATGTGTTTTTTATTTTAAATTGCATTTTGCTTAAATCTAGATATAAAATACTTAAACTAGTTACAATAACTTTATTTTGATTAAAACTATCTTACTGGCCCCATGCGAGCACTATACTTATGAATTTTTTATTATTGCCTTTCAGCCTCTGTTTGTGTTATGGATGTTCAACTAAACAACTAAACTGTGTGATACTTAATACTAAGAAAATGCTTTGTAAAAACTTAGCAATATAATTAAATTTTTTTATCTTAATCTAACTAAACAAACTTAACCTAACTCCTAACTTTTTTCACTCGTGCTCTACCACCCGATCTACCGGTCCTCTTTGTACACAATGATTTTGTTCTGTACTAGAAATATTAATCGTTTTTACTAACGTAACCGAAGCTACTTACACCGTGGAGGTCTGTGAACGACTGGCAACTGCTTAGTAATATAATAATAAAAGAGGTCGATTGCTGTATTAGCAAATTTTATTTTCTGTCATGATCTCCGCCATTCTTCGCATGATGCATGATCAAGAAGTCTCTAATGCAGTTTGAATTGCTAATGCAATATTCTCTGCCATATTTTCCTATTTTTTTACTACCGCTACTAACTGATTGAATTACTGCACAAAAAATTAAGTTCACTTACAACAACATCCACTTTCTTATAAGAACACCCACATTCTTTTGTATACAGTTCTCAGCTTCAGGGTTCGTTGTTATTTTATTGATGATTATTTTGATTACTGAAGAATAAGCAGAAACAAAAATAAAATCTTTTTTCCTATAACAAGGAATTTCGGAGTTCCTTTTTCAACTTTATTTCACTTTTCCTAGTACCAGGAATTTTCGAAAAAGGTAGCTGGATGCCAGTTGATTATTCATACAGCACCTCTTCATTTGAAAACTAGAAAACTAAAGTCTCCCATTTATTGAAAAATATTGTCTCTACTTTACATCTAACATACGATACATTAACCCTTCCTGTAACTTAAATCTGTTTTGCTGCCCGGACGTTGCATCAGTATTATTTCCACGTTCGGTGTGAGTTACATAAAAACATAGACATACTGTATGTCACCCATCCCTAAGTCCGTCGGTCATACATCGAACAGCAAGCACAGCAGAGCTCGTAACTCAAGCCGAGTCACGGTTATCTATTTGTTTTCCAACATGCTGCGCAGACTAACCCAAGCCAAGCCAAACATGTTGATCAGGTCGTTGGGGGTAAAGTGGCGTTGTTTTTGAATGCTAATGTCGATAGCATTGGCTATAGAAATGATAATCAGTAGTGGTGAGATCGCTGTTTAGTAAGACAGTTGTGAGAATAAATAAAGATTCTGTAAGAAGAAGGTGTTGTTTTTCTTATTTGCTCCCAAAATGGGGTAACCATAATTGGCGCAGTCGGAAGCTAAAGTGAATAAGTTCTACTAAATCACTAAAGTAAAAAGTAGTTACACAACTTAGATAAGTAGCAACATATTTCTGAGAAGATCCTTTTTCCAAATGTGTATACGGTTTTATTGTATTTTCCGGTAACTAAGATACCATATCAGATATAAAAAATAAAAAATAAAGGCTTACTTTCTCCTTTTTTCACTCATTCATTGAAATCTGTTGATTGAAGCTGTTCATAAAAATAGCAGTGTTTTTTGGTTTTACCATAAAGTGTCTCAGAAATTGTTCCATAGAGTTTAAAAAATATTTGTGTATTCTTGTTTAGTAAGTGAATGTTTTTGTATATGTTGTCTTTTATTAACATACTTTATAGTTAGAAATATGGGTCCATCAAAACATTGTAGCGAAGATATGCGGAATTTGATCAAAAAATTGCGCTCGGAGGGGAAAACATATGCTTCAATCCAGAATGTCATAGGATGTTCAGCGGAAATGGTCAGCAATGCGCTAAACTGGAAAGCTAGGCCCGAAACACGCGGTCCAAAAAGAGTGATGGCTAAGCGAACTGACCGGAAAGTTATCAACGTGACAAAGGAGAACCCTTCTATAACTTCCGCTGAGTGCTGTGACGGTTATAAGACGTCTTCTAGAGGCTAAACTAAAAGCTCGAAGCCCGCGAAAAGTACCACTTTTGACAAAAAAGCATGTGCAAAAAAGATTGGCATTCGCAAAGTTTCACAAAGATTGGCCTAAAGGGAAATGGAAGAATATTCTGTGGAGCGATGAAAGTAAAATAGTTTTATTTAGGTTCAAGGGTCGTCGGGAATATGTAAGAAGAAGAATAAAGAAAATAATCCCCGTTATACTGTTAAAACTGTTAAACACGGAGGAGCAAAACTAATGATTTGGGCCTGTTTCTCATATAATGGGGTTGGGCGATGCTGAGTAGTATTTTAGAAGAGGTTATGCTGCCATATGCCGAGGACGAAATGCCACTAGCTGGGGTATATCAACAAGATAATAACCCAAAACATACGTCAAAACGGGCAAAATCTTGGTTTGATGAAAAAATAATAACCGTTATGTAGTGGCCAGCACAATCCCCTGACCTAAACCCCATTGAGAACTTGTCGGACGATATTAAAAATTCTCTCCATGAGGCCAAACCAAAAAACGCCAAGGAATTGTGGGAGGTAGTGCGAGACTCATGGGAAGCTATACCAGTTGAGAGATGCCGGAGTCTGGTGGACTCAATGTCAGGAAGATGCAGCACAGTGATAAAAAACAAAGGCTTTGCTACAAAGCACTAATGGTAAGCTGTTAATAATAATGATTTCATATGGCTTCATTGATTTCTGTTCTCTAAGCACAGCATAATTTTAAGCACTGCTATTTTTATGAAAAACTGAAAAATATTACTACGACCAAAAAAAAATAATAGTTAAAAGTTTTGAACAACGTTTATTTTGTGATATACCTGTTAAGACTGAAATACTTTACGACGTTCATCATCTTCCAAGCTCCTGCGACCACGTTTAAATTCAGCTGCCCAAAATTTTACGGTGGTAAACGATGGTGCAGAGTCACCATACACAGAGCCCAACTCTTCTTTGATTTGTGAAGGCGTATTGCCTTTCAAAAATAAAAATTTAATTACAGCTCGATATTCAGTTTTTTCCATTTTGGGGGAATCACCGAAATACACGCACAAAAACGACTGTCAACAGATAATGGTGCAAGATAAATTTCTGAAATTTTGGCTGGAGTAGCTATTATAATATGCACAATTTGAAGTAGAAACTTTTTTTCACTTGTGCCGCTAGCTTCACGTTGAGGTCGGTTATTTATCAGACAGCCTTCGTACTTTTGTATACGTTTTTTTAAAAAAATAGTAAAACAATTTGAATTAATACAACATTTTTGTTTTTGAGGAGCACTGCTATTTATATGAACACAACTGTATATACTCTGTAATCCGCGAAGTACAGTCTCACTGTGAGTTTGAATTCCCTGCGTGTCCCGGATATTGTTAGAGACCTTTCCTCTTTCGATGGTAATACTAAGTTATTATATGACCTTTTTGCTAATGTCGAGAAAATTTTAGCGCTTTAAGTGGAAGCAGATGACACACATTTTGCAAGAATCATAATTAAAACTATGAGAAATAAAGTAATTGGCGAAGCAAACGAAACGCTTACTATGTACGGTACGGTTTAGATTGTAATCTCATAAGTTCGTTACGCCCGAAGGCGAAATGAGACCAGTTGAATTCAACATCTGCATCAATTGCATCAACGTAATGGTACGGTTGAAAAATTTTTCTCGGATGTACTCGAAATTCTTTCAATTATGACCAATTTTATTCGAATGAATGAAAAAGAAGCAAGTGTTATTAAAGCACTTAATAACACCGAACCAAGGTTTGTTTAACAGTAGTGCTTACATTTCTAAATACTCTTTCCCAGAACATATGGATGTCTCTTGCGGCAGCCATTATACAGATACGAATAAGCGATCAGGCTTATTTTCTAGGAGCAACGATGCTCAAAACCGCAATATAAGTATCCATTACAACTTTGAGTTGGAAAACGACTCTGAAGGTAACCTTCCTGTACGAAGCAGTCTCAAGGAGTCTGACAGCCTTGACGCGGAAGTTGACGACAGGAATTTTCGTTAATAAGCCTCGGAGAATCTGAAGGGTATTTAATATAAATAACTTCAACTCCAATATGCTTCCGTAAATTATCGACACGGGAAGTACTAGAACCCTTATTGATCCAAGGAAAGTTAACGCAGATAAAATTAAGATGATTTTTAATAATGACGTAGCTACAAAACAAGTCAAATTGCGTCGCTTGAAAGAATTTTAAGGTAGTGAGGAACTACTGTTAATTCTTTTTAAGTTCCATTAATATTTCGATGGTCTAATTGGATAAGACATTCTTAAGAAATTGAATATAAAAATTAATTTAAATAGATCTGTTTTAGAAACGGAGAACATAAACAAATGCATATCAAAAATGACACGACTCCCGAGGGAATATACGGGTGTCATGATTGGTATGCATTTATGTAGGTTATTAACTCCTCCGAATCGCCATTTAGGTTCGTCATCGAACAACCTATAAAGGGTGAAATAATGGACAGTAAACGCTTTGTATAGTTCCATAGGTTTGACATTAAATATAACAATACTAATTATAAGAAGAATATTTAAGAGTCTATTTCAATCGATTATTTAAATCCTGAAGAGAGAAAAGAGTTGATTAATATTTGAAAACGATATCAGAACACCTTTTTCCAGGAGGTAAAGATCTCCACTCCACTAGATCTAGCCTTTGGTTTCCTAAAACGGCTTTTTTCGTTGAAAATGGCGGTTATGAGTTTCTCCGCAATGCCTTTAAAAACGCATCTACTTTTAAACGAGTGATGGATAACGTTCCTAGAGATCTTCAAGAAAAAAAATTGGATGATATTATTATTTTCTCGACGTCATTCCAGGAACATGTAGAAGCTCTAAACGCCGTTTTCAAAAGACGCCAGTTGGCAAATTACAAAGTTCATATAGAAAAGTTCGGATTTGTCCGAAATGATTTATCGTTTTTAGGGCACCTTGTTACAGCCAACGGCATAAAACCAAATCCTAAAAAATTTAAAGCAACCCATTACCCCAGACGCCCAAACAAATAAAATCGTTCTTGGGGCTTCTAGGATGTTACAAAAAGTTCTTCAAGGACTTTTCTTAGAAAAGGCAAAAAGGTTAAAAAAGACTCAAAATACATTAATTGCTTTGAAAATTGCAAGAACCTCTTGTGCAAGGACCCAATCTTACAATACCCATATCTAACGAGTACAAAGCCATTCAATGTTACTACAGACGCGAGTAAGGTTGCAATTGGTGCCGTACTCTCTTAAGGAAAGATTGAAACGGATAAACTGATTTGCTATGCAAGTCACACATTATCAAAGTCTGAGCAGGCTTATAGCGCAATTGAAAAAGAATTGCTTGCAGTAGTATGGGCCCATATCTCTTTGGTAGAAAGTTTCAGATAGTCACGGATCATAAGCCCCTAACGTGGCTATTCTAAATGAAATAGCCTAATTCTAGGTTGGTACGTTGGCGGCTTAAGGGAGAGGAGTATGATTACTTCGTGACCAACAAGAAAGGCAAGCAAAACTTTAATGCTGATGCTTTATCAAGAATTGAGATAACGAATGACATATCATTATCAGAAAGAACCGACGACAATTCGTCTACTTTGAACAACGTAGATGACCTTGATACAGTTTATACAATTCATTCTACTGTAGAAAATCTTGACGGTGTTCCGATATCCGAACGACCATTAAATTAATTGCCTAGTCAATTAATACTTGAACAAGGCGATAAAGTTTCAAAAATAAATGCTAAAAGCTCCAGATATTGTTTCAAAAAACGAAAATATATAATTAAGCGCAAGAATATGTGCAATACGGATACCATAGTTACTATTTTCAAGGAATATATTAAACCAACATTATATTCTCTGAAAATAGTAACTATGGTATCCGTATTGCAAATATTCTTGATCTTAATTATTATTATATTAAATTTATTTAAAAATATCCAAAACGTGTACTCAGTCTATTTTAAACAATTCAGGTATACTAGAAAACTTATAGATGTGTCAGAAAAAGGCGAAGAGGAGAAAGTAATATGAAATTATCATAGTAAATCAAATCATGGGGACATCACTGAAACCTTTGAATACATTAGAAGAGAGTTTTTTTTCCGAATTTTAAGAATATAATCACTAGGGTAATAAATAATTGTGATATTTGCCAGATATTAAAGTACGCTAGAAATATGAAGCAAATGATACTCCCGGCATAACTAAAGAGGAGAAATGTACTTGCACCTAGACTCAATGAACATGAAGTTATTAGGGATAATGATGTTACTGTAGATACAAATAAACGAAAGGTCAATAAACAAAAAGTCAAAAAGAAACGCAAGTTTACGCAGATCTCGAGTTAATTTGGTGGCGTGGTTGGTCTTTAACAATATCCCGGAGGTGAAATTTCTTGTGTTGTAATTCGGAACAACTTCTTAGGCTATGAGTGTGTGTGTTTTTATTTTCAAATGCTGAATTACATAATAATATTATAAATAGTGTGTTGTCATTAATGAGCAAATTACCAATATCATATTTATTTAATAATTACATTGAGTTGAATATAGTTTCTAAATTTCTTAACGTATTCATATATATATACTTACCTATAAATACCTTTGCAATACTAATTTATAATAATAACTAGAATCATACTCAAATTATGTATAAGTAACAATTCCACAGAAATATTTTTACTTAATATTGATTAAGCTCATAAAGCAACACTTCAAAACACCACTGATTTTGGCAAATGTAATTTCTTTCTTGAATTACGACTACAAGGACTCTCTTATCATATTATAAATAAAGGTTTTTAGAAACAGGTTGTTCACTGCTTATTAGTGAACAGTTACAAAAGGATTAGAGAACAAATGACGGCAGCTGGGGTGGAATTTTACACCATCACTCCCGACGACCATCAGATCCAGAGGACATCTTAGAGTCTCTTTGAAGACTTAAAATCGAGGACGTAGAATTTGTTGCTGATAGCCGCTTCTCCACTATACTGTCGAGGATACCGCCTGAGCGTCTACTACCCCTTTTCTTGATACAGGTGACACCAGTAAACAAACTGAAAAGTTTGAGGAGGGTAAGACTTCTCAGTTCCCAGATATTTTTTAGGAAAAATTAAGGAGATGCTTCTCCTCGCAATATGCCAAACATTTGGACACGCAGCAGGAAATTGAAATAGGCAGCCTCCCTGCAGTAAATTCGTAGAGATACATGTGCCAGTGGGTTGCTCTTTAGGAGAGGGGAAGGTAGAATATAAATCGCGCTTAAAATGCGTGCATTGTGGGGAGAAGGGACATTCCTCCAGCTATCAAGGATGTCCGAAGAGAAGGGTATGGTAAAAAAAGTAAGGTGGCAGATTCGAGGCCGATACCGAGAACTCCAGCCACTCCTGTTATGCAGGTTGTTTCATAAGCCCAAATGGCGTCTTGTAGGCAACCGGAACAATAGCCAGTGCCAAAAGCGGCGCCGGTACCTGTGCAAGTCCTGGATATGGGCTTCGTTGAATAGTTTCCATAATGGCTTCAATGAAGGCCCAAAAGGAGCAGTTCCAAAAAGATCTTTCGCGAATGGACCGGATCCTTTCGTCAAGACCCGCTGGGTCAGGTGCGTATCCATTTTACTGGATACGCCGGCAGCTAGAGATCTTTTGATCCTGGCGGTGAATGAAAATTCACGCTTATCTAAGCTAAACCGGAAATACACGATCAGGTATCAAGAATATTCCATTATTTTGAGGGAATCGTCCCCACAGCACACAAGATGGTGGGGTTGCTCTATTCATTACAGAAGGCATTTCAGTGCCAGTGGGTTGCTTTTGATCCTGGCGGTGAATGAAAATTCACGCTTATCTAAGCTAAACCGGAAATACACGATCAGGTATCAAGAATATTCCATTATTTGGAGGGAATCGTCCCCACAGCACACAAGATGGTGGGGTTGCTCTATTCATTACAATAGGCATTCGTTTTAAAAACGTGTATTGCGGTGAAGTGCGAACCTTCAGTGTGCTGGAAATATGTGTTGCGTGTATTTCTCTCCAAGGTGAAAGAAAATTGCTCGTGATAGCGGTCTATGCACCAGCTGCACCTCGCTACACCAATTTTATTTCAGAGCTTTTTTCGAAAGCTTCGTTTAGACTCGGAGGATAACTACTTGCTTGTAGCTGGCGATTTGAACGCGAAGCATGAAGAATGAGAAATTCTGTGTCAAATCCAAGAGAAAATTGAGAATCCGAAATATTACATATAGTCGGTGCAATGAACTGACCCGAGGCTCTCTGGAGAGATCCCAACTAAGCACTGATGCTGGGTTTGTTGGTGTTCCAGATAATGATGACGAAGACAGAAAGGAGAATTTTCGTAAATGAGAGCCTGACGAAGGGAAATTATTCTTCGCAACGAAGAGCGCTGAAGCTGAAGGCCGCTAAGAGCATTTCTTTCGTCCCCACACACAATGGTCAAGTGTACGTGCGTAACCTGAGTGGCGAATCCATCCTCATAACCAGCGATGAAGACTTTGGGCGAGTAGACCAGAATTAGAATTTAAGAAAATTAATTAATGTACAAAATATTCTAATTTTCTCAATCGTCTATTTCCTGTATTTTACCTGTTGAAATTTTTCTATTTAATTGACAGAAATGTGTTAAATGATAATATGCGGGGGAGCAATTAACCACTTGTCAAATTGTTGTGTTAAAGCCAACGTTTTACTAAACATCGTTGCGAATTACAAGAATGGGTTGCGAATTTGTCATTTTAATGTGTAATGTGTTTTGTAAATAAGGTGATTGAAATGCTAAGCTTATTTATTAATAAGAATATTGATGTAATATGCATTTCTGAAACTTGGGCAAAACCGGAAATGAGCTTGGAACAATTTAAACTGCCAGGTGATAAAATATTTCGTGGTAGTTGTCTTAAGATTATCGAGGTGTAGCAATGTATGTAAAAAGTGATATATGCTGTAAGCTTGTGAAACGAAACACCGAATTAGATGTTTTTGAGTGTGTATTTCTGGAAATAGTGTTCAGTCACAAAGAAATTTTAAAAGGTACTATGTACATATATGGTGCCTAATGTGGCAAATCACACCCCTGTTAGAGACGTATAAGAAGAGTTAGCTTCTCAGTTTGCAGAAATTGCTCTTTGTGGGGACTTAAATATAAACATTCTAGCAAACCAATTGGAATGCATTTTGTTAATTCAACTAATACTACCTTTTTTTCTCATAGATGTGTGCCTTGTGTCAAAAAAGATTTATCAGTCAATATGACCAAATACTAGTTCCAGGTTTTTTGCTTTACGATTTGTTAATTATAACTTTTAATATTGTTCCATTCAGGAATACTCAAAAAAAAAATAAGTTTTCGTCACTTTCCCAACTGCTGATTCTAACAACCAGGTTAAGGTTTTTGAAAACTATCTGGACAATTTGATAAATAAACATATTCCACTAAAAACTAAGGTTATATCTTATAAGCACACCTTGGTTCAATAAAACAATTCAATATTTTATTGCAAAAGGTGATCGACTTTTTTTTAAATGGAGAAGATATAAATGCCCATTAATCTATAATCAATACAAAACGGTCAGAAATTCTGTAACAACTCTTATTCGCAAATGTAAAAGAGAATATTATCAAAACATATTCAATTCAACTAAGTCTAACAAACAATTTTGGACAGCAATAAAATAAGTTGTACTTTACCCTGAAAGCTTAGCATTGCAGATGACCTAAACCTAAACGAAATAAATAAAAAAAATTATTGAATTCACAACCCCGAAACTGGGTGGAATTGACTTCGGATATTTTCCTTATAATACCTTTTCGTCAGATTCCGTTTTCTCCCGTCAATGTGTTGATTTTGTTTTTGTGGGTGAAGCGATCCTTTCTTTTAAGTCAAAGGCCGTAGGACTTGGTAATATAAGTCCAAAGTTTATCCAAATAACGTTACCCGTAATATGCTAGCACATTACACATATTTTCAACACCATCATAACAAAAAGTAGGTTCCCTGCTAGATGGAAAGTTGCTAAGATTATTTCTCTTCTCAAACCCAACAGAACTGATTTCAGATCAATTGGTATTCTTCCTTTTCTTAGCAAAGTTTTTGAAAAACTTATAAGCAGGTAAATCAAAGCGTTTGTGGAGAAAGAGAAATTAGTAACAAAGTTGCAATCAGGATCTCGAAACAACCATAATTGCATAACAGCGCTCTTGAAAGTGTCCAATGATATACACTCTGGATTAGACAATGACATGATGTCTACGATTGTTTTTCCAAACCTTTAAAAAGCATTTCATTCTGTAAACCATTCCATTTGAGCACACAAACTTAAGTCACAATTTTTCTTTGATGAGTCTATTTGTAAGCTCATAATGTCATATCTTGATGGAAGAACACAGATAGTAGCCCATTGTAGTAAAACATCAGAAAGCTTACCCGTACTGTCAGGAGTACCCCAAGGATCTGTTTTGGGTCCACTCTTATTTGTTTTATTTATTAACGACATATCGCAAGGTATACATAATTGTGAACATCATATATACGCTGATGATGTGCAACTTTACAAAGGTTTTAAGCCACACACAAAATCAAGTGCAATTCGCGATCTCAATAATTATCTAAATTCGCTTCTTATTTGGTCACAAAAAAATCACTTATCAATGAACCCATCTAAAACTAAAGCTATTCGGATAATTAGAGGAAATATGTTCATTAGCGATGATGCACTTTATAACAACAGTGAGATCGAATTTATTTCAAAGATAAAAAACCTCGACGTTACCGTTATCTAACTTGGAATGAGCACATAAATCAAATTGTTCGAAAAATATACTGTGTTTTAAAAGGACTTAGTCCAACTAAAAACTTCTTGCCTGTAGACCCTAAAACTAATCTTATCAAAACGTTTGTACTTTCGTTTGGTTGCGAAATTTTTTCTAACATGGATTCTGAGATTTGTCGAAAAATTAATGTTGCTTCCTATGTGCAAGATACATTTTCAATTTAAATCGGCGTGCTCATGTTTCTGATTTTGCTAATCAAATTATTGGCTTTATACCCAACTTCTCAAGTATCGCACTATTCTGGCTCTATTCTATCATTACTATTATTACGACTTTTCTCCCCCTACACTTTAAATTAAGTTAAGTTAAGAAAGACAAAATGTAATTTTCATCCACATATGTATATTCCTGTGCAAACTTGTAGGTTTTATACTAGCTTAATTATACAGAGTTGTCTGAAATAAATAAATGAAATTAAAAATGAAATGAAATGAAATTCATTTTCCTGAGTTGTTGACGCTGCGCTGTATTGAGCTCAAGCTGAATTTTCTGGCAACAGACAGACCGTCCCTTCCGAGAAGTGGGTCTTATCTTGACCTCGTGCTAATTGACGGCGCTCTAAGCTAAACTATTGATATATTTGTTTCTTTTTTTTTGTACAGGTACATATGCACGCCATATATATTTATGTGTAGCTATTTGAAAACCTCGTACAAAATTCACACAATTAATCATTCAATTCAATTAATAATCTTAAAAATTTGTTATGTTCCTGCGAAGCCTTGTGGAGGCTTTTCTGCAGGAGATCGCATCTCTAATATTGACAATCTATTAAAGTTAGCTTAAATTTATTGTTGTACAATTCATTGCTCATTCAATTTATAATAAAGTTTGATTCTAATACAAAAGATCTAAAAAGAAATTAAGATATTTATAAACAAATTAAAACATTGACTTTAAAGTTTTAAGTGTTTGAATTATTGATGAGAACATTTTTTATAAGGGATTTCCTTGGTTTTACCTTTAAGATATTTTTTAAGTTTTGTGGTAGAATATTGATTACTTTAGGAATAATGCATTTCAACTGTCTCTTGCCGTAGTTGTTGTGAAAACGGGATTCTTGAAGCATACCTTGTGCCCGTCTTCTGGTATTAAGCACATCTTAAATTGGTACGATAAATCGGTTGTCATCATAGTACTCCAGAATTAAGGTCATCTTAAATATGTCGTCTACAGAAAGAGTTTTGAAATTTGATTGCTCTGGATTGTTGCGATTTGGATCTATCTTTTGAGAACCGTATTTGGAAGTTTTTTGAGTTTGCTTATATGTGTGGCAGATGCACTGCCCCATGCTAGAATACCATACCTCAGTTTTGATGCGTACAATGCTTTTTTAAGGCTTGTGCGCAACTTATCAATATGCATATCCCACAGAAAATTGGCGTCAATTGTGATGCCGAGATATTTATAGTTCTCGACAATTTCGATTGGACAACTGATTGATCTACTACAGCAGTTGTTTCTGTAGAATATTGGATCTTGGGTGGCCTTAAATAGCAGACTTCGTATGTGCATCATCTTGGTTTTTGATGCGTTGATCACAAGTCCGTGATCGTGACACCATTTGACTGCACTATCAAACTCCACCTGCATTATTGCGGTTGCTGTATGCAGAGACCTATGCCACACAACTATCGCTGTATCGTCTGCAAAAGCGAAAGGTATAGCCTGCTTGGCTTCTTGTGTAAACATTGATTGGACAGAAGTTGACTTCATGTGTATGGAAGTGACAACATCACATTGATGAATGATTTCTCGTATCTGAATGCTGAAATTTGTCGCAAACGCACTGGCTAGGCTACCAAGACACATTTTTCCAGTGAAATTCTTACTAATAATTTCATCAACCCCAGGTTTTTTTCTTCCAAGTATCTCATTTATAAGATTCCATGTTTTACGCGGATTGGATCTTATTTGGTTAAATTTTATTTTTGAGAAGTACGATTTTTGGGCGATTATCTCTTTGGTCAGTCTATTTCAGAAGGTCTTATACTCCACTTCATATGTCTTATCAAGCCTGTTGTTTTTCCTTTTCCTGCAGATTTCATCCCTTTTTTTTTTTGCAATTGGCAATTAGGTCTGAAGTCATCCAAGGATTACTTTTTCTTTTGTTTTCTTTTCTTAACAGCTGTCTATTTTTCGGCTCGATATAGTGAAACCGTGTCATCAATGTTTAGGATATCATTCCAATTTGTTTCTCTGATTAGTTCATCAACCTTGACGCTGAATATACAGAATAGGCTGAGCGAACTTTCTTTGATAGTAGAATTACAGAATCCTACCAAGAGAACTTCGTTCGAATGACATGACACCACCCTTAAATAGAAACCTAACAAACGAAGATGTTGACAGGTACCTCATACAAATGGACAATACGATAAAACGTACAAAGGACAAAACGATTCCTAAAGTATCACCGAGCACATATGGCGACATCTATCGGAACAATACTTCGGTTCATAAGTCTCCTCCCCTGCATAAGCAAGGTTTTGGAAAAGTTTTTCAATAGAGTCCTGATACAGTGGACTGAGGACAAGAACATAATACCGAATAACCAATTTGGGTTTAGTGAGGCATAATATTGTGCATACTGCGTCAAAATTGGTTTCGAACATACTCGTACAATGGAACAAAAAGCAAACCCAGTGCACCGGGGCCTGCCTTATTGGCTTGAAAAAGGCATTCGACACCGTCTGGCTAGGAGATCTTTTCCTTAAGGTTTTTTTTTACACGATCTACAATATGATAACAGGTAGAAGATTTGTTCTTAAAATTGGCAACAAGGTTTTTTCTCCGGATAGGTTTGATCCAAAATGAGGAGGGATGTCCACTTATTTATCACGTGGTAAGAAGGGCAGTGTTCAGTACATAATGCATGAATAAAATACAAAAGACAACGCTGAAAGGCATTGGCAATAAATATTTAGATGAACTTAGAGCGCCCGCATTAGGCCAGTAAGGTAATTTTAACAATTATGAAAAAATTTGTAACTAGTTTTAGTATTTTTACTTAAGGAATTAGAAAAAATAAACCGTAAAAAATACATGACGAAAAAAAAACTGTCAAAGGTTGGATTTAATGAAAAAAAAATTGTTGTGTTCAACGACGGACTTGTGCAATCTTGTTCAATCACTGTTTTAGTCAGTTCCCCACAACAATAACTAAATATAAATATGTAATTTTATTCTAAAAATAAACTGAAAGATGCAAATTCTTATTAAGTTATTCTACATTATTAACATATTCTACAATAACACTGTCATAATAAATAAAGCGATGCAGACAACTACGACATTCACGAATGAAATGACTGAAACTAAGTAATATAAAAACAATATTATGAAGAATCAAATATGCCAACATTTCGCACCTCTTGGAAAGTTAACGTAATAACTTGATTAATAAAATTAATCTTTCCCAAAAATACATATAATTGTATCTTAAGATCAAAACAGATGTAAAATGTTTTGTATGCAAACCTACCAAGTCTTTGTCTGTTACTCTAAACTCTTGCAGATCCAGTGTAGTATAAGTATTTTCAGGAATCTTAACTTCTTCGTCAATTATTATTTGGGGAACGTGATCATTTAGGTCCGTAATAATTAATACAGCAACATTCTTGATGATCCACGATGTTTTATCAAATTTATAAGCACATATCTGAAATGCAGTACAAAATAAAATCAATTAAACATAAATGATAACAAAAGTTGCAAGAAATTTAAATGAAATTATAATTGCATGTATTTTATTGTCATAGTACGTAATAATCTTATATTGTCTGTCTGTTAGAAAAACATTTGCTCTAACTTAACCATATAATTCTCATAGTCTTACTTTTTTCCGCCTGGTATCAGTAAATTAACTTTTCTTTTGAATGTAACTTAAAATACAACATCTTATTTGAATACGAAGGTATATTTAACGTCTTTGGGTCTGACGCTCGTCTTGGGCGCAAATCTGACACAGCTTTGTTAACTAAATATTTAAGGCCCACTATGAAATATGATGTAATCCAATAACACTGGGAGCAATGGAAGGGCATGGTATGAAGAATCTTTGTTAAAGCTTCGATGAATAAGCACAAGGGTTATGCATGTACACACAGAGCATACAGCATGTATAGTCAATGCCGGCGATACGGTTCGTTTTGTTTATACTGATCTGCTGTCATGTAAACATCTACTCTATCGAATTGAATATCGATCTGAGTGTCGCACAGGAAATGCTGACCCTGTTGTTTGACTGTGACATGCTGGCACATCTTTTTTACTTGAAACGAATTTAGTTTTAGTTTATATTATTAAAATTAGTTCTGCAGAAGTAATAAAAAATTCAGTAGCAGCCGTGAAATTTATCCTAATACTGAGAATTAGTTAAGATTTCTCGAAGTTATTTAAGTAATTCATATAAAGTTGATCGATGTCAAATCAAAAATCGAACCTGATAAATCTATTCTGATTCAAGTAATGACAATTGATGTCTTATAATATCGATCAAAAGTGGTTACAAAAGTGACAGTAATCGTTTCAAGAAGCGGCAATTATTTCATATTATACCGATGAAAAGTGATTACAAAAGTGACGATAATCGATTCCAAACCGGCAATTGATTTGATTAAAAAAGAAACATAAAAAAAGAAATACGATCACAGTTGGTTATGCGAACTCAACAACAAAGGAAGAACGAAACTAGAACACAGACGAAGAAGAGCAGAAGCAACAACAAGCCACGAAGACGATGTTATTATTAATTTTGTAAATAAAATAAAGTGAAAAGGAAAAGTGTAAAAGGAACAAATAAGCCTGTTGGGGATATGGTTGCACAATTTGTGGCAGAAACTTCGGATTTTGAATTCTACCAAGTGGCTTTAGTTGAACATTTAAAATGTATAGGGCGTGTAATGGATCTATCGCTTAACAGTATTATTGAAAAAAATAAAACAAGTATATGGAGGTGTAGTAGAAAATTATCTTGTCTACTAAAATGGGAGGACATATTGAAGACTCTTATAAAACAGTAGAAGTTGAAGAGGCAATGAAGAATGCATTAGATGCATCAGACAAATCAAAGCAGGAAGAAAATATGTCACAAAGTAAGCCAGAAATGAAATTTATTTTGAAAAGTATAACTAAAGTTAAATGCGCAACTATAAAACGTAATCAGCAATGTACGAACTTAGAAATATTGTTCAAATTAATTTAAACTTTTAATAGTGACGTTAATAAGCTACATTACTTCACATTAAATGTACATAAAGCTGTGTCGCTTGCGTCATTATCACAAGGAACGTGCTTATACCATTCATTAGAAGTAAAATAAAAGGCAACGCTGAGACAATTCTCATGAACAAGTTTGAATCATGGGAAGATTTAAAAACAAACTTTAAACAAATATTAAGGAAAGGTATTCCACTATGCACAATATGACAAATTTGCAGCAACAGTTACATAAAAGTGTTACACACTATATTCAGTGAGTCGAGACTCTAAAGAGAAGATCCATTCAGGACGTACTTATAAGTAATGACAATACATTTTTATTTGAAGGACAGTACGAAATGATTGAAAAAGATATATTAAGTGATAAAAAGATATATAAAGTTAAAAAGATAATAGGGTGGAAACTCTGGAACATCATCAGCACTGGCCGAAGGAATAGAGGAAGAGAGGGAAAGGAGGTTCCGTTGCACATTGGTTTCAAATGCCTGTGGATTGTATTTAGGGGAAAAAGTTGAGCTGGGAAGAGCATTCCATATTCGTGTGGTGCGGCTGAAGAGCGAGTCTCTAAACTGTACGTCCGATGATGGGCTTAAGGGTGAACGGGCATTCCTAGCGAAACGAGTATAGGATAAATTCTTGAGGGAAAGGAATGCAACTGGCTAATTTATTAGATCATTTTGGTTCATTCTATCTAGTAGGTGAAGGGAGGTCTTAGGAGATTTAGACCAGATAGGAGCGTTATACTCAAGTTTTTGGCGGATGTAAGCCTAATATATTGTTACAAGATCGAAAGAGCTGAAAAAATTTCTCGCATCGCTTTAGGAAACCTACACATTTCGGTGCATTTTTAGCGGTCTCGACTATGTAATCGTTAGAAATAGGAGTTGAGTTTATACACATACAGAGGATGGAAAGTCGTTCGGTTTCAGCACCGCTAGAGCCAATCCTGGATATTGGTTGGTTATTTTCAGAAGTGACAGTAGACAGCACTGGGTGTTGGAACCATTAAATTCCACTCTATTGTTCTTACCTCAATCAACTATGCCATGAATAACGGAATTTAATGAGCTTAACATACGCTGCCGTTCCAAGTCTACGGCCGAAGTACAGGGACGTGAGCCAAGGAACAAATATGAGAAGCTGAGGGTACTGTCATCAGCGAAGGAGTGAATAGGATTAGAAGTAGCAGACAAGAGATCATTTATGAAAATGAGAAAGAGTGTCGGAGAGAGAACGGAGCCCTGGGGAACACCAGCATTAATATGGTGGATATCAGACTTGAACCCATCCAGCACGACTTGTATTGAACGGTTCGAAAGGTAACTTCTAATCTATTAAAGAAAACACATTCATAGAAACCCTAAGCACGCATGACCATAGAAAATAGGGACGTAAGTCACCCTTTTTAGAAACGGGCTGGTGAAATGTTGATTTACACTTACTCAGGACGATCACTAAGGAGTAGGAGATATGAAAAAGCTTACGCAGTGGTTCTGCCAGCGTAAAAGAACATATGTTCAGAAGAACCGGGGGTATACCTTCCGGGCCAGCGGATTTGTGCGGAAACAATAGCAGCCAACACAGCAGCAAAGACAACAGGAGCCACAACAGCTTAACAATGGACGGTTTTAGATCTTTAAAAGAGAAGTTAGCGGCATCGAACGCTGACTTCTACACGTACGCCACAAAGGAGAAAGGCCACAGACCTTGCTCGTCAAAGGCATAAACCCCTCTACTGACCCGAAGGTCCTCCTCAACAAGCTGCGCCAAGTTGAGAGCGACGAGGTCCACTTCATGGATATTAAGCCTTTCACTACTGCGGCAGCGATCCCATGACATCTAAATCGACAACCTACGAAAAATCCGTTTCATAGGTGGTCTGAGTGTAAAATGGGAAAAATTGAATAAGACTGGCCACTTACTTCCATGTGCGAGGTGCAGAAGGCTGGGGCACGTCGCGTATAACTGAAATATGGAGTTCCGCTGCGCACGATGCACTTTCAGCCACATCAAAGGGGAATGCCCTTTAGGTGCAGAAGAAACCGAGGATAAGACGCTCCTCAGATGTGTGCTCTGCGGAGGAAATGGACACCTCGCAACCTATTTGCAGTGTCCATGAATCAAAGAACTCCGTCAGAGAGTAAAAGATGTAAGGATAAAAAAAAGGTAGAAGCCAGGCCAATTGCCAGAGCTCTAGCTATCTCTGTTACGCCGGCGATGTAATACGCCGAAATGGTGTCAGGCAGAGAACCGGCACAACGGACAGTGCCGAAGGTTGCCCCGGCTTCAATGACATGGTACGTAGATTTAATGTGCTAGAAGCATCCATCGCACGCATCTGTCTCCAAGGTCGAAATAAGTTGTTTGTGATTGCTTCCTATGCATCAGAACCTCAAAACCCACACTTTCTTTCACGAGAGCACGAAGCTCTCTTCACTAGCCTCCGCTTAAACTCGAAAGAATATTATTATATTCTAGCCGGAGATTTGAACGCCAAACACGGTGAATGGGGTAATGATTTTATGAATGAGAGAGGAAACGACCTCTTAGAGTAGATGGAACAGAAAAATATCGAGTTCAGGTTAGATTTGCTTGCAACCGAAAGCTGGATGTAATGCTTATCGACAGACAACTGACGATACTTAACGTGGCGCGGCGCACGAGGAACTGTTTAACTACGGTCGAGTATGACAGTGATCACTGTGGTCTCGCCGCGGTAAAACAGCTCCCGACTGAGCTGGAGGAACCAGAGGAATACGTCCAAACGCATCCTTATAACTATAATAAAGTGCGCTGGCCACGTTTTTCTAGAGCCTTATCCAGAGAAATAAGTTCGAGTGTGGTCAATCCCCCCACAAACAGAAACCTTACGAACGAAGAGGTTGACAGGTCCCTCACACAAAAGGGCGAGGTCATTAAAAATACAATGGACAGGACGATTCCGAAGATGTCACAAAGCGATTTTGGCGACATCTGTCGGAACTCTGAAATCGATGCACTTCACGTGCAAAGAATTAGACTCCTGTCAAAACTAAAACTCTTGTACAGGCGGTTAACAGATCCACAGAGTACAGAGATTCGCTCTTTGAAGTCACAGATCAAAGTACTCCAACAGCTAATACGACAAAATTACAGTCTAGCTGTAAGCTTGCATTGGGGATATTAGATTCGGGCTGTCAGATCGAAAAACTCGAGCATGTTCCCTCAAGTAAATAAAATCTCCCAAAGGAGAGATCATAATAACATACAGTGCGTTCGACTTGACAGAACAAAAGACAACGCGAACTTACGTCAGTTGGCATCGATCCAGATGGGGCTGTGCTTAACAACGACTTCTTCGTAATGGAAGATCCCCAGGAGAAGGTGAATGCAATTGGTGCTGCTTTCCAGAAAGCGTACATGGTCAACGAGACTCCTAGTCCGAACTACGAGCTTCAGAACAGGGCCTTGCCTTCTACCTTCGGAACGAAATAAGTCAATGGCGATCCGAGAATCCTGGTTTCACCAGATTCAGTAACGATCTTCCGGCAAATAATGCCGTCGCCGACGATGGAAACAACTCCATCCTTATTTCGAAAGATGAACTCCAGTGTATCTTCAACCAGGAAAAAGAAATCAGTGAGAATTGATGGGATACCAAATATTGTTCTGCGCCATCTACCCCCCGAGGCGGTGGATGTATACACAACACTGTTGAACATTGCGGTGAGTAATGCATATTACCCGAAGCATTGGAAAACAGCTGTGGTGCAGCCAATTCCGAAACGGGACAAAGATACTGCCATCCCGACAAATCCCCGGTCTATAAGTCTTCTTCCGTGCATAAGCAAGGTTTTCGAGAAGATGGTCATTAGAGCCCTGAAAGAACGGGTTGAGGAAAAACAAATAATACCGGAAAACGGTTAGAAGGTCTCTACCTTAAGTTGGTCTGGCTCGGCATCAATAAAACATTGCTATATATGATCTATGACATGATCACAGGTAGGAAGTTTGATGTGAAAAATGGCAACGAAATTTCGACTACTGTGTTCCATATAAAAAATGGG
Source organism: Eristalinus sepulchralis (assembly GCA_944738645.1). Lineage (NCBI taxonomy): Eukaryota > Metazoa > Arthropoda > Insecta > Diptera > Syrphidae > Eristalinus > Eristalinus sepulchralis. The sequence goes on along the minus strand of OX122882.1, from coordinate 62,471,562 downwards.
CAGCAACAGGGGGCTCTTGGTTCGCCGATCTTGTTCAGTATATTCACTATCGATCTCATAGGTTGTATGCCTAATATAATAGCGTTTGCCGATGTCCTAATCGCGTACAGATCAGGCCCGAAGGTAGAGGTAATAAATGTCTTGTTGCAACGCGACTTCGATACAATTCAGCGATTTTGCGACGACTGGAAGTTGAAAATCAACTACCAGAAGTGTGAAACTATCCTTTTTAGAACCCTGCTGTCTAGGGCTTCAAGGGACACAAAAATGAACTGGCGCAAGTTCGGCATAGTTCAACCACAAGGACGACCATTAACTGTAAAAAGTGTAGTGAGGTATCTAAGCATCTGGTTGGACCAGTATCTGTATGGTGGTATCCACATAGATACAGCTCTGACCAGGGCTAAGAAGGCCTTCGCTATGGCAAGAGGGCTATTTTACTTGTTACCAGAGTAAAGGTCATCTGCTACATACATGGCCCTCATCCGGCCAATTATGGTGTATGGTTGCCCTGTGTGGTTCAACGTGAGTCCTTCTCAGATGGAAAAGGTGAGGGTGTTCGAGAGGGAGTGTCTTTGGACATGTTTTCGTTTATATCGAACACCAGAATCCCAGTACAAGAAATTCTACCCCAACGAGGTTCTGTACAAGGCAAACCTTATAAGGATAGATCATTTTATTATCAAGTTGATACGAAGCCACACTGCTCGAGGCATGGCTGCAACCAACAGTCTGATCTTTGGGGCTTACTACCCAAATGAAATGTAAGGTTAAGTTAATTTTTAAGGATTCTATTTAAAAAAAAAAAAAAATATATATATATATATAAAACATACAATAAAATAACAAAAAACAAATATGCAAAAAAAAGGTGCATCACGGCGTATTAGAGATATATGTAAAGCATATACGTATAGCTTTACGGACATAGTTAAACTTAATGTAAATAGTTAAGTAGAGTTAAGTTTTAGCGTTATTTAATTGTATATAGTTTTAGTTTAGCTTTAGTTTAGTTTTAAGTAAGTAGTTTTGTAAGTTAGGTTAAGAAGTAAGAATAACTATGAATTCCAAGTTTTTTAAATATTTCTTGGAGGAAAAAAAGAATGTAATTAGTTTTAAGCAACGACTTCAAAAATACAAGAGGCCGAAAGGTAGACAGAAAAATGTACTAGATTAGCTTAGAGTACTCGTGAAGAGTCCGTAAGTTTGATTTAAGATCAATGGATTATATTATTAAGCTAGTTTTAAGTATTTTTGTTTATAATAAAAGTAATATGATGAATGAAGAATAAAAATGCATTGAAATTCAAATTCAATTCGAACTGTAGAGCTTGCTTTCGTGCTGTCATTTCAAATTGGTAGCACTACAATTTTATATAACCTTGTTGAGGAATTAATTCCTGTATTATACAATAAAAAATACTATGTTATCCAAAAAATTGTAATCTTTTAAAAATATACCGACCTGAAAACAGATTATCGTAAATATGCACAAAAATAAACAGGGCATTAATAAAACACTTACTGTGAAAGAAAACAACTCCTGATCCAATTCATCTCTGTCTATAGGATCTACAACTAATTTTCCGGTTTCCCGTTCAATGCGTATAAATTCAGAATCTGCAGAAAGAAAAGAAAAATAATTCAAACAAAAATTTTTTTAATGGAATAATATAAACAGAGTAGTACAAAGACATTCACTCGATAGGAAAAGTTTTATTAGTTCACACTGGTATGCTTAAGACTAGACTGACTTAAACAATATTAAGGGAGAATTATAAATCCAAACGATTTTTTTTCATTTCGTTTTTATTAAATGTAGCCAAAGTATTACATTTCACGTTTCACATAATTTCTTTTTTTTTTTTTTTTTGAGATTAAGGACTCTATAAACCTTAATAAATAAGATATAATACTATACGAGTATAACCTCAAAACTGTCAAACTTTACGATGGAGCTGGCAGTTGCCAGATTGCAACACTAGGGTTGCCCAAACCCGAAATAAAAAAGGCATCCTTCGTATAATAATATATGTGTACAAAGATTATTTATTCTATTCAAGGAAAAACTGCAAATAAAAACCCTCATGTGACTGATACTTAAAGCTAATATTGCAATTACCCATCGGCTGTTTAGTTATACTCTATTAATATTAAGTTGGGCTATAAGCTCATTATCAGAAAATGTAAAATTTTCATAAAAAGATATTTTAGACATTAGTCTTGTCATGAAGTTTTTTTTTATTTTGGCATCTTTGTAATTTTAAACTTTGACATTTTGCGCACTCATCCCCGACAGGAGCTCCATACGGCAGAATAGTTTGGAAGATTGTCTTATAGATTAAGAGTTTATTGTCAACGATAAGTTTTCATTTTTTGCAAATAAGGGGATAGAGAACTCTTATTAATTTATTTTCTTATTAATAGTAGTGGATACATGTTTTTCAAAATTGAGCTTCTTGCCTAAAATTATACCCAAATATTTGTAATTTTTTTGCACAATTGTTGCCTAAAGAACATAATCTTAATTTAACGTTGTTTGGTAGATAGCAAATTTTCCTACGTTTGGTGAACCAAATGGCTTAGGATTTCTTGGCGTTCGACCTATAACAATATTTCTCGAATTTATTAAAGGCCGGCTGTAGTAAATTACATTCGTCAATAAATAGAGTCCCTGATGCAAATAAGGCTGTATCATCTGTAAACATTGCTTACTCAACATTGTTACCAAGTCAAGGTATATCCGAAATTTGATAGAACGAATCCTTGAGGAATACCATGCTGACATTTTTCCACCGATATATGACTTTGTACTTTGACAACAAACATTCTGTGGCTTAATCAACTTTTTATCATTTTAATTATACCAATTGGGAAGTTATATTTGAAGAGTTTGTGAATTAATGCATCATGCAAAACCGTGTCAAATGCCTTTCCGATATTGAGCTAAACAAGTAGACTTTTTCGATTTTTTATTTGGGCTACTTGATTGTTCGTGTTGTGTCGGTGAAAATTATATCAATGTTTTCTTTAATAATTTTTTTCGGATAGCTTGCTTGTGGAACTAAGCAAGCTAATTGGTCTATAGCTATTTGGCTATCTTTGAGCTTACCACGTTTTAGAATAGGCACAACCAGAGCTGTTTTCCACTGTACTGGAAAGTAACACAATCTAAGGCATGAATTGAAAATAGAAATTAAATAATTGATTGCTTTGGGTGCGATTTCCTTAAGCCCCCATTGTTGACTTTACATAGGCCAGCTAATTTGTTCAGTGTGGAAGCTTTAATCAATTCTTTAACTTTGATAGCTGAAACGAGATAATAATCTTCCACGAAAACGGCCGAGTTGGCTAAAGTTGTTTTTATAAAAGTTTCGCATAATGCATCCACTTGTTCGGGGTTTTGCACTGAGTTAGCCTCAAATTTACTTTTTATTTAGACTGCGGTTAATCAATGACGTAAATGAATTTGATGGGTCAATGTTGTTTATAGTAATAAAACTGGGTTGTGATAATAAAAATAATATAAATAAGATTGTTGTGTCTTCTGGGTTGTGTGCAAAAGTTAGAAATATTTGTGAGGAATAAATCGAGAGTTTTTGAAAGAGACGTTGTAAGGTATGTATGATTTAGTGGGAAGAGTTTTGAAGGACTAGATTTAGACAGAATTTAATTTGCAATGCCTCTGGCATTCCAAGTGATAATATTGAGTGAATTACCCAACATGTTTGTGTGCGTATACATCTTTAAAAGCTTAAGAAGTGATAACATTGAACTGACCAGTTCCTCAGTTACAATTATTTTATTTCTCTAAAACTTAATTTAAGAGAGAATTTATCTCTTCCACAGAGAACAAATCACTGTTATCATTGAATTTACGCGCTGTGCATTATTCGGTGATTGCTGAGAGCGATTTGGACCCAATGCCAGTGCTCGCTGTTGATTAATTGTTGGAGGAGTGTGTTGAGCGTGTTTTGCTCCCTGTGAAAATGAGTGCACTGGGATATGATTTTTGGGAGCTGGTGGTGATGCGAAGTGTGAAAGAGAAAAACGTTCCCGTGGTAATTGCTGAGTAGTAGACTGTGTGGTGGCTGGGTTATGTGGGAACAGGGTAGGCACTGATTGGTATCAACCTGGCGATGCCCAGCTGTTGTAACTGTTTCCCACACATCAACTGTGCTTATAGTACCTCCACGTTGGTAGCCACCGGGTACTGGTTGTTGTTCATCCGAACTCAACTTGCTAAACCTATAAGTGCGACCTCCGCCCAAGAGGTATAAAAAAGGGTCCGGTCCTCCTGGTTGGGGGTGTGCGTCGGGGTAATTGCCCGGCCACATTAAAAAATTATAGTTACGGAACCACCGAATGCCTCGGATACCGATGGATACACTGTTGACGACCCTCGCAAACGGATAAAGGACGACGATTTACGGATCTGCACGTGGAATGTGAGGTCCCTAAACAGACCACGTGCAGCCGATGAACTTGCGGAGGCCCTGGACTGCTATAAAGCAGACATCCAGGAAATGCGGTGGGATGGACCGGGCAAGAGAAGAGTGAGAAACTGCGACATATACCACGGCGACTGCTACAGGGAGAGAAGGCAGCGCCTATTCGGATGCGGATTTGTTGTTCGAGGCAGACTTAGGCAAAAAGTCATAAGCTACGATCCCGTAAGCGAACGCTTCATGACAATCCGCATTAAGGCTAAATTCGGGAACATCAGCCTGATATGCGCTCACGCCCCGACAGAAGAGAAGGATGACAACAGCAAGGATGAGTTCTATGATCTGCTAGAAAGAACATACGATCGATGCCGCAGTTACGACACCAAGATCGTTCTAGGAGATTTCAATGCTCAGCTGGGGAAAGAGGACATCTTTGGTGGCGTCATCGGTTAACACAGCCTGCAGGACACGACTTCCGGAAACGGACTCAGGCTGCTGGACTTCGCCGCGGGGCGAAACCTCTCTGTGAGCAGTACGCGGTTCCCACATCGCAACATCCATAAAGGAACCTGGCGATCCCCTGAGCAATCAACCGTCAACCAGATTGATCACGTTGCGATCGACGTCAGACACTGCTCCAGTATTCTCGATGTCCTCACATTCCGAGACGCCAACATCGACTCGGATCATCACCTTGTTGTAGCCAAGGTTAGAACCCGGATATAGAGAGAGCAACGGAGTCGAGATAAACCAAAACGGTTTGACGTCGGAAAGCTACAATCGCAGCCGATCGCTAGAGCCTTGACCGATTGATTCTCCTTGAAACTGTCGCAAAGTTCGACGCTGCCTGCACAAACAATAGAAGACAAATGGAAACATTGTTAAGAAGCCAACAAAGAGGCCGCCACTGATGTGCTGGGTTTCACACCACCACCTAAGAGGAACCCATGGTTTGACGACGAGTGCAGGCAGGCGCATGCAGCCAAACAGGAAGCATACAAGGCAACGCTGCATCGAACGACGAGAGCTGTTTGTGAGCTCTACAAACAGAGAAGAAGGGAAGAGAACCGGCTTCTCAGAAGAAAAAAGAAAGAGCACGAGAAACGCGCGGTCGAGGAGATGGAGAGGTGGTATGCCAGGAATGACGTCCGAAATTTTTACCGTAAGATAAAACAGTTATCTGGCGGTTACAAACCCCGGACCGAAGCCTGCCGGGACCAAAATGGACAACTGATGGTAGAGTCGCTGTCGGTGCTGAGAATCTGGAAGGATCATTTCTGCAGACTCCTAAACGGCGATGACGACACAAATCCCGCTGTTGGGCAGAATGATCCACTCAATTTGGACGACGATGGACAAGAATTCCATCCCCCCGACTTAGACGAGGTCAAGATAGCAATATCGAGACTGAAGTCGAACAAAGTTGCTGGCGCGGACGGATTATCCGCAGAGCTGTTCAAAGCGGCTGGGGATGAGCTGGTTGGGTGTATGCACCAGCTCATCTGTGAGATATGGTCGGAGGAAAGCATGCCCGACGAGTGGAATCTCAGCATCGTATGCCCAGTCCACAAGAAAGGAGACCCCTTCGACTGCGCAAGCTACCGAGGGATCAGTCTCCTTAACATCGCGTATAAGATTCTCTCTGCCGTATTGTGTGAGCGCCTGAAACCGTTCGTCAATAACCTGATAGGTCTTTTTCAGTGTGGTTTCAGGCCAGGGAAGTCCACAATCGACCAGATCTTCACACTGCGGCAAATCCTGGAGAAGTCCCAAGAAGTACAAATCGACACCCACCATCTATTTGTCGATTTCAAGGCCGCGTATGACAGCGTACATAGAGACGAGCTATACAGTGCCATGTTTGGTTTGGGATCCCTACGAAACTCGTCAGATTGTGTAGGATGACGATGGAGAACTCTCGCTGCTCCGTCAAGGTCGGTAGCGAACTCACCGAGACCTTCGATGTCAAAAAAGGATTTATACCAGGCGACGCGCTGTCATGCGACTTCTTTAACATCATTCTTGAGGGGATCGCACGTAACTCACACGTCAATACCAGAAGCACGATCTTCCACAAGTCCGTTCAACTGCTACCTTATGCGGATGACATTGACGTGATCGGCCGAACTCAGCGAGCCGTCAACGAGGCGTTTGCTAGCATCGAAGCGGAAGCGGCTAAGGTGGGACTGGTGGCAAACGAGGGCAAAACTAAGTATATGCTGTCATCGAAGAAGGACGCGGAACGAGAGAAAAGTTCTGCGTGCGATTTTTGGTCCTGTTTGCGTTGATGGCATCTGGAGGAGGAGATTCAACCACGAACTGTATGACCTGTATGGCGGCATGAACCTAGTCAAGCGTCTACAGATACAACGCTTAAGGTGGCTAGGCCATGTAGAGCGGATGGACAGCACTGCTCCGGCCCGAAGAGTCTTCAAATCCGAACCACAGGGACAACGCAACAGAGGACGTCCTAGACTGAGATGGCGCACGCAAGTGGAAAATTACCTCAATCAACTTGGAGTGCGCAACTGGAAGCAGCTGGCAAGAGATCGTGCTAGCTGGGGAGGCATGTTAGAAAGAACATACGATCGATGCCCCAGCTAAGACACCAAGATCTTTCTAGGAAATTTCAATGCTCAGCTGGGGAAAGAGGACATCTTTGCTGGCGTCATCGGGAAACACAGCCTGCACGGCACGACCTCCGGAAACGGACTCAGGCTGTTGGACTTCGCCGCGGGGCGGAACCTCTCTGTGAGCAGTACGCGGTTCCCACATCTCAACATCCATAAAGGAACCTGGCGATCCCCTGATCAATCAACCGTCAACCAGATTGATCACGTTGCGATCGACGTCCGACACTCCTCCAACATTTTCGATGTCCGAACATTCCGAGGCGCTAACATCAATTCGGATCATCACCTTGTTGTAGCCAAAGTAAGAACCCGGATATCGAGAGAACAACGGAGTCGAGATAGGCCGAAACGGTTTGACGTCGGAAAGCTACAATCGCAACAGGTTGCTGGGATCTTTGCCGACCGAGTCTCCCTGAAACTCTCCCAAAGTTCGACGCTGCCTGCACTAACAATAGAAGAAGAATGGAAACGTTGTCAAAAAGCCGTCAAAGAAGCTGCCACTGATGTGCTGGGTTTCACGCCACCACCTAGAAGGAACCCATGGTTTGACGACGAGTGCAGGCAGGCACATGCAGCCAAACAGGAGGCCTACCAGGCAACGCTGCATCGGACAACGAGAGCTGTTCGTGAGCTCTACGAACAGAAAAGAAGGGAAGAGAACATCAATTCGGATCATCACCTTGTTGTAGCCAAAGTAAGAACCCGGATATCGAGAGAACAACGGAGTCGAGATAGGCCGAAACGGTTTGACGTCGGAAAGCTACAATCGCAACAGGTTGCTGGGATCTTTGCCGACCGAGTCTCCCTGAAACTCTCCCAAAGTTCGACGCTGCCTGCACTAACAATAGAAGAAGAATGGAAACGTTGTCAAAAAGCCGTCAAAGAAGCTGCCACTGATGTGCTGGGTTTCACGCCACCACCTAGAAGGAACCCATGGTTTGACGACGAGTGCAGGCAGGCACATGCAGCCAAACAGGAGGCCTACCAGGCAACGCTGCATCGGACAACGAGAGCTGTTCGTGAGCTCTACGAACAGAAAAGAAGGGAAGAGAACCGGCTTCTCAGAAGGAAAAAGAGAGAGCATGAGAAGCGCGCGGTCGAAGAGATGGAGAGATGTTATGGCAGGAATGAAGTCCGAAAGTTTTACCGAAAGGTGAAACAGCTATCCGGTGGTACAGGATTCGGACCGAAGCCTGCCGGGACCAAAACGGAAACCTAGTAGTAGAGTCGCAATCGATTCTGAGAATCTGGAAAGATCATTTCTGCAGACTCTTAAACGGCGATGACGGCCCAAATCCCGGTGTTAGGCAGAATGTTCCACTTAATTTGGACGATGATAGACAAGAATTCCGTCCCCCCGACTTAGACGAGGTCAAGATAGCAACATCGAGACTGAAGTCAAATAAAGCTGCTGGAGCGGATGGACTGTCCGCAGAACTGTTCAAAGCGGCTGGGGATGACCTGGTTGGGCGCATGCACCAGCTCATCTGTAAGATATACAGTGCCATGTCTAGTTTTGACATTCCTACCAAACTCGTCAGATTGTGTAGGATGACGATGGAGAACTCTCGCTGCTCCGTCAAGGTCGGGAACGAACTCACCGAGACCTTCAATGTCAAAAAAGGTTTTAGACAAGGCGACGCACTGTCATGTGACTTTTTGAAAATCATCCTGGAGAAGATAGTGCGTAACTCACAGGCCAACACCAGAGGTACGATCTTCCAAATGTCAGCTCAATTGCTGGCTTACGCCGACGACATTGACGTGATTGGTCGAACACAGCGAGCCGTCAATGATGCGTTTGCTGGCACTGAAGCGGAAGCGGCTAAAATGGGTCTGGTGGTAAATGAGGGCAAAACGAAGTACATGCTGTCATCAAGGAAGGACACACAACATCGGCGTCTCGGACAGAGCGTCACACTAGGCAGCAGAAACTTCGAGGTAGTCAAGGACTTCGTCTACCTCGGCTCCGCAGTAAACAGGGACAATAACACCAGTACCGAAATCAAACGCAGAATCACTCTTGCCAATCGCTGTTTCTTTGGGCTCAAGAGGCAATTGAGTAATAAAGCCCTCTCTCGAAAGACTAAGCTTGCTTTATATAACACCTTAATCATCCCAGTCCTACTTTATGGCGCGGAAACTTGGACTACTTAAAGCGGATGAGGATGCCCTTGGTCTATTCGAGAGAAAAGTTCTGCGCGCGATTTTTGGACCTGTTTGCGTTGGTGGCATCTGGAGGAGAAGATTCAACCACGAACTGTATGGGCTGTACAGCGGCATGAACCTAGTCAAGCGTCTACGGATACAACGCTTAAGATGGCTAGGCCATGTAGAGCGTATGGGCACCACTGCTCCGGCCCGAAAAGTCTTCGAATCTGAGCCATTGGGACAACGCAATAGAGGACGGCCCAGGATAAGGTGGCGCACACAAGTGGAGAAGGACCTCAACCAACTTGGAGTGCGCAACTGGCGGCAGCTGGCGAAAGATCGTGCTGGCTGGAGAGGCATGTTGGTTGAGGCCCAGGTCCACCCCGGACTGTAGCGCCACAAGAAGAAGAAGAAGAAGAATTATATTCTTCGATTTCTAGACTTTTTCTGCTTCTTATTTAGGTGTTTCAGCAAAAAAACTATCGTTAACTGGACACGTGTCCATAGCAATTGAAAGACATTTTTTCACGAGTTCTTCTTGTTATTGCGTCTGATTGCGAGTAGTTAACATTTCAAGACATTTGTTCGTTTTATCGCATCGAAGTAGGTGTCGCAGTCTTTTTCTGTTATATGTACATAATAATATGTATAAAGAAAACATATATTTAAAGATCTTAAAATCAATATTAATATTATCTTTAAATTTTGTTCAAATTCCCTTTGTAAAATATAATTGCTACGTCTACCAATTCAAAAAGCGGTGTACTTACAATCTTTACTAAAGAACTCCAGTCGATAATATATTGGCTTATTAATTTCTGTGTCTCCGTCAATAGCTTTTACGAAGAAAATCTAGAAGAAGGTTGAATCGTTCATTATATTATAGTTCTCTATTTAAAATAAAATATATTAATATTTATGTATTATAACACACATTAAACAGTAGAGCGAGCAAACTCCGAGAATATTTCAGGTGCCATTTATTTTGATAGGGTGTTGGCAAGTTGATGGATCGAGCAGGTAAGAAAAAGTAAAAAGAGAATCCTCTGAGATCTTGAGAAAAGATTGTGATGGGTTGGATTGACTTGTACTTTGCGGAACGGCAACAGTGGTCAGTAGAAGGTTCCCACCATGGGCGGTCGAGTTTCAGGTGTCGGTTTCAATAAAAAAATCCGGGAACGTTACCCGGGAAGAGAACGGGTACCCAAACCATACACTTTACAGGGTAATCAAATAGATATTGAATTTAATGACAAGAAATGGTTGAGGGATCTGACAGTGTGGTATATTTATCTGAAAATTGCGCTGTTATGATGGGCGTAGATAAATTAAATAGAAAAGCACAAAACAATATAAATATAACAATACAAAAAAACATCACTATGTGCAGCCTAACCTTTAAATATAGCTTCATAATAATAATTGAGTGGCACTACAGGGATCAGGGCCGGGCTTCTGAGGGTGATAAAATTTATAAAAGGAATTTTGAAGAAATTGCAGTATTTCTGGATTATAAGCTTCTTAATTCTGGTGTACAACTTTTATTATGTTCGACGATATTTGCTAAGAAATGAAGGTGAAACAACTCAACGGTACAAATCACCAAAGCTATTTCAATATTATCCCAATGTTTCTTATTAATTTTGCCAGAGAATATTACCCAAGATCTGACTCATACCAGTTTGTTTTGGGAAATGATCTCTGCTGGACATATGTCAATGATCAATACAGAATAAAAAAATTGGAAAAGGCAGCTGTCAGAACGGTAAAGTACCGGTACAGATTTCTTGTACCAAAGATCTGTTTGGTATAAGTGAAAAAAGTATCCGTTTCTTATTTGCGGATCAGATCAGATCACAGACCTTTTAAAAATTGCGTCCTAACTCCTCAGCACAGCAACTCTGATGAGTTCTTCTGATTACCGCGTATTTTCCACAAGTCAATCAAGAGTTAATTGACAAGGGGAAGGGTCGTATCTGTGTATATGTAGTCCTGAATTATGTTTTTTTTTTCCAGTTGGAAACCGTCAAACTGAGGACGTTTCACGTTTGAAAGACTGAATCCTGTCTGCATTTGCAGAAAAGTTGAAGTATTCGCAACAATTTATTGTGGTGAGAAAAATGTTCAACGAACTGAGGAAGACGAATGGGGGAGAAGATACAACCGCGAATTCTATGTACCAAGATGTGGATATTGTTCAAAAGGCAAAAATACGTCGACCATAGTGGCTCAGTCACATCGAGCGAATGAAAAACCAAGCTCCAGCTAAGTGGATCTTCGAATCCTAGCCTCCGGATTCTCCCAGAGAGGAAGGCCGAACCCCCGATATAGAGACCAACTGATTGCTTGGCATTGACAATTGGACAATTAACCCGGGCCCGCCAAGAATGAAAGCCAGCTATAGCTCCAGCTAACCTTCTTTATGTTCCGCAGGGCTAATACAAGGGCTGTCTGATAAATAACCGACCTCAACGTGAAGCTAGCGGCACAAGTGAAAAAAAAGTTTCTACTTCAAATTGTGCATATTATAATAGCTACTCGCCAAAATTTCAGAAATTTATCTTGCACCATTATCTGTTGACAGTCGTTTTTGTGAGTGTATTTCGGTGATTCCCCCAAAATGGAAAAAATTGAATATCGAGCTGTAATTAAATTTTTATTTCTGAAAGGCAATACGCCTTCACAAATCAAAGATGAGTTGGACTCTGTGTATGGTGACTCTGCACCATCGTTTAAAAAATTTTGGGCAGCTGAATTTAAACGTGGTCGCAGGAACTTGGAAGATGATAAACGTCCTGGGCGTCCAAAAACTGTAACCACTAACGATAACATCGCTGAAGTTCATCAATTGGTACTAGACGACCGCCGGATTAAAGTTAGAGAAATAGCTGAGTTTATGAAGATGTCAAAAGAATGTGCTTGCCATATATTAAACCAAGATTTGGGCATGAGATAGCTGTCCCCGCGTTGGGTGCCGCGTTTGCTTACGCTAGACCACAAACGTGCGCGCATGAACATTTACAGCGCTCTGTTGGCTCAGTTTAGAGGCAATAAGACCGAGTTTTGGCGCCGATTGATAACTGTAGACGAAAAAAAAAATTTTTTTGAAAAAGTCGCGTGCATCATGGTTCTTCTTCGGATGGCGCTACAGTCCGGGGTGGACTTGGGCCTCAACCAACATGCCTCTCCAGCTAGCTCCTCCTCGATAGTGTGCATCATGGTTAGGTCGGTTATTTATCAGACAGCCCTCGTATATATGTGGGATTCGAAGGTCCCGCTACTCGTTCACGACGAGAAAAACTGCAGATAGTACACAAGCACTGATATGCTTTGATTCATAAACTTTCCCTTTTCCATTATCCTCCGTGATTCAGTCGCACGAGAGCAGTAAGATTGTGAGTATCGTACAATTTAGAGTTCCTAAATCCATTTGGCATTTTAGACATGAGCATTTGTTAGTTTATTTCTTAAAATTTCTGAATTCTGTATTTTGTATATATGTATATAAAGGGAGATTTTTTAAAAGCTATAGGAAAATTTAAAGAAACACATGAAAGTCAGAAAAAATCACGAAATCTTTATTTGAATCGATAGTACGGTCCATATAATTTAATGTTTGAAGATTATTTCATGCAAATGGACTTATTGAGAGGCAAGTTCGGTGAACATTTTATTTCAAGTTCGGGACCGGTCAGTTGACCGCCTAGATCGTGCGATTTAACCCCTTAAGACTATTTTTTGTGGGGCTGTGTTAAAGCTTATGTCTATACAGACAGGCCCGCTTGAATTGACGGATTGGAAGACAACATTGAAACATTTATTCGTGAGATACCGGCCGAAATGTTGGAAAGAGTATGCCAAAATAGGACTAAGCGGATGTGTCATTTGAGGCGCAGTCAAGGTCAACATTTGCATGAAATACTCTTTAAACATTAAATTATATGAAATTTATTTAAAAAATGTTCGCTGTTACACTTTCTTCTGCTCAGCCTCTCATGATGAGGTATTGTTTTTGGACTGGAGCCCCCGATGCAAATGAACGCAAATTCAAACCATCGGTTGACTGCTTTTCTCGTACTGCTCGTCTCGCGATTTCCCCGTAGTGAAATCCGTTTCGCTCGTAGTATTTCTATCGGTATAATGGTTTTGTTGTGGCTCCCCCTTCATCAACCTTTTCCGAATTAGCGTCACTTCGCCTTGTCATGTAAGTATAATCAAGCGACCGCTCGCAACGTAGTTTTGATTATCTTGTTAATCCGGTCTACCGGGTTGACTTGCTGTGTATCTTATCCTGGTCCCATATTCTTCAGTTCTGCACCCAGAAGTGAAGTCCGTCATCAAATACAATCGTCAACGGCACTCCGGAAAAAAGGATTAGACAGAGAGAGAGAGAGCCTTGCAGTCACTGTCCACAAGGGGAACAGTCGTGGTAACTTCGTACAGTAATCCAACATCGTTAGTATATATTTACGTCTACTGACCGATCTTGGCATAGGTCCTACCAAATTTATGCAAATCATTGCCAGTGTCCGATGACAATTCAATTTTGAAAACTTAAATTGGGATATATTTTTTTTTTTGTTTTTAAGAGAGAAACATTGTTTCTTTTTGACATAACAATAGAGACGTGCGGCGTCTCTGTGAAACCTAAATGAACAACTCCTTGCTAGCGGGTGAAGTCGGGCAACCACTTTTTTATTTTCGACGCTCCTGTTTTGCTAATTAAGGAGGTCGATTGCCTTTTCCCAAATACCTTGTGCAGTTCTTTTTAATCCCTCCTGTTTATACGTATCCCTTTTTAAGGTTGGGGAATCATTCTTCTATACCAATAAATGCCAGGTTTTACTCCAACAGGTATATTGTTCTTGCCGTTGGTGGGGGTGCGAACATTTCCACGTTTTCTCGTACTATCTCGAGTTTCCATCACAGACCAACCAGGTCTTCAATAGGATTTGGCTAATCCAGCCCCAGTTGTGTCTAAAAAAATGGTGCTGTTGTAGATTCCTATGAAGGATACCTAGTAAGGGTTCCGTCAGACGACTGGACATATTGTGCTTAATGGCCACGCAAACTTCTATCGAGTCTTCCTTCCCCTTTCCTTTCTAAATTTCTTTCTCGTTTACTTAAGAGAATGGTATCTGGCTTATGCGAGACGTTGTTGTCATTGGAAGAGGAAGAGGTGACTGTGTCGGTAAAAGTGATGATAAAGATGTTGTTAAAGTTTTGGTGTGATTTGACCGGCGTTAGCGGTGCTAAGCGTTTATTTGGTTTTTACTAAAATTGTTTGAAGATTATAAATATTATTATGATGAAGACAAGTACGGGTAGAAGACAAACTCCAATGGTTATCCTTCTCATATTTTCTACTATGGTTGTCAGGAGTTCAATGTTGCGGGTGTTACTTATAAGCTCCAGCAATTAAATTTCTTCTACTTTGTACAGTGCTGATGTTTGTTGCAGAATTGCTGGGAGAAGGCTTAGAAGCGTCGACTCGAAAGAATTGAATGTTCTTTTGTCAAATTGTATTTTGGTGTTGTGGTATTCAATCAGGAACATGGCATTGAGAACAGCTGGTTTATCCTGGATTATAATTTTACATCATAATTTTTCAGGAAAATGATATGCTGGCCGTTAGTTGCAGTGCAGTTTGCTATTTTGCTATGTAATAAGTTTAGTATACAACTAGAGTTACTAAGATTTATTACAATGTTTTTGCTAAAAAGAAGAAAATAAAAAAATGCTCCTAGTCGTAGTCGCAACTGCGAAAATTCACCAGTTGTCTATTCGACATCGGCCGGGGTAAGGCGTCTGGAGACCCCATACTCTCTATACCCTCAGCGCACAGTGGTGCGGAAGTAAATGACGTCGGCTCCTGCCACTCAATCTACGATGCGATTAGTTGGACAAGTTGGAAAAATGGAGAAAGTGGCGGAGAAGCTCAGCCTTGTACGCTTAATCTCAAGGCTCATGGACAGCTTCCCACAGTACTGCTTCTGCTATGTCTCGAAAATCTGACAGGGTTGAACAGGCAACAAATGAATCGGTATCTCGAGGGCCCCTTACAAAGAGCCAAATAATAATAGGAGTAGGGTGGCGGCCATCTAGCGGCGCAAAGAAAACCCAAAAGAGACTGAAGGCACAAGTGTCGAGAGCCGTACCACTTCAGCGACGACGGCGAAGAGTAACAGAGCTGTAAAAGTCTCACCAAAAATCCGAATTATATCGGTGACGCAACCAGTACAGGTTGGGGTTCTGGTTCATGAAAATTACTGCTGCGAATAGGGAAGGCTGGCAATGACGACAGAATGACGGACGCAGCGTGCAAACATTGCGAAGACCAACTGTGGGAGCTGAATGCCGAGAATGCTTGCTCTCAAGTGAAGGGCTGTGCTCTGAAAGACGGAACCTTTTTGGTGAACCTCCACACACCATAAATTTAAAGGTGTTTCGGCTTACGCGCGCCATCCTTAGGATCCGTGGGCAACTTGGGAATACGTCGCATATGCTGCTGCGTTTTCAGTTCCAGAACCGTAATCTTGAAACCAAGAGGTGGAAAGTCTTGTCCCATGAGGAGAATAAGAATCGGGAAAACAAAGACGTAATCTCGTTGTGGGTCTAAACCAACCCAAGGTTGAGACAATCATTTCGAAATATCATCCACTTTACTTGCACCTTGGAAGGATTAAATTCCATGCATAAGGGATGATACTCATGGTAACTTTAATTGCCATTGTTTACCCCGACCTTCATCATTCTAAGGATGCTATTGTAATCCTATTTAGAAGACTTTCCATTAAGACAAAAAACCTCAAATAATATCCATCCAAGAGCCATGTGTGTGGAATAAACGCATCTGTGGCGTTGGTGTCCTGCGGGTCTTCTCTCCACTTTATAACGAGCGATCAGAAAGACCGAAAACTTGTCTTATTGTGCTGAATCTTCACACAGTACGCAAACTTGGGCAACTACTAGTTTTGCTACGACAAGAAGGCAGGAAGTGATCGGCATCACACTATTCAACACATATCTTAAGGAGATCACAGACAGAAGTTCTGGCGGAAGTGTCCGCGTCAGACCATAAATATACAGAGTTCCGAATCAAACGCGAAATCACAACTTTGCAGAAGACTAAGAAAAAAAAAACTGGTTATGGTTTAGCGAAGAGTTAGAAAATTGGGTCGTACCTCTCCCTACGCCCAGAACGAGGCGTATGGTTAAGGAGACAGTTCAACAGCTCAAAACACTCGGTAAAAACCAGCCGGTTGTTGACAGTCCTTGAAAAGATAAAGCAATCAGGCGAGACACACACTTAGAAAACCCGACGGTTCCTATACTGAGACAAAAGCTGAGACCCTCCAACTCATACTTGAGACTAACTTTTCAAGAAACCGGAATACAACCGGCGCAAAACCACAACCAATCCTGTGAACTGGGTATGAAGTGATAAACATCAACCCCTGCCAGCCTTGTGCTGGCGTACATTGCAAGCTCCTGGTGTAAGTCTGAGCGCTCCTTTCCAAACCACCAACAAGTGTTTCCAGTGCAGTGTTTCCTAACTGTACGCTCCTGGCGTATAGTGAGGGTAGCTCTTATATCAATAATTGATAATGGGGACTAGTCTTTTACTACAAACTTCATGCCTATGAGTCTTACTTCTTTCATGCTGGTCAAACTAAAATTTTTGCAAATTTGCTTTGAGAATATACCACCTATCTCAGATGCAATATGCTTATCAGTGCGAATAATTTTACGAAGCTGCGCTTCGAAATCTCTTTGGCTGAATTAATTGTGCACTTGAGAGGAAAGAATACTCGCTGGGTATATTCGTTGACATAGAGGGTGCTTTTGACGTAGAGGTGCTTTAGTTGGCGTGTGTAACTCGAGCAGAGAACCCGGTGTAGAAAAATCATTAGTGTTGTGGATAAAAGCAATGCTAATAAATTGGACTTTTTTCTTTTCGGTTTTTTTGAGGTCGATGGTTTATGCGAATAAGCCGACAACGACTCTTTGCATTAATGCAAAACGGTCATTGAAAATTTAATTAAAAGATTACGTATTTACCAGCAAAACCACGGCGGCCATCTGACCGATGTGTTATTTCGCACGTAACCTTATCCTGTCTACTTGACGATGTAATAAAGAATTCACGATTTTTGTAAAATATCTTTAAAATTTAAATCTTGCATTCTTGTTGGGGCACCCTTTATATACTTCAAATGTTTTATTTAATAATTCGGGAGATTGAATTCCAGTTAGCAACCAGGTTTTAGTAAATACAATTACATCATATGAATATACTGGTCTAGCCAAAAGGAAATCCATGATTTTCGTTCTCATACCACCAAAGGTTTGGTAGTACGTCGAGAGGGAATGAAAGTATTATAGTTTGAATGCTTACTCCAATGAATTATGCAATAGGAGAGACAAAAAAGTAATGTTGTGTTAAATTCGGGCATCTATGCTTCGAACGCGCATGTCTTTTTTTGGGGAATTTAAAAACATGCGGACTCTCCATTGACTCCACTGATCCACAATGCAGGGTTCCAATTACCCATTAGTTAACCCAATGATATGGTGGATGACCTCTAGGCCAAACCATGTATAGTAACAAATACCGTAAACATAACACAATTTTAAAAATAAACTAAGAACAAAATCAATCACTTACTTAAAGGAGGGGCTTAAATTAATATTGATTTATTAAAACAGAAAATATATACCTTTACATTTATAAGACTAATGTTAACTCCATCTTACCTGTTTTGTTTTTTCCGGAAATGTTTCGGTAGTAAGCGGTTTCACCCATAACGGATCCTTGTTTGGTATGTCAATAACCGTTATAATTAGTGATATATTTCCTTTATTGCAGTTAATATCAAATGCGGTTAAGATTATGTTGTAAACTGCCCTTCGATCGTAATGAAGCGCATTGAGAACTCTATTAAACAAATAAAGGACGTAATAGATTTCAAAAATAAAAAATATTCACATTTACTTTAAGGCAAATTTTTTATTATATTCTGTCTCCCGACCATACTCAATCAGAGTAAATGTGTTTTCTTCAACATTTTCCCCACTAATACGAATTTCAATTTCATTCTGATGCATTCCGTCGGCGTCATATACGTCAACTATACAATTGGTAATGAAATTCGACATTAATTCCTGCAAATAAAAAAAATTAGTCTTTCATAAATATGATATGCTATACATACCTGAATGCGGCATGGAGATGGGAAGTATGTTATCGATGGCTTATTGTCGAAAATATTGTTTATTGATAACTGAATTGCGGGACCGATATCAGATTCAAGATCCACCGAAAATACGTAAATGCGCTGCTGTTTATTTTCATAATCTTGCCTTTTGGAAATCTCAATAACCCTTTTTCGTTAATTGGATGAAAAGGAGAATAATTTGTGGTGCACCTTGAAAAAAGGATCTAATAAAATCGAGCTTGATAACTTACCAGTTGTTTCCTGAATCTTTTTTAACAACTGCTCCCAGAAGATTGTTATCGCCAATAAGAAATGCTCCGATGTATGGCACTTTTGTACCTATAAATATATATACATATATATTTGTTACCTTTTGTTTATACCGAAATTAAATTAATAAGATTATGTTATGTTAAACTTCGAAAGTGCTATTAGCACGAGATACTTTCGAAAGACAAAACAAATATCTGAGTATAAGGCAAAGCCTCTGACGGTATGCTTCCTATCTTTCTATCTTTAAAAATATAATACTCATAATACTCAGCGTCAATTGCTACATCGAAGGTTTAATTTTTCTCTTTTACTTTTACTCTGGGAAGCTGGGATTCAGAGATCCTTCTGGCGGCAGATTTTATCTTTCAAAAGAGCCAAGGTTCTGTTCTGGGTGGTCGCCGTGGTGTAGTTGGTAAGTGCGTCGATCCCACGCAAAAGGTCTAGGTCCAATTCCCGGACGGGACACCTCGAATTTCTTTACAGCACTACCTCAAAGAGCAACTGCTTCTCAAATCTTGTGGGCTGTAGTGCCACTCACTTATTATTATTATTATTATTATAATTATTATCTGGGATCCTACTTAAAATCTCTAAAAGGGTATGCACTCTGATTTCTTCGTCTGAAATCTTTCCTGTATATTGTATCAAGTATTTAATTGGTAGGTGGATACTGCTCCCATCAATAAATAATATACATTTTTTTGTTTTGGATGTTTTATTATATTTAGTTTTAGAGTTTTGAAAGCTTGTATATATATAATCTCGTATATATAATTGTATATTAATATTTATATTTACTTTCTTCAGGTACTATAATTCTAAATTAAAACAAAAAAATTTTTATTTTTATTGTTCTGTTTTATTTTGTTTTTGTGTCTTGGGAAAGGGGAATACATGTGATCTTCAGGCTTGGCTTCATGGAATTTCGAATGGAATTTTTAGGTTTTATTCAGAGAGTTTTTTTAAGCATTAATT
The DNA here is from genome assembly GCA_944738645.1 of Eristalinus sepulchralis. Classification (NCBI taxonomy): domain Eukaryota; kingdom Metazoa; phylum Arthropoda; class Insecta; order Diptera; family Syrphidae; genus Eristalinus; species Eristalinus sepulchralis. The sequence goes on along the minus strand of OX122882.1, from coordinate 62,451,864 downwards.
TTGAAGATTGCATTCTTTAAAACTTGTCGAGAAGGTTAGTATTTCGTATATGCAAAAATTTAACTACAAGGTTTAGAAACAGTACGCATACGACATAGTAGATCATAAGTCACAAATAACACATTCGTTCTAATAAACCCTTGCCCTTGCCATGTATTGCTCAAACTTCGGCCGGAGTAGCATGCATCAAACAAAAAACAGTAGCGACTGTACCAAAAAAGCGTTGTTTACGGCATTTACACAAAGCGTCAGTGTTTTACATAAAACGTAAACAAAGCCGGTAAAAGAGAGCGGAAGTACTTTATTCATGCAATCACTTGCCATGCAAGAATATATGTTACATATGTCGTGCTGTGATAAGATAATTGTTGTGTCTGTTAAGCGGTCGAAGCGGATAAAAATAAAAAAAAAATATAAAGTAATGAATTTTCATTTAAATAAAAAAAATTATAGAAAATTTTAAAAATAAGATATAAAAATGCTGACTGCTTTAAAAAGCAACTTTCTCATTGTGAAGGCTATCTTAGTCCTGGTTCAACTATTTGCTACACTTTTCATAGGTACTAGTTGTCTTCATGGCTCAAAAATGCCGAATTTGTAACATTTTTATCACGTGTACCATGAGGCTTTGGACAGTAATATACTGGAAAGAATACTTTTAAGCCGTTGGTAGTTTTCAATACTGAGTCGTCGCAAAATTGTGGAATTGCATCGCATTTGTTACTTCGATTTTCGAACTTGATCTATTAATGGTTAGATCAGCGGTAAACGCTATTCAGTTGGGCGCTCATAGGGAAGATGGTGCAGAGTAACATTTTTTCCCATCGATTCCCACAAAGTTCTTCTTCAATCAGTTGAAGATGCCCGCAGTTCATCCTTTGAAATGCAGGCAAAGTTATATCCATCATCTGCGAAGCCAATTTTTGCCAAAATGTCGTCACTGAAAATTGTAAAGTCAGCATTCTCGGATCGCCATTGACTAATTTTTTTTACGAAGATAAAAGATAAAAGAAAGATCAGTAATAAGGAATAACGAACTTGGTGTCATAGCTAAGCTATTAGTTTTTGACACAGTGTTTGACCGAAAGAATAAAATTGCGAATACAAGCCGATATGAGACTTCTCTGTGTTGTTGAGGGAGTTACTCGCCGGGATAGGCTGAGAAATGCGACGGAAAATTTAAACTGTATAACTTTTCAGGAAACGTCGTAACAAGCGGTTGGCGAAAGAGGTAGGTGGTAGTGATAAGGAGTGGAAAAAACGTAGAGAAACCTGGGTACCGCACCTAGCTGTTGTTATATGGATGCATTTGAACATATTGCCCCAGTTCCTTCAGCTCGTAAAGGAGATGAATTGCCGTGCCAAATCCACAGTGATCACTGTCGTTCGCGACCGTAGTTAAATAGCTCCCCGCGTATCACTCCACGTCAGTAGTTAAGTTAATTTACATCACATCTATAAAAGACGCACTTTTGTGAAGGAATGGTGTATCGTTGCTAAGCGAATATAACCTGAACTCTATATTGTACTGTTTTATAAAATCTGAATGAAACATAATTTCTTTTATTTGGAACACAGTTCACAGTTTATCTAAAAATCTACGGCTAAGATATGGTTGTTTTCTTCCGAGCTACACTAGGGGATTGGGAAAAGAGCATCGAGCTCAAATAGGAACTTAGAGTTTGAGCGTTCAATTTGTTGACAGTAGTCAAAAGCAACATGTGTCTACATTGAAGAGAAATGCATTCGTTAAATTATTTCAGTACACAAAACCTACGTACTTCATCCTCAGAGTGCGCGTCTAGTTCAGTTTAGTTTCGCCTGTCATCAGTAGATCTGACTTGTGGGATTGCATTACGTTAGAGAGCATTAGGTTTCGTTCAATCTTTATTAGTGAACTTACATTCACTAATAAAATCTAAAGGGTTCTTACCTCGCTTTAGCCCATTATATCTAAACCTGATCTACGCAGAAAGGTAGTGCCTTATTCTTCGTTTTCGCTGCTACAAGAGGGCTAACCAGTACAAAGTGGGAGGACTATCGGGCTTGTAAATTGAGTTATGCCCTTAATAAGCAATGTGGAGGCTCTCTCCCGGGAGTGTACTTGTAAAAGTCAACATTCCATAATAAAATTTAGTTGCACTACAGCCCACAAGGGACCAGGGTCTAGGTTCTGCATCAACAACTTTATTGTGCGTGCTCTTGTTCTCTCAAAAGTAGAAGAGGCCTACAGTTTTTTGCAAACTACTTGCCGTACTCTTTGAGTGTTTTTGGCAACTCGAAAGAGGTGGTGCCGTGAAAAATTCGAGGTTTTCTGTCCGGGAACCTAAAACTAACCCACTATACCACGACATAATTATGTACTGATGAACGTGGAAGCGGAAAAACGCAAAAGAAGAGAGAGGCCAGTTAACACTATGAGTGACAAAACGAAAGTGAAGCGTTCTTTATTTCAAATGTATACAAAGGAACGTAAGGAGATACAATCATGAATCGGAACATATGTACATAAATCTGTTCATTTTAATATTTTCTTTTAACACTTGCCCAGAATGATTAATTTACTTAATAAAATTCATTATATTTAAATTACATCATTCAAGTAAAGAAAAAACAACTTACATTCTTAAAAACTCAAACTCAAACTCAATTAAGACCCATTAACTTATTATTTAATTCAAGTTTACATTTTACCAATGGTTTTTGGTTCAGCTAGATTCTCATTAGAAGCGATATATTTTAACACAACTAAACCTTTTTCAATTCGTTCTCTTATAAATTCAGTTTTTATTTCTATGTGTTTTGTTCGAGGGGAGTACGAATTATTTTCAATCCGCTGTATTGCACTTTTGTTGTCGCAATATATAACAAAACCGTGAGGATTATTTGGAAACATCTCGGTGTCCAGCCGTTTCAACCAAATTGACTCCTGAATCGCCATAACAGCAGCCAGCAATTCGGATTCGGTTGAAGATAGAGCAATAGTTGATTGACGTTTTGATGCCCAGGATATCGGTGCTCCCAGCATTGTGAACATATACCCTGACGTTGACCTTCTCTCGTCTTCATCACCTGCCCAATCAGCATCCAATACCCCTTAATGTAACTAGCACAATGTTTATGTGTTAGTTTTTTATTTAATGTGCACTTTAAATAACGAAACACGCTCCCATTGCCTTGAAAAACTGCCAAGTTAATTCTAATCCGAAAGCTTGGGAAAGATTCTAATTTAACCACAAGCTATAGACCAATTTACTTATTAAGTTCTTTTAGTAAGCTCTTTGAAACGATCGTTAAAATAAGAAATTCTGTGGCGCTACAGTCTTGGGTAGACCCGGGCCAGTTCGATTTTTTGCTAACTGCCGCCAGTTGCGCACTCCAAGTTGGTAAAGGTCGTTCTCTACTTGTGTGCACCAGCTTAGGGGTCATCTATTGCGTTGTCTCAATGGCTCAGTTTCGAAGACTTTTCGGGCCGGAGCAGTGGTGTCCATACGCTGTACATGGCCTAGCCATCTTGGGCGTCAAAAATCGCACGCGAAACTTTTCTCTCAAAAATAATAAGGGCTTCCTGATTCGGTGTTAGTAACGTTCACTTGCGGGAGAAGGACTGGGGTGATCAAGCTATTGTATAAAGCAAGCTTAGTTTTTCGAGAGAGGGCTTTATTACTCAATTGCCTCTTGAGCCCAGCCACATTGCTGGCTCGCTGTGTTCGTCCAATCACGTCAATGTCGACCATCTGTGGTACAATTCACCAAAAGACTTAAATTAACTGAAAACCATTACATGCATACCAATCATTAGATTATTACCACTACTACCAAAGTTTAAAGACCTACCCTGAAATGTTTACCTCTGTAGTGGAACACATTTTTCTACAAACAGACATATTTCAGTGAAAAAAATTATTGTTCTTACGCTTATACTGAAATGACGTATAATGACAGTAGCTTTCAAACGTGTGATCCAATAATAATAATAATAACAATCGAATAATACAAGTAACGCCATCTCTTAGCAAACCGTACGAATTAAGTTATGGACCCAAAATACAGTGATAAATACAATAAAAGAGTGATTATCAATGCATTCAGTATTAGATACAACGGCGGGAACACAGTTTGTAGTAGCAATGAGAGGACCTTTTGAACATTGACATTTTGGAAAGGATTAAGGATATCTATTTTCGTCTCGATGAGTTTAAGCCCAGCTTGTTGATGTAGTGTCTGGTTTGAGTAGAGCCAACGTAAATTAACCTTATTTTAAATGTTTTGTTTTAAACAATTTGGCGTTTCTTTATATGTGTTTTTGCACAATTCCCCCATACTGGGCAGGCATTAGACTGAGTTTATTTAATATATTGTTCACATGAACACCATAAGTTTCTTGGCCCATGGACTGTCAACGTGGTTTATGTTTAACATATTGCTAGGTAAAAAATTAGCTTTTCTTTTTCTTGAAAAATAAAGCTTGAGTTTTACTCGCTTCCAAGTGACAAAATTCCTCGGCAGCGTTAAACGCCTCTTCATGTGAGCGGTAGAAGGCAGTGTCATCTGCAAACATAGCAAATTCACAACCTAGAGTTTGTTGTCTTAGCTGTTGATTTTACTTTGCCAATAAAAATCATAAATTCTCTTTTTTCCAGAAAACTTTTAATTAGTCTTGTAAGATAAATAGGGTAATTGAGATTCAAGACCTTCTAAATCTGCCCATTATGCCAAATGGAAACGAAGGGTTTCTGAAATCAAAAAGAACCCGCCCGGTTGACTCTTTATTTGCAAGTTTTTCTTTAACATATTGGGTTATTCGAATTACTTGATGCGAAGTGCTATGATCTTTACGAAAACCGAATTGTTGGTGGGGGAGTATATTCCTATCCCCAATAAAGTATTAGTGCCACTTAGTATGCTAATTGGGCGGTAATTGTAAGGGCACTTTTAGAGGGATAGCTCCTGATACGGTTTTTTTTCGGAAGATATACATTTTTCAACATGTCTATCTATCTGTTCTGGATGGTTAAAATCGTCTAGGTTAATTGGGATATTTATAAGTTTCGATTTGAGATTTTGCGTAATCTTTTCCAGTTAGCATTTTTGTAATCAAGGAACTGTGGATAATTGAATATTCCTTGGAGATGAATTTGGAAACTGATGGGATGGTGATCAACTCTCAAAGGCACCAAGGCTTCTTTCCACAGAGACTTCACTGAAGCTGCGCGCAATCGGAGGAAACGTCTTCTTCAATTAAAAAGGGACTTCGAAACTAAAAACAATGTTGATAAAGTCATAGTGAGTGGACAAAAGCTAAAAATTGGTGACAAAATTTTTTATTACGACAACAACAAGCTCCGATGTGATGGTTTTGACAGCGAGTGCGGAATGACGCTTCTCCAAAAATTAATCGACGGCAGTTCTTCAGAATGTGTTATAATGTGGCTAGTCTAAACAACAAATTACTTTTTCCTATTTTGTTTAATTATAAATATTAAGATTTTTGAATTTTGTATGCTTTTTGAAACACATGTTAGCACAGCGAACTTATAACAGCTTAAACGTATTGATCTTCACACAAAGAAGTGCTCAATACTTTTTGTTTAATCACTCTGTTTTAGTTTAGTTCTAGTTTAACAATTGTCTCTTCTTTTTTCATAACAATAATTGGAAATAACAGCTACGACTCATACATTTTTACAATATCAACGCAATTAATGGAAGTCTATTATATATTTATTTTATTGTATTTTTACTATGTATGCATGTATAAAGTTGTTAGTTTTATTGTTTCAATAAAAAGAGATCCCCTGATGAAAAGAGAAACCCCTGCCGAAACGTTGGGAAAAAACAATGAAATAAACCTGTTTCATTGCGAATCAAAAGCGGCTAAGAAAGCCGATAAAGGAAAAAAAATGGTTTCCTCGCATAATAATAAATAATTTGGTAAATTTCAACAAACAGCTTTCATTAAATGTCTTCATAAGTTCGAGATCGAATTCGCCACGAACGTAATAATTTCACCAAATAAATCCAATGAAAAATCATATATACCACCAATTAAAGTGCTAAACAAAACCAGTGAATATGTGCTTCAAACAGCCAATTCCCTTAATATATCAAACTATTGTACAAACATTATTTCAATCGGCATTAAAATTGTATGGGATTCACTAGAATCATACCATAAAATAATTGAAAAATTAAAAAGTGACAAAAGACAATTTTTTTTCTCACGAAATGAAAAGTGAAAAAGCTTTTAAAGTTATTCTTTATGGCATGGGTGACATTGATGTAGAGTTATTGAAAACTGAACTCTTCAACGTTGGGCTTAAGTGTATTAATCTAAAGAAAATTTTTAAAAAATATGATAATTACAGCGACACTTTTTATTTGGTATTTCTTGAAAATGGATCCATTAAACTTCAAGATTTAAAGAAGAAACATAAATCCATTCTTTATACCCAAATAATTTGGAATTACCAAAGAAAATTAAGAGGCAAACTTACACAATGCCACAACTGTCAGATGCTTGGACATGGTGAAAAGCATTGTTTTGTCCAACCTCGCTGTGCAAATTGTGCTGGTCCATACACAAAAAAAAAGCTGCGAAAATCTTTCAATTTCAAAGTGTACTAACTGTAATGGTTCCCACAAATCCACTGATCGTGAATGTACCAATCGTTTAAAGTTCCTTGTGCTTAAAGAAAAATTCAGAAACCAGAAGCAACATGTTCGGATGAAGCAATCCAACGAACCTCCGTCAACAAAACAAAAGAAAATCTCTCTTGCTTCTCTTCAAGATTTCCCAGCATTACCTCAACGACAACATGTTCCTATCTCTCAGCGACTGGAAATGCTCCAACATCAAAACTCTCAGCAGCGTAATGCGTGGGAGACAGCTGGCCACTCACCGGTGGACTCAAGCCGCAACGATCGCTTTTCCATTGCCGCGCCCAGAAACACACATTGCATTTCTCCCAGAAATATTCCCGGCAACATACTTAGTAACCTTCCAGGCAACACGACCAGCAACATTCCAGCTGTCAGCAACAATGCACTTTTTACTGTGGACGAGTTAAATCACCTTGCTATGGAATTGATCACTAGGTTATCAGTATGTAAAACTAAAATCGAACAATTCAATGTTATCACGCATTTAGCTTCCAAGTTCTTATACAATGTTAAGTAATATGATAGATAGACCAATGAACATTTTAACTTGGAAAGCGAAATCTGTTCGCAATAAAGTTTCAGAATTGTTAAGTTTTTAAACACTAACAACGTTGATATCGCCTTAATAACAGAAACGTGGCTCAGTCAGGATCTACAATTATTCACGGCAAATTATAAATGTTATCGTAATGATAGGATTGGTAGAGTTGGTGGTGGTGTAGCAATTCTTATCAAAAGATCAAATCAACATTCGCTTTTGCCTATTGTGAAAACTCGATACATAGCAAACTTAGGAATTGAGATTACATTAAATAATAACAGTACAATCAAAGTATATTGTGTGTATTTTCCTGGTGGACGAATAACTCGTGAAAAAGAAATAGGTTTCAAGAACGATCTTCATAAATTCTGTAGGCTCAATGGTGAATTTTTAATTGGGGGAGACTTAAATAGTAGACATCGAGATTGGGGTTGCGTAAGGGCAAATAGATGGGGCAATATATTATCTGAATTATGTATATCCTTTCCCATTTCCGTTCTTTATCCTCCTAGCCCAACATACTACCCGATATCCAGTGGTCACTCTTCCGCTCTCGATTTTTTCATATAAAATGTTTTTGCCGGTATTTCACAGCCTAGTTCCTTAAATGAACTGAGTTCCGATCACCGACCGGTAATTTGTAAATTACTTAAGATCGCTAAAAAGTGCAGTATGTAGAAAATATTAAAAATGCTAATTGGAAGCGCTTCCGTTCAGAGCTGAAAAGAAATCTGCAAAATATTCCAAGGAACTTATCTGACATTAGATGTAAAGAGGATGTTGACACTATTTTTTTTTCAACTTTTCTAATCAAATTTTGAGTGCTACAGACCACAGTATCCCCAAAGTTCCTGTTCATGTGAAGTCTTCTTCATCTAAACTCCCACATTTCATTTTAGAACTAATTAAAATAAGAAATGCATACAGGAGATTTTGGGAAAGATATCGTCAGCCTCAATTCAAACGTTATGCAACTTATTTAAATAATTTGATATCGCAAAAAATAAAAGAGTATAGAAATGTTAAATGAAATGAAAAACTAAATTCTCTTGAAAAGAATTCTAAGCCTTTTCGGAATATCGCAAAAGTAATACGAAGGAAAATCAAAAATCTACCTTTTCTTATTGATACTATTAGTACCTATTGCACTGATGTTGATAAAGGTAATGCTCTTGCTTCAAATTTCGAAAAGAATCACATTATTTCTACTAACCTAGGCGACCCTCATACAAAAGCACTAGTCAATTATACCATCCAAAACTTAGTAAACAATAGTTCTAGTCAATCATGTTTAAATAGCTATGTGACCGATGAAGACATCGAATTCTTCATAAAAGATCTAAAACCAAAAAAGTCATGTGGTGCAGACTTAATTAAAAGCATTTACCTAAAACACTTGCCTAAAGCTGCTGTAAGTTATATAACTTTTATTATTAATGCCTGTTTCAAATTAGAATACTACCCTGATGCGTGTAAAACTGCCAAGGTTATCGCTATTCCAAAAGCAAGTAAACCACCTGAAAAAGTAGAAAGCTATAGACCAATAAGTTTACTTAGCTCTTTGAGCAAAATATATGAAAAGGTATTAAAAGAACAATTAGTTATGCATATCTCACAGCAAAATCTTTACCCAAACGAACAATTTGGTTTTAGAGAATAGAAGAGATTTGTAATCATATAAAAACATTTCGTTCAGTTAATAAATCAGCGGGAATGATGTTACTTGACATTGAGAAAGCCTTTGACAATGTTTGGCACGATGATTTTATATATAAAATGATGTGCTTTAGTTTTTCGCCAAGTATATGTAGAATTATTCGTAGCTTTTTATCTAATCGATCTTTTATGGTGCAAGTAAATAGTAGTGTCTCAAATGTTATTCATTTTGTTATGGGTGTTCCTTAAGGATCCGTTCTTGGGCCTGTGTTGTATAACACTCGTATATATACTTCTGATTTCCCGTCCCTTCCAAATAGCGAATTAGCTATGTTTGCTGATGACAATGCTGAGAGGAATTTAAACAATGCGATGAGTGGCAGAGTTGAGAACTACTGCAACAAATGGAAGATAAAATTGAAACATAAAGTTATCTTTCAGGCTATATTATTATATGGGTGTCAAGTATGGGGAAGTTGTGCAAATTGTCATGTTAAAAAATTACAAATAGCACAAAACAAGCTTTTAAAAATGGTGTTAAATTTACCATGGCACCACTCGACATTAGATGTTCATAAAAGAGCGAATGTTGAATTGATCTCTGAAAGACTACAGAAAATTACACTACGCTTTCTAAAAAACTGTGATCTTGCTCAAAATCCTCTAGTCAACAATTTAAATTCGAAATCATTAATCGTTCTACTACATAGTAACCTATTTATTAATACCTTTTGATTTCAGTTATTTTTTTTATTATTTATTATTTATTAATAATTAATTATATATTATTTATTATTTATTATTTATTATTTATTATTTATTATTTATTATTTATTATTTATTATTTATTATTTATTATTTATTATTTATTATTTATTATTTATTATTTATTATTTATTATTTATTATTTATTATTTATTATTTATTATTTATTATTTATTATTTATTATTTATTATTTATTATTTATTATTTATTATTTATTATTTATTATTTATTATTTATTATTTATTATTTATTATTTATTATTTATTATTTATTATTTATTATTTATTATTTATTATTTATTATTTATTATTTATTATTTATTATTTATTATTTATTATTTATTATTTATTATTTATTATTTATTATTTATTATTTATTATTTATTATTTATTATTTATTATTTATTATTTATTATTTATTATTTATTATTTATTATTTATTATTTATTATTTATTATTTATTATTTATTATTTATTATTTATTATTTATTATTTATTATTTATTATTTATTATTTATTATTTATTATTTATTATTTATTATTTATTATTTATTATTTATTATTTATTATTTATTATTTATTATTTATTATTTATTATTTATTATTTATTATTTATTATTTATTATTTATTATTTATTATTTATTATTATTATTTATTATTTATTATTTATTATTTATTATTTATTATTTATTATTTATTATTTATTATTTATTATTTATTATTTATTATTTATTATTTATTATTTATTATTTATTATTTATTATTTATTATTTATTATTTATTATTTATTATTTATTATTTATTATTTATTA